>CM034542.1:30238123-30433465 GCA_020002185.1 Paraescarpia echinospica | reverse complement strand
GCTGAATTAAACCAAAATATATGATTTTGGATGTCGACCATATGGATATTTCAATATGTCGAATAGTATATTCCATCTGCAGATACAACATGTGGAAGAAACAGATTAATTAACCCTGAATATGTTGGTACAGACACCAGCATCATGTTTCTGTATTATGTACAAGCTGAGATATTGGGACAGATGGTTTACATGGCAGCCATTTTGTTTTTTAATATGGCCATCATCTGGGAATAATGCAAATGGCACAACTGAATTTCTTGACCTTGAAACATATGAACCACCTATGGATTCGTCATAATCCTGAAAATGTTGGTTTAAACAAAAAGAACTTGTTTATATGTTGCTCAGAAGCTGATATATTTGCGTGATGACTTTCCATGGTGGCCATCTTTAATTTCAATATGGCCGTTATCTTTAGATACTGCGCATGACAGAAATGGATTCGTTGACCCTGGAAATGTTGGTTTAAGTACCAAGATCATATTTCTATGTTGTGTAGAAGCTGATATACGTGCCTAATGGATTTTCGTGGCGGCCATTTTTAAAATCAAGATGGCGGCTAGGTACTATGTCGATAACGATGTGTACCTAGCTTTATATGATTCTACTTATTATATACTTTTGTGAAAAAGTGCACAATTCGTTAAATTTCTGGCTCTTAGCCGCTGTACCATTAGCGCACATGTTGATTATGCACCCACAGTGTTCGCAATAAATACACCTGTCTTTATATGATATTCTCGGCGTACGTATCTTACTCGCGCATCTATTCAGGTAGTTGTATAAATATTTATGGTACGTCAAGAATTTTAAGTGGACGGTGTCATTATGTTTCCAGACGAGAAACTGATCTTAATCGCTCGAGGAATGCGCTGGTGTCTTGTCCGGTCGGCTTATTTTTATCATAAGGAGCATTTACTAACGAGGATTCCATTTGCAAAAACGTGAAATTTTTTGCCAGGCGCCAGCAACACCGCCTGTTGAGCTCGGTGGTTTTAATGGCGACGTCGTCTTTGTATGCAGGCAGCGAAGTCAGACTGACGCCACCTGGTGTCCACATAATTCAAATGACACCGCTGTCGGGATGCAGTCAATAACGGCAATCGGTGTCGCAAAACTCGACATGTACAGTACATACGTTAGCGGCGAGTTTATGAAACGACGACGACTTGCGATTTGCATTCGCGTAATGGGAGACGTGTTATTTCGTCGCCTTTAATGTGTGTGCACCCACATTATGTGGCCGACAGTACCACGGCGGGACATTGACAGCCTAATCGCCTGCGAGACGTCACGCTCCACTGACACGATGCCGACTCTCTCCCGTATTGTTCGACGTTTTATTCAGCCCCCGCTAACTCACTGACTTGCAGCAATGGGCCCCCGCTGACGTTCCCACCTGTAGCAATATGTTATCTTTTTTCTGCGCGTCTTTTTATACTGCGCGTAATAGCATGCTTGACGTTGCGAGGTTGCTGGTGGTCGCTTCGCACACGGGCTCAAGCCAGAGCCGTCTTTAATTCACTTACTCTTGTCAGCTAGCAACAACAACTACTAGTATAGCTGCATCAGCTGTTGCTATTAGTATTATTAATACCATCATAATCATTACTCATTACTATAATTTTATTGTCGTCGTCACCATCACCACCAACAAAACCTAATCACTATTAACACCACTATTACCAGAACACTTGTGTAATGTATACTGGCAAAGTCCAGATCAGCCCAAATTCCTTCCAATGCTAAACTAATTATAGAGACTAATATCTCGCAAATGTTATCACAGACATAGACGACGTGCGTGTGTGTGTGTGTGTGTGTGTGTGTGTGTGTGTGTGTGTGTGTGTGTGTGTGTGTGTGCGCGGGTGTGTGTGTGTGTGTGTGTGTGTGTGTGTGTGTGTGTGTGTGTGTGTGTGTGTGTGTGTGTGTGTGTGTGTGTGTGTGTGTGTGTGTGTGTGTGAGTGTGTTGTGCGTGTGCGTGTGCGTGCACGCGTGCGTCCGTGCGACCGTGCGACCGTGCGTGCGGACATCATTTGTGCTTGTGTGAGGTAGTATGTAGCGTGAGTGAGAGATCGTACTGATCTCCTCGGTTGTCGACATCTCATTGCCGCCACCAGCCTGTACCACTTCGGCAACTCCCATGTGTCGTGGCGTCTGATTCACGCCTCGCCACAACACCTCGGTCTCATTCCGTCCTTCTCCTGGCGCAGCGGTGAGAAGCCATCGTCCTCAGTGAACATAATAATACAACGATACGACGGTTGCTTCGTAGAAACTTTGCGTGGGCATCTAACAAGTGAACCGGACAAGTGCATTAGCGAAGTTGGAATGCATTCACGATCTTAATAGGGGGAGTAGATGCAGACTATGCGACATTTAGGGTGTGGACCATTAATGTGACACTCCCATGTAATTAATGTGATGTTCGTTGAAGAAAAGATAGTAATTGTTATGATAATAGCAACATTCTAAATATTTATGACGTCGTTGTGATTATTTCGATGGGTGAAATCTCAAACAGGAATCTGTGTGTTCTGGATATAAAATATCTGATATCTATTTAAATACAAAATCTAAATTAAAACACGTATTTTAAGAATAATATATACGTATATTCTGATAAGTGTATGCATTAGTTAGGCCCTATTACACAAAGGTGACATTAAATTATTTGTTTTATAACGTGTTCCATGTCCACCGCATGTCTTCTATTTTATTTATAATAATAACACTGTTTATTTTATGTAGCGCCATATGCATAACGTACATAGTGCTTTACATAATATTAATACATAAACAGTAACAATTAAAGAAACTGAAATATAAGAATAAATAAATTAAGATTGTGGTGCTGTTTAAACAGCAGTAGATTAAATAAGTTGGTCGAAATGTTAAAATAATTATTTTAAATGTTCTTTCGTTTATAAAAATAAATAAGATAGATAAAAAATTATTAACTTACGAATAGCTTATCCAGCCAATGTCTCTTCTGTCGTCTTCGTATTTTCTTGCCCGGGATATGTTGATATGTAGGCGAGAATGGCTCAGTTATACAGAGGTAATATTACTTCTCGGCAGAGGTCCACTAACATTCTCAGCTCATTTCCCCCCACCCCACCCCTACCCCCCTCCAACTCCACCCCCAACATTTCCTCCTGGCTGATGCCTCCATTTTGTGTATTTGTGTTATCATGAAATAATGTTCCGTTTCTGTGAATAACCCCATAGAAATATGTCTCCTGTTTGGAAGCCACCCCCGCCCTATGCAGTTTTGGAAGCTCTGTGTGGATTTAAAAAAACGTTATAAAGTGGTTATTTACCGAAGACTGATTAAATTAACAAAACCGTGATACTTGCTCATGTAATTGTTGGAACATCTTTTCATATGGATATTTTCAATTCGATATGTCACTATGTTAGATGTACTGACTTCGAGGCACAGTCGCCTACTAATGGGTCGTTGACGACGTTCTCACAGACAACATCGATGGTTCTGTTAATCGACTCTAGGGGACCACAACAATAGTCGCATTTGTAATACCGAGTATTAGAGTGGCATGTATTTATTGAATTCCCACGTGCTTTGACACATGGAACAACATCGGTTGAACATAATGCACATTTTTCTACACAGCAAACACTCAACCAGGCGAAAAATTTGACACAGTGTTCATTTTAACTCTGTATGCGTCTGGATCCGGATCTATCCCAGCGTGCCCGTTAACAATTTAAAGTCTCCCATGTCTTCTTTATTATAAAGGCCACTCCTTGAAAACTGCGACATTGCTTTACTAATGTGTATTTTGATTAAGAATTAAGGGCGTGCTACATGTTCACATACGTCGAATATGAATAAAGGTATGATCCAGTTATTCTTTGAATGGATTGATATTCCAATTTCTTACTTCTTAGTATTTGACATATTTACTTCTTGGTTTTAGAACTTTTTTCGATTTATATATTTCGGCCAGGAGCTCCCATCAGTCCTTCCCCGGCTTGTGTCCCACGACCACTGTCCATGTGACACACCCGCAACGTCATTCTGCTGATGAAGACGAAATGTACAAATCGAAAAACAAGTTTCTTGAGAAGTAAATATGTCAAAAAATACGATCTAGTTATGTATCTGTCTGCCAGGCAGCGGCGAATGGACGAGCGAAGAGCGGAAGTTCGACGCCATCATGCAAGGGTACATGAAGGAGCGCCGGATTCCCGGGGCCTGTGTGGCCATCAGTCGCCATGGCAAGCTGCTCTTGAACAAAGGTATTTTGCTATCGTCTCGCCGATCGGATTTAGACTCGTTGTAGCTACTTCCATTTAGAGTTATTCCTGTTATAGCTACATTTAAAAAATTATCATTCAGAGCTATACAATTTGATGATTAAAATGCATTTTACTCCAAAAAATCTCTATCAGTTTTACGTATGTTATGGTTAAATGAGTACACACAGTTTTATGCAACAAGGAATGTTGTTGTTTCATGTGACTTGTGAAATGTTTCGTACATTTATAGAGGGTACTACTGTATAAATTTAAGTGCCATCTGAAATAGTTAATGCTCCTCCTTGGTGTCCCCTCCTTAATTGTTGAATTAAAGAAGTAGCTATAACGGGACTAGTCTGACCGTCAAACTAAAAGAGTAGAGGGAATTATAAGTAGCTGTAACAGAAAGCAGCTATAACGGGAAGTAGCTATTAGGAAGAACAAATGCGAAACAAATGTGTTCTCGCTATAGCTTCGGCCATAGCGAGAACATGTTTCTTTCAAGCAATCAGTGGGGACCCGTGTGTGCGTGCGTGTGTGGAAATCGACTAAAGTTGTTTTTCTTTTCTGGAAAGCTACCCTACGTTTTCGAAGCACATAGCAGTGATTAGCATGCACTCTTATCTGACAAAAGCTTCCTGTTCGCGATTTTCAGTGACAAAATAAACAAGTCAGTTATATTTGCATGCCACTATTTATCAGTATCGTAATGTAAGTTGTAATTATTGTCAGCCCCAGGGGTACCCGCTGCTCAAGGCTAGTTCTAAGCTGAAGCGCTTGGAATTGCTTCTATTTTCGGATATGTAAAAAGTCCGAGACGGTATTTACAACCCTCTTTTCGCGTCTCTGCGGAGGCGTCGAAGATATCTAACTGCAAACAAAGTACTTCTTTGTGTGTTTGGCATGCAGTAGACAATGACAGACGCATCATTACAAACGAGATCCTTAACTTGGCGGCGTTCGAACCCAAATTACTAACAAAGTCAATTATTTTGTTTTGTTGAGAACAACCTGGGACAGCTGTGTCGATGATATCGCGCTAAGCACAATCATTACGGCTGGTTGACTCCAAGTCTGCAATAACAAACACCCACTATTATCACGTCATGCTGGCTTACAAACTTCGGTCGCTTCTAAAACTGAACAGTCCTAACCAAGAGTGTTTGGTGACTCAACAATGATGCAACGAGTGTCAATTTCTATTCAAACTAGTGGTAGTATTGCAAAAGTTGTCTACTAACTATTATCGCACACCATGCAATAACACGTAAAGATAAATTCTTATTTTGCGCAAAACCCAGTCCTCGGGATTGCTCAAAGAGCCTTACAATTTACTCCCTGCAGACTTGTTCAATCGAACACCATTTCGAATTATCTGGGAAGCAGTCAACCACGCTGCAATTAATGCACGAAGACTAGTCGTACATAAATATCCACCATTGTATATAGCCTGGTACGCATTCAGACAGCCGAGTGAAGTGGAGAGTGAACGAACTATCCCAAGGTTTGACACGGTAGCACAGGATTTGAACCCGGGTTCTCTCGGTTGAGAGTCCGACGGTCTAGCCACTGCGCCACTGCGATCTAGGGAGCCGTTATAACTTCATAATCGAACATGATGGTGTGGGATTACGTCGGAACTCATTATGTTGGCATTATTATTATAGCTGTTTTGTATTCCGTACAGAATGACGAGCTACAGTAACTAGAAATAGCTATAAAGGTTTATAACTATTTCTGGTTACTGAAGAACAATTTATTTACATAGATTGCCTTCATTTTTGTTAGCATATACAGTAGTCATGTATGTTTTGATGGGAGGAATTACTGGTCGATTGGTTGTAGTTCATATTTCTGTTTCGGCTGACAATAGGTTACGGTCGGGCGGGAGATCGAGGCATCGTCACGCCGTGGTCACTCTTCCGTATCGGCAGCGTGTCCAAGGTTGTGACAGCCATCGGCATAATGAAACTCCACGATGACGGTCGATTGTGCCTAGATGCCAAGGTGTTCGGTCCGCAAGGTAAGTTCTTGCCATCGATTGGAGAGACAGACGGTCGATCAAAGTACAGTAGAGAAACGCCGACAGAAACCTAACTAGGAACTGTTAGCCTAGCGGATGACATGTGGAAATGGGTGGAATTGTGACTTTAATTGGCACGCATGTAGAATATGACAACGGTAAATTCGGTTGTGCATCCATTTCTTATCCCCATTGCAGTAGCAGCCATTTTCTAAGATAGCCGTTGTGAAAGAATTCATGACGCATTTCTGTTCTACTTTGAATGTAATGCGTGCTGCAGTACAATAGATCTGTTTCAGCGGCATTCTTAGTGATGTCCAATGTCTCTGTTGCCGTTGCCATAGGTCTTATACGATGTGATGAAATCACCAGAATTGATGTTGACTGAATAGACTCAACAATAATCTTAGAAACTAGAACAGTTACGTACTAAGTACATACAATTAAGAAAAAACTCTTTGATCTTATTCTATCACATTTATGTTCTATTACATGATATGTAGTAAACGTTAATACAAAACTAAAAACATTTCTTTCACAATTGGTTATTGGGCGTAAATTGAACCAGATTGGGATTGGCGCATACCCAGCTCTCGCGACATCGCTGCTGCGCGTCAACTAAGTGTCATGAGATGAAACGGTGATGACGTCACCGCTTGACGCTCATGCTTTATTTCTGCCTGACAACCAGACGCGCGACATTTACGTTGTGTCAAGTTATCGGCCAGCGGACGCGACGACTTCAAAGACAACACTGCAACTGACAGAAATGACTGACGGAAGAGACGTTCCGTCGGATACATTCAAGTTGACGAAGTTTCTCTTTATCGTTGACCGTTACATTATTCGTCGTTAACAATTACATAACATAACTAAGCTAATAAAAAGTTGAAAACTATATGAGGTAGCCATGGATCGGAGGAGAATAAACCCGTGTAAAGATTTGGTAAATTACGCTACATTCGTATACTTTCTTCAATAGTTTGCAGGTTGACTTGCATATTTGTTCCATGGTTTATCCACCGTCTTCAACTGTCAGTCTTGTTCAAAGGTCGATTCAGGACAAAATTGGCTGGTTGATTGTCGACATGACAATAGCAAAATTTGTTAATATTTATGACGTCATTATGATTATTTTATGGGGGAAATTTCAAACATGAATTTGGGTATTCTGGACGTATATATATATATATATATACACACACAATTATGAGAACAGTGAAAACCAAAAATAAAAAGTATATTGTTTATTTTTTGATTATTTGTTTGTCTGTTTTACACAATGACAGGACCTATTACTGCACCAGTTGTGCCGTCAAATGAGTAGATATGCATAAACGATCGAACCTTGCTATATATTATAAGGGTGGTTTTCGAGATTAAAATATATATTAAAAAGCGTGATCTTTAATATTACTGGCGACGTTTTCCGAAATGCCCCGCGATGATCCTGTGTTTGATCCGGCCAAAATGGATTTCAATATATTTAGGATTGCTCAGAGCGCGCTTTACATTTCACTCCCTGGCTTACGTGTTCAATCGAACACCATCTCGACTTCTCTGGGAAGCATTCAGCCACGTTGCAAGTACTGCGTGAAGACTATTCTTACATAAGTGTCCACCACTGTCTACGGTCAGGTTCATCCATACAGCTGGGTGAATGGGAAGAACGGCGAATGACCAAACTTGCCTAAGGCTCGAACCGGCAACAAGATGATTCGAACACGGAATCTCTCGATTGGTGTTCCGATAATTTAACCACTTCGCCACCATGCTCCACCTATTTGATTTACATGGAGGTTTGCGATATAGCTTCCGCCGTTGTAGCACCGTCGCTTTCGTCATATTCATCCACAAACTATTTTTATTAACTTAGTTTGACGAGACAATCCCTCGGATTACACATTCATGCCAGTCATCAACATGCCAACGGCGCTCGTTTGTCGTCAATCCTTTTGTCGATGCCAAACCAACTTACCAATTAAGCCCGTGGCCATGAATCGTCATTCTATTAAAGCTGTCAACAAAATCAGTGGAAATGCTGAATCAAGGTCACGTAACCAAATACTCTGAAGACTCTCGGTGTACCTCGAGAGGACAGTGAGTGGACAAGTACATTTGTGCAAGCTTGCATTGCAATATCTTTAATGGTAAACTCGTTCCTGAATGTAGGGCAAGGCGTTAGATAATCGGCATTGCAGGCGCGGAATGCTAGTCGCCAGTACGTAGGAAGCATTACGTTACAAGAGGTGAACGAGGTCGGGGAGTTGGCGAAGGCAAGAACACTGGCTAGTTACCAGGATGATGACGTAGTCGGCAACAATAACATGCATCTAACAAAATGAATGAGTTCCAACACGAATCAAGCAATAGCGAAACATTAGGCTTTGAGGAAGATATTCTTGCAAATAAAAGGAGAGTAAGTGTAACTATAGGGAATTATTAAGCATAATTAGAAAAAGCAGTCGCAAGAAATATATATATAGAAAATATATAGTGAAGTCGACTGTTCCGTTCATTAAATGGTGGCAGAGTAGCACAGTACTGAGGAGCGCAGCGCAATATACGTATTCAGCTAATACACACAAGCAAACACTGACAAACGCACGCACGCACGCACACAAGCACATACACACACGCGCGCACACACACACACTCACACACAGACGCAATTATAATGATTGCATTTACATGTATGGGATCTTATCTTCACGTACATTTCTGGCAGATATGTTTTTAATAGTTTTAACCTGTTACGTCTTCCGAAGGATTGGTGCAGGTGTCGTGCAAACGCATGGTCTTTTAATACGCTCAAGGAACCTTACTCGACGATATGACATTTTCGCCAAAAAGATTTTTGTCATAATTTTATAGCTAATGTCTTCTGTTCAGGTCTACTGCGGGAGTTCCGCCCACCACCAGATGGCGACATCCGTCTGCTGTCAATCACCACCAAGCACCTGCTTCAGCACTCGGCCGGCTGGGACCAGAAGGTGGCTGGAGACCCGGTCGTTTGGCGGGGAGTGGCCCGAGCCATGGGGGTCGCTGAACCGCCTGACCAACGGACCATCATCAAGTACATGATGAAGCAACCGCTACAGTTCACACCGGGTGAGCATTTGACACGTGTACGCGACCACGCACTGTTTACACGGTGTTTACACGGTGTTTATACGGTGTTTACATGATATTTCTCTCAGCTCCCGACCTTTGTGTGGGTTTCGAGTAGAATTATGATGGTGTGAAAAACAGTTATGCATCTACATTGATAGCTTGCGTCGTCGTTTTATCTAAAGGCTTGTCTATGTGAAGATTGGGACGCAGTTTAATATAGACATGTTTTAATGTTGTTGTCGTCGTCGTTGTTCACTGTCCTTTCAGCATTACCGACTGCGTTGGCCACATCTGCATAATATTAAAAATAATAGTAATCACAAAGATTGTTGTTACTGCCGCTGGTAATGTTGTTGTTGTTGTCGTCGTCGTCGTCGCTGTTGTTATTGCTGCTACTGTATCTGTTGTTGTTGTTGTTGTTGTTGTTGTTGTTGTTGTTGTTGTTGTTGATGATGATGTTGCTCCTGCTACTGCTGCTGGAGATGATGATGAAGACGATGATGACGATGAAGACGATGACATGACGACAACGACGACGATGATGATGTTGTCACGATATTTGTATGTTGCTGCAGGAACGCGTTTTGCCTACTCCAACTTCGGCTACATTGTGCTGGGCCGGGTGATCGAGAAGATCAGTGGGCTGCCGTACGACGTTTTCATGCGGCAGATACTGTGGGCGGTCGGCATCCACCGGCTCAAGCTCGCTCGTACACGGCAGGAGGACGCGGACCTGTCGGAGGTAGCCGGCCCATCGCAGGCACACACTGACAACAATCACATCAACACAGTCTGATTCTCAGTAGCATGTCCTTTGCAGGCAACTAAAGTCAGAGGTATTTCATGTATGGTAGTTCATACCTGTTGTTGCAGGTTCAACACAAATGACAGATTTCTCCGAATTGGCTAATTGTCTACGCATGTTGTTCTACATACATTGGACACAATGGAAACGCTTAATAATTAGAAAAGTATATTATGTTTTATATTATTTGTTTAAGAACATCGGATCCAGGCTACATTTTCTGACTGAAGAATAACACAACGTGAAGATTAATGCACGTGAGAGCGCAGTTCTACTAAGATCTGACACCATCCCACGATGAGCAACTAGGTCCTACAGGCAAACGTTGTTTAGAAGATTAACCGAAACCACACTTTCACTTTCTAAATAACTAACTCGACATAACATCCCAAATATCAGCTTGACGTACTGAAAAATGTAACACCGTGTTTGTTTACTGTTTAGGTGACTTACTACTCTGACCGGCCCGCGGGCAGTGTGCGATCCGTGTACCCTGGAGACGGCAGAGTCGCTCCTCCATACGGCGGCTTCTGCCTCGAAAACATGGACTCGTCTGGCGGCTGGATCGCATCCGCGTCCGACCTGTTGCGCATGCTCGACTCCCTAAATGGGACGACGCCAGAAGGCGCCAGCGACGGCGGAGTGCTGCAGAAAGAGACGCTGAGTCTGATGCTGAGTCGGCCGGAACATGAGACACGTCGCGCGTGGTACGGCGTCGGCTTCGTCGTGCAAGACGCCGGCGCCACTTGGTGGCACGGCGGAGTCCTTGACGGCTCGACGAGTGTGCTCACGCACGACCGGAGTGGACACGCGTGGACGGTGCTGACCAACACGCGCCTGGCGAGCAACGACATCAACGACTTGATGCGCTACGCTCTCCGCGTCGTCAAGCGTCGCGTACGGACGAGTCGTAGCAACAGCTCGCGACCCGTCCGACACCAGGAGACACAACAGCCGGACGCCGTGTCTGCCGACGGACGCAACCTCGTCGTCACCCGGGTTCCGCAGGAGAAGATGCGCCACGTGATCAAGGAGTTGTCCGCGAGGCAATACCGTCTGACGTGGTTGGACGTACACAAGGAACACGGGGATGTGTTCTTCAACACGGTATGGACGAAAAACGACGGGACAAAATGGCGGGCGTTCGTCGGGATGACGTCGGCAAAATACCGGCGAAAATTCCGGATACGAGAATCGAAAGGATACCGCCTTTCTCACGTTGCGAGTTACGTATATAGGCGTAGACTGCGCTACGCTGTAATATTCGTGCGTGACTCGTGGCCAGAATGGGTCACCTACATTGGGTACAGCCCACAGAGACACAAAGAACAGTTCTTTAAATATCTAAGGGAAGGTTATCGCCTCGTCGTTCAGTCTGTGACACTCTACAGACGCAAATTGTACGTGTCGGCAATATACGACAAACTAAACGTCGGCGAATTCAGGGTACGGATGGGGTTAACGCCAGAACAGTATAAAGCCGAATTCAAAAAGCAAGTCCAGCGCGGACGCGGTCTGACCTATGTCCAGGCGTACAAATACAGGGGGCTGGTGAAGTTCAGCGCCATCTGGCGCACACAGCGCACGACAGCGTGGGCTGCCAGTCAGGATATGACGAAATACGCCTTAATGAATCGGCTCCACCAGTACGCGGCGGCCAACATCCCCTTGCACTGCATCACGGGATACCATGATGGAAATCTAGTCAACTTTGCCGCGCTCTGGAGATGACGACTGCACATACGTTTTATTCGCAGTTGCAAATATTAAAAATCACACGCAATTGAACGCATGTAATATAATATACGTGTAACACCGAAAATTAGCATTTGGCTTATTTATTTAAAGTAATTTATCAGCGCGGCCTTCGTAGGTTTCAGATCTTTTAGGTAGACACTACTTACAGAGGCGATGTTTACTGTTCAACAAATGTAAATAATTATGTGTTTATAAAATGTATTTTATACAATTTATGAGGGGTTTTGTGTCATGGCTTTGTAACAGATGAAACGATGCATGTATTATACGCAGCCGTAGAAAGTACTTATTCAAAAACAAAGATCGACAATATTTTTATTATATACGTGTGTCTTTAATCTTGATTAAAATAACAGCCTACCACAATTTAGATAGAGCCCATCACATCGTTTAGAATAATACTGTTCGGAACACAGCTGGGCACTGTGACAAGTTGGCGCTGAGAACGCCGAGAACGCCGGAAGTCCCCGTGTCACGTGGCCTTACACATCATGCAGATAAACGGCAAGATAATGTATTCATTTCACCAACCATAGACTACACATTACAATATGTGTCAAACGACGCCTTTCAATTAATTTTACTGCGCGTTTAATGTTTCCTGTTTCATAAAATAGTTTGTATTACACTGTGGGCAGGATGCCAGATCGTTCAGCCGATCATAACTTACTTGTAATAACTTCAGCGCAATTGTACAAAGACTGTTTCCTCGCGCTACCCGGATGACATAAAAAGATAGCTAATAATAGGGAATGAGACCACCGCACACCTGCACACACCTACACCACACATACACACACACACACACACACACTCACCTCCGCACATACACACGCATACACGCACGCACGCACGCACACACACACACACACACACACACACACACACACACACACACACACACACACACACACACACACACACACACACACACACACACACACACACACACACACACACACACACACACACACACACACACTCTCTCCTCCGCACATACACACGCATACACGCACGCACGCACGCACGCAGACAAACACGGCAGACACGTAGACATGCGTGCAGGCAGGCAGGCAGGCAGGCAGGCAGGCAGGCAGGCAGGCAGGCAGGCAGGCAGGCAGGCAGGCAGGCAGGCAGGCAGGCAGGCAGGCAGGCAGGCAGGCAGGCAGGCAGGCAGGCAGGCAGGCAGGCAGGCAGGCAGAGAGAGAGAGAGAGAGAGAGAGAGAGAGAGAGAGAGTGAGTGATGAGTGAGTGAGTGAGTGAGTGAGTGAGTGAGTGAGTGAGTGAGTGAGTGAGTGAGTGAGTGAGTGAGTGAGTGAGTGAGTGAGTGAGTGAGTGAGTGAGTGAGTGAGTGAGTGAGTGAGCGAGCGAGAGAAAGAGAGCGAGAGAGCGGGAGAGACAGACAGACTGACTGGCTGACAGGCAAACAGACAGACAGACAGACAGACAGACAGACAGACAGACAAACATACACAGAGACACGGAGACACGGAGACACGGAGACACGGAGACACGGAGACACGGAGACACGGAGACAGAGAGAGGGCGCGTGTGCCGGAAAGGGAGAGGGTGGGAGAGGGAGAGAGCTACGAAGTAGAAGGGAGGGAGGCAGGCAGGGATGCAGACGGGAGGGAGAGACAAACAGACACAGATCTGACTGAATGACCGACCGACCGACCGACCGACCGACCGACCGACCGACCGACCGACCGACCGACCGACCGACCGACCGACCGACCGACCGACCGACCGACCGACCGACCGACCGAACGAACGACCGACCGAACGACCGAACGACCGACCGAACGACCGAACGACCGAACGACCGAACGACCGAACGACCGACCGACCGACCGACCGACTGATTGACAAAGATAACCGGTCAACAGACAGAACTGTTCAGAAGAAGGACCTTAATATATGCGGTGACAAGTTCCCTCCGTCGCACTCAACGAAACTACGCGCGGCATGTTTTGATGAACGGTTCTTTTCAAAAGATGTGGTTGCCTAATTACGTGTCTTGTAGTTATCGTAACGTGATCGAAGAGAGTCTGCACCGTTAATCATTGTCACAACCTATGCACTTTACGTAGAGCCTATATTGTAGCCTCTCCTAAAACAAGCCTCCCATTATAACCTCCCTGAGGCACCTGGCTAATTAGATGGGGAATCTCGGAGCAGCATGGGGCCCAGAGATGATAGTGTATGACCCACTAGCATGTGGACACGCTCTGCCACTGTTACCAACCCATGTCCCAGCTATGGGCATCTAGCAACCGCTGCCTTGTGGTTAGGCTCTTGAGTCAAAGGCTAAATGAGTAAACCCTGACAGAAAATGTGGTTTGGAATCCACAGGCGGTTTGTGTACTTCCTTCGCACACTCCGGCACCCCCTGCAACCTATCTGTTGCTGGACGTATCAGCCAGGCTTTTCCTCCAGAGTACGACACATTGGATCGAGAGAAGCGTCTTGGCTGTAAATCTCCTAACATCGAGTCACATGGACAAACCAGGAACATTTTTTACTGCCCTGAGATTAGCTGCATCATTCTTTCAACAGAGTGACCACATTCCACAGAGATAGAGGCAATAATAAAGCCTCTGGTCGAGAAGCAAAAACTGATTAAAGCGATTCTTTGTAAGCTAATATTATACATTCGAGATGTACTGTATCAAAACGTGATAATTTCTCATATTTCTCTGCTATTTATGGATTGCATGTTTATGCATAATTTGGGTGTTATCTGCGCAAAAAGCCGATAAATAATTGTGTTTACGCGAATCATTTTGAGCTTGCTGCCACGTGGATGATTAATTATGCAGCCCGAGTATAATGAATATTCATGCCCGCGCAGTGAAATACACAGAGACATGTGACGTCACACACAGCTAGACAACATGTCAGATTTCGAGGTGAGTTGTTGCAAGCAATGGCTTTTTAAAATCAGAATTTCGTAGACATAATGTATGTTGACAGCTACTTTTGACAGTGCATTGTTTATTTATTCGACTGCCCGCGCGGGGGCGACGGCGACGGCGACGGCAGCAGTCGGTGCGGGTTTGGTCTGTGTCTACTGGTCTTGCCTTTCCAGTCCCAGACCAAGTCAGCCGTTTTTGAAAAGGCCCCGTTTCCCAACTTATTTGAACCGAAACATGAAAATATGAGATTGTTTCTAATGGTACAGCTACGATTGTTAGTAAACCTGGCTGGCATGTCATCATTCAATGTAAAAGTTTTATGTTTGATAAAAAGTACACAATAGTGTTGTCATGGAATTTTGCGATGCACGAACTTTGAACACTAGCAGATCTGCACACTTGTTTATTTTTGACATGTTACTTTACCGTTACTGTACACTTTTCGCGAGAATGTCCTATATGTATATATACAACATTAATTATTACAGCAAGAATAAAGGAAAACATACAGTGCATTCTGGATAAGGTCGAACCTCCAGGAACCCATGACAATACTGATAAGTGGAATTTCTGATAACTTTCTAGTTAGCAAAATTCCATGCCCATGGCAACACTATTGTGTACTTGTTTTTATCAAACCAAAAAATTTACATTGAATGGTAACATGCCAGCCAGGTTTACTAACAATCGTAGCTGTAGCATTAGAAACAATCTCACATCTTCATGTTTCGGTTCAAATAAGTGGGGAAACGAGGACTTTTCGAAAACGGCTGACTGGAAAGGCAAGACCCGTAAACACAGACCAAACTCGCACCGACTGCTGCCATCTCCGTCGCCGTCGCTGTCGCCCCTGCGCGGGCAGTCGGATAAATAAACAATGCATTGTTAAAAATAGCTGTCAATATACATTATGTCTACGAAATGCTGAAAGTTATCAGACGGTCCCCTTATTTAGATTAACGCCCGGGATCGAGGAAAAAGATTGACTTAACTTAGCAAAAATCAACTTATGTGAGTTCGAGTTATCTGGAGTGCACTGTATATGACCAATGCACACAGGTAATTATGTAGAAGCAAATTAAAAGTTGGCCAAAGTAATGGATTGGGATTTTAGTCTGACTGAATCAGCATAACAAGGCTCTCTTGTATTTCTTTTCCATTTAAACAGCTGTAAACTTGGTGTGGTGATAAGTCTCATAATCTAATATCTAAACTGAATTAATATGCAGTGTTGAATTAGTTAACGCATATTTAGGATCAGTTTCCTAAATTCAACTTTGTTTATTTGCAGAAACATTTTGACCATCAACAGTTTGAAAATAGCTTATGTAAACCGAGAAGCCCTCTTCGCAGTCATGAAGGAAGCTGGGTGTCCACCAGTACTATTCAGTCTTATCCAAGCCTTCCACAATAATAGGCAAGACTCAGTTCAGGCTGATAGAACAGTAGCTGAGCTATGGTGTGAAGCCACACTTCAAGCCAGTATGTCTTCTGGCCCCGACGCTTTTTAAATATTTTGTCTCCATTCTACTCAAAGAAGCTATGAAAAATGCCAACATTGCCCATCCGGGAGAGGGTGTGAGGAACCAGGCTTGACGCAAACATCTTTTCAACGTCACGCTTGAAGGCCAAGACAAAAACAACAGCACTTCAAGTGTGCGAGGCCCTCTATGCTGATGATGCTGCCTTCTGCTCCCATTCCGAGGAACAGTTACAACTAATTTTGAACAGCTTCGCAAATACTTGCACATCTTTTGCCACAAAATCAACATCAAAAAGACTGTCACCATGAGCCATGGGAATCAAGAAACCGAAATCACTGTAAATGGTGAACCCATCGAAACTGTGGATAATTTATCCTACTTAAGCTCTATAATGTCTAAAACTTTACACTTGACAATACTACTACTACTACTTACTACTACTACTTCTACTACTACTACTACTACTACTACTACTACTACTACTACTACTACTATATTGTATGTTTGTCTAAGCAACTGGATTAATTATATTAACGGCTTACTCATATACGAACAGATATCCAGAAAAGACCACCTAGTTCTGATTTACTTGTTCCTATTAGGGCCTATCAACATTAGAACTATTGCGTTTTTGTCTTACAGCGCCAACTCTAGAATTGGCGCCTTCTTAGTGTTAGATCAGTTGAACGTATTATACAATGCCGTCTTTATAGCTTGTTTACTCTCCTTAGATCCATTTTTATACATCTATTCTATCTTTTGACAACTTTAAAATAATTATTTATGTGCTTCAAAAATGCTGCTTATTGTTGGTTAAACGCCTGATATTTGGGATAATTCAGCTGCCACCATTCCAAGTAACAGTACGATTACCGGAAACGACACGTAATGACGTCACAGATTCGTACTTTGGATACGGTATAAGGAGGACTTAGGGTGGAAGAAGATCTATCGCGGAATGGGACGAAGTCTGTAACGTAGAAGTCTCTGGGAAGTCTCTGAGAACGAAGATAACATTTGTATGCCACGGTTGATTGTGGATCCTGGGGTGACACACGAGCCCAATACTTGATCCGCAGCTGTTAGAACAATGAGGCAGGAGGTTCCGGGTGGAAGTGAGGCTTGCAGGTGTCTTCTGACTTCTCAGCCGCTGTCATTCGAAGTAGGCTGTTGTACGGTTGACCGCAATGGGCGTTTTGGAGTCGAAATGTTTCCACTGGTCGACTCGGGTTCTTTGACCAAGACTCAGTTCGAGAAGAGGAGTTGTCGGGGCCACAGGAGCCGCGTATTCTGATATGATACAGTGGCCAGTCATACGAAGTTGATTCTGGGCAGTACTAATCGTGTAATCGTTCCTGATGGGCGTCGGCCGTTAGCTGTAGGCCGCTGCTGACAGCCCTTTGCATGTAGCTAGTTGACAACTTTCAGCGCGTTGGAGCTGTTGACAAACGTTAGCGCGCAGTCGTTGTTTAGAATCTTTAGCGTGCAACCGCTGTTGTCAACCCTTAGCGTGTAGATGCCGTTGCCAACATTTAGCGTGTAGCCGCTGTTGCCGACATTTATCGTGTAGTCGCTTTTGCCAATTAACCTTTAGCGTGTAACCGCTGTTGCCAACCTTTAGCGTGTAGCCGTTTCTGTCAACATTTAGCGTGTAGCCGCTTTTGCTAACATTTAGTGTGTAGATGCCGTTGCCAGCCTTTAGCGTGTAGCCGCTGTTGTCAACATTTAGCGTGTTTGTGTGTGCGTGCGTGCGTGCGTACGTGTGCGTGCGTTGTGTGCATTGTGTGCGTACATGAGTGAGTACGCACGAGTGCATCTGTAACGGTGTGCTCGTGCGTGTGTGCGTGCGTATGCGCGTGTGTATTTGCGCATAAGTAAGAACGTAAGTACGTATCTGTGTGCAAAAAAACTGTGGAATTAGGTCTAAGTAAGTATGAGTGTATACATGTGAGTATGCATGTGCGCGGGTACGTATGCATGCGTACACAAATACGTGTATGCATGTACGCGTGTATTATTTATTTAGACTCTATTAATGTTCTTACCATTATTACTGACCATGTTGTTTTCATTTTGTTTATTACCAAAAATCATAAAATTAGATTTGGCTATATTTAGGGAAAGCTTATTAACTTGAAACCATCTGTATAATTTGTATAATTCTGTTGATACTGTTTCACACACTTGTGACAGATTGTCACCTGAATAAAAGAAATCCCAGTATCATCAGCAAAGACATTTAATTTAATTAACAATGAGACATTACACATATCATTAATTATAATAAACAACGCAGGAGCTAATATAGAACCCTGCGGAACTCTAATTACTCCACATGTAACATTCATGCATTCTGAAGTTGTATCATTAATACAAACAATGTATATATGTATGTATACATGCATGTATGTATGTATAGTTCTTATTGTGTGTGTGTGGTGTGCGTATGTGCATGAGTGTGCATTTGCATGCGACTGTTTGTATGTGTGTATCCGTGTGTTTGTTTGTGCGCGTGTGTTTGTATGTGTGTGAGTGTGTGTTCGCGCATACGAGCGTGCGTGGTGAATGCATGTGTAAAGATATGTGTGTAGTGCATGTATGTACGTGTGCACGTATGTGTGTATTCTATGACATGTTATGTAAGTATAATGTTATGTTGGTAAGTCATGTGTGCGTGCATGCGAGCGTGCCTGCGTGCGTGCGAGTGTGTAAATGTTCGTATGTATATTATATATGTTATACATTAAAGGTGCGCACAGCTGGACATTCTTCAACAAGATGTGAAATTGATTAGTAAAGCCATTCCATGTGTATTTCTTATGCATGTAATCGTCTGCAATATGTAACAGCACGATAAATAACACAAACATTGTTTATTACACATTTCTTTAGAACCAATGGTGCCCTTCCGTGTTTATATGATGTAGGGCACATCGCGATTTTACGGCCTAACGTTGGTAATGTTTACATTCTAGATACAAAAATAGTACGCCAAATGCATTCCGCTGCAATATGGATACAGTATAAACCTAAAAAGGTGGTCTAACTAATGTTAAATAAACTGATACCGGTGACCCAGGTAGGCCCAGTTATAGTGGCGCCACAGAGTGGACAGTGAACAAGCTAAGCCTAGCCAGTGTACAGTGGCGTCGCGTACTAGTCATGAGTTGTGGTAAATCACCGGAAATGCGGGATGACTCGTATCTGACCAATCAGAGTGCAAGAGATAGAATGGCTCTAATTTTAAACGTAAAACGTAAACTATTTACAAGTCTCTGAAAAATACTGGTAAGTTTATTAGAAATATAACGATATATAATTAGATCATATTTCATAATGGCATTACAGTATTATACTGAGTAACGACTGTCATATGAGTATGATTCAGTCCGATTCAAAACAACCATGTGAACCACACTCTGTGACCTGTCTCTGAGACTCGACACTGGTCCCTGGAAATAAATGGAAACACTTTCGTGTGCAATCCATCAATTTAAGTGCATATGTCTGTACATTATATACTATGTACTTGAATTGAATTAAATCAATCAAACAAAGTTTAGACGGCGAAGCCAAACAAACATGCCTCATAAAAGACATAATCATTCAGTCATTGCCTGGCAGTGCCAGTCAATTGAAGTCGAATATTACCGTGCCAGTTGCCAAGTGGCAGTGATGCCAGTAATTTTTGTGATGGCGATGCCACTCACTGACATTGCAACGATCTTGAAAACAGTGCAATCTGCACCTTAGGCTACGCTTAGCCTAGGTTTGTCCTGAGTCAAATTGGGACCTGCAAGTGGAACTGCACCCCCCTCCAGTCCAGCACTTGGGCCTTGCCTTGAGTTGAGCCGAGGATCACGACACAAGACACAACAAAACCTCCAACGACACCCATAACATTGTTTACATATTGCATGAACTGGCCCTTGCAAAGCCTTGCCCTTGACTTGAGACCTCCAAGTTCTGCACCCTCCTGGGCATGAGAACAAAGAAGTTGAGGCTCATCAAAAGGCAAAACTACAACTTAAGACAAGTTCTATATACAGACCTACAAACAGTGACTGGGAAGATCCCACACAGTCACAGACCCCTGATGGGGCATGGTCTAACCAACTCACTCACTTGAACTGGTAAAGGTAAGTTCTTTTATAGCACAGAATGCAGTTGTTATGACTGCTCAAAGCACTTTACTCGCTGGCAAACCTGTTCAATCAAACACCATCTTGAGTTCTCAACTTCTCTTGGAAACATTGGTTCAAACATGGACTCTGATGGCAAGAGCTGCTTCTCGATTAGGCATGTGAGAGGCACGGTTGAAAGTGAGTAGGCAGTGTGTACAACAACAGCCTTACCCTGTCAATATCATTAGGCTGTTAGGGCTATAATGTAGTCTACTTATAATGTACAGATCACCAAACACAAGTTTCTTGAAAGGTAACTATGTACACTACTTATCAGCAAGCTAAAATTAATATAACCTACTGAGACTGATAGCAAGCATCATAGTAGTTTCAACATAATTGTATGATATGAAGTTACTGTGACGTTCTGTTCCTACAGTGAGGGATGATGACATCAGATGATCCTGTTGAGAAACTACAAAAGCAGCTGTATAATCTTGGCATGTCTGCGTCAGGCAACCTCGGCCAGTCAGTGGTTCCAGCCACTCCAATCGAACCAAAGGACACTTCTGCGAATGTTACTGGTGAAATAACAGGTGGGTTTTGGGGCATATGTTCGGCAGTATGAATTGGCAAGTACAACTGTGTAAAGTTTTGTTCTTTTTACTTGAAATGTAGTGGAATAATGCATTTAGAAACAAACTGCAAAATTATTTGTGCTTTTTATCATTATGTGCAACTGGAATTGTAATAATTGTTTTAATACGTGTTCACCATTTACTAAATGTGCTTGCACTAAGGCAAATGATCAATCTGTTGGCAGTACTGTGTTTTCCTTTAGGATGTGCCTTGTTTTACCAATTCACCTTCATAAGCTCTCGTGTGTGTATGTTTGTCAGCTCATGCGAGGTGGCTGCAGTCAATCCAAGCAAGTGGCAATGCGCCTGAAGACTGGCTGCAGTTTACCGAATTCATGCGATGCAATGCAAGATTCAAGGACGACACACTTTGTCTTACATTCCTGTCTCGACTCTATGCAAAAGCCATTAGGGTGGGTGACCGTGTCATTAGGGTGGGTGACTATACCATTAGGGTGGGTGACTGTGCCATCAGGGTGGGTGACAGTGATGTAAAAATGTCATATGACTAGTATAAATGGCCATCCTCTGGATGGTGCTACATACACAGACAAGGTGCAGAAGACGGTTTTCCAAAATATTCGTACGTGACATTTGTTATAATGTAAATGCGACCATTTTTTCAGAATGTAAGTTAAAAATGTACCCAATGATTGGCGGCGTCAGAAGTGTTGCAGAAAATATGTATACTGTTGTATACAATCGATTATCATTAGTCTAACATCTGGTACCAACTGTAAAACTGGGAAGAACCCTTTACCAATGGGGAATTTATTTTTAAAAGCGATTCTTTTTGCAATGGGTTGTAGATTAATAAGTGAACATTTGGCACCTGAGATGCAGTATGTTAAAACACGCAAACTAGAGCTCAGTATACTGGTAGTTCTAAAGATTGACCAACCTATTGCCTCGATGCTCATTTGAGTGTGGTTTCCAAGGATTTAGGCACAAAAGAAGTTGCCTTATTATGACCCCACAGACAACAGTCATATAATTTAGATGTGTTACGCTGTCGTTCACACGAACAAAACTTAACTTAGCAAAACTACAAAATCTCCAAATTAGTTGTGTAAATATCTTGGTGGGTGTTTTATGTTAGTCATGGTGTGTACATGATGCTTAATGCTAATTGTTTATTGGTGCTTGAAAGTCCTTTGAACATGACCTGTGCATCAGTAAATGGATTGTGCTTTGTCTGATTTTCTCACAGACTTCATATCATTCCACCTGACCTTGTAACATTGTCATACAGCTACCTGATGATCTGTTGATGTATACAGGGCATCCCAAATGATGTGGCCAAAGACAACGTCAGCTACGTTCAGCTCCTGATCAACTTTGCAAAGCTGAAATGGTAGGTTGGACTTCACATCACTTTCCGTACTTTATAATAAATATTTAATACGTTTGTTAATGTTTGTGTAATAGAACTCATCTAGAAAACACACATGCTTGCACTTTAGTGATGTATGTGAATTCAAATTTGCAGAATTCCTTGCAGAATTTGATTGCATTTTACTCAATATACAGTGAACCTCAGTAGTTAAGTCACCATAGGGGCTGGAATAACCTTACCTGCTGCGAATAGCAAGGTGACCATATTTGCGGAACTATTATTCTCTTTTAAATTTATTGTTACAGAAATAACGAAGCACTGATCTAGGATGATCATAACTGCACACGTCTGTACTGTGTAGAGATGATCATCATCAAGTTAGGTTCTGTTGCATTCAAATGTTTGGAAAACATCTCACTAAATGCATCATCTATTATTTATTGTCATGTCTGTTGTAGTTTGAACAGTGCGGAGGAGGCGCGAGAGATGTTCTCCCATGCTCGTCACTACGGCAGAGGTGTCGCGCTCGCTTATGTTGCATCAGCGCAGTTTGAACTCACTCAAGGTGTGATTTCTAGGTGTTTCAATTCTATCCATAATGTCACATTGATGCAAGGCTGGAGTACTTATTAGATGTGTAATTGTAATCAAGTCTTATTAAAAACAGTAATTTATTTGAATCATAATGATCAATTTGTACCCGTCTACCATACGGTACGAACCCTAAAACCGCCAAGAATCCTCAACCAATGGGGAATTTCAAAAGTAATAAAGGTGTTCTTTTCTTCCAAAACGGCGTAGCTTAATCCCTGAAAGTTTATTGTCCGATATGCAATGCAAACCATCTAAGAGAAAGACGCCAACATGCATGCACACGCACAAGCCACATACGTACATTCACATACAGACATACTCACACACAGACACACACATGCACGTTACCTCAATTATAGTTAGATTTTTTCTATATTCTGATGTGTTTCTTGATTCCTGTAATGATGTGATTGTAATGTGTGTTGCTAGGCAACCGCAGCAAGGCCGTGCGGTTCCTCCAGAAGGGTCAGGAGGTAGACGCCGCACCAAGGGAGCTCCTTGATGAGGCTCTCAGAAGTCTGAAGGCAGGACAGACGGACCTCTCTCTCCCACCACCATCTACTGGTGACAGTGAGTGGCACGATTACTTAAATAAATCCAACAGTCTTGCTACATGGATTCATTTGTGAGTGTTTACTCAGAGAAGTTGAGACGGCGTTCATTAAGACGAGTGTGTCCTTGGTACGCAGTGAGAGACACAGATAATGGTGAGAACATGGTGTGATATGAGTGTGTAACGAGTGTGTCCTTGGTACGCAGTGAGATGCACAGATAATGGTGAGAACACGGTGTGATATGAGTGTGTAACGAGTGTGTCCTTCGTACGCAGTGAGAGACACAGATAATGGTGAGAACATGGTGTGATATGAGTGTGTAACGAGTGTGTCCTTGATATGCAGTGAGAGACACAGATAATGGTGAGAACACGGTGTGATATGAGTGTGTAACGAGTGTGTCCTTGGTACGCAGTGAGAGACACAGATAATGGTGAGAACATGGTGTGATATGAGTGTGTAACGAGTGTGTCCTTGATATGCAGTGAGAGACACAGATAATGGTGAGAACACGGTGTGATATGAGTGTGTAACGAGTGTGTCCTTGGTACGCAGTGAGAGACACAGATAATGGTGAGAACATGGTGTGATATGAGTGTGTAACGAGTGTGTCCTTGGTATGCAGTGAGAGGCACAGATAATGGTGAGAACATGGTGTGATATGAGTGTGTAACGAGTGTGTCCTTGGTACGCAGTGAGAGACACAGATAATGGTGAGAATACGGTGTGATATGAGTGTGTAACGAGTGTGTCCTTGGTACGCAGTGAGAGACACAGATAATGGTGAGAACATGGTGTGATATGAGTGTGTAATGAGTGTGTCCTTGGTACGCAGTGAGAGACACAAATAATGGTGAGAATACGGTGTGATATGAGTGTGTAACGAGTGTGTCCTTGGTACGCAGTGAGAGACACATAATGGTGAGAATACGGTGTGATATGAATGTGTAACGAGTGTGTCCTTGGTACGCAGTGAGAGGCACAGATAATGGTGAGAACACAGTGTGATATGAGTGTGTAACGAGTGTGTCCTTGGTACGCAGTGAGAGGCACAGATAATGGTGAGAACACGGTGTGATATGAGTGTGTAACGAGTGTGTCCTTGGTACGCAGTGAGAGGCACAGATAATGGTGAGAACACGGTGTGATATGAGTGTGTCCTTGGTACGCAGTGAGAGGCACAGATAATGGTGAGAACACGGTGTGATATGAGTGTGTAACGAGTGTGTCCTTGGTACGCAGTAAGAGGCACAGATAATGGTGAGAACACGGTGTGATATGAGTGTGTAACGAGTGTCTCCTTAGTACACAGTGAGAGACACAGATAATGGTGAGAACATGGTGTGATATGAGTGTGTAACGAGTGTGTCCTTGGTACGCAGTGAGAGACACAGATAATGGTGAGAACACGGTGTGATATGAGTGTGTAACGAGTGTGTCCTTGGTACGCAGTGAGAGGCACAGATAATGGTGAGAACATGGTGTGATATGAGTGTGTAAAGAGTGTGTCCTTGGTACGCAGTGAGAGACATAGATATTGGTGAAAACACGGTGTGATATGAGTGTGCAACGAGTGTGTCCTTGGTACGCAGTGAGAGGCACAGATAATGGTGAGAACACGGTGATATGAGTGTGTAACGAGTGTGTCCTTGGTACGCAGTGATAGGCACAGATAATAGTGAGAACACGGTGTGATATGAGTGTGTAACGAGTGTGTCCTTGGTACGCAGTGAGAGACACAGATAATGGTGAGAACACGGTGTGATATGAGTGTGTAACGAGTGTGTCCTTGGTACGCAGTGAGAGGCCAAGGTAATGGTGAGAACATGGTGTGATATGAGTGTGTAACGAGTGTGTCCTTGGTACGCAGTGAGAGGCACAGATAATGGTGAGAACAAGGAGAACATATACACCGCCAACATCCACTCCTCCAGCTACCAGACTGACCACAGCCGACCACCTGGCTACAG
Organism: Paraescarpia echinospica; assembly: GCA_020002185.1. Taxonomy (NCBI): domain Eukaryota; kingdom Metazoa; phylum Annelida; class Polychaeta; order Sabellida; family Siboglinidae; genus Paraescarpia; species Paraescarpia echinospica. The sequence continues at coordinate 30,407,878 of CM034542.1, read as the reverse complement.
CAAGGATGACCACTACCGTCCCCCTGATCAGGTGGTCAATGATGTGTCCAGCAGCCTCAGGAAGTTCACGTGTCCTTCTGCCCAGTCTGGCGTCAGTCGGGGTACACCATTCACACTGTCCAGTGAACGTCCGGCGAAGTCTGCTGACCACACAGTGGGGTTGGGGTTAAAACTGGCCAGAATCCCGTCTCCAGCATCAACACCGACCCCCACATCACAGTCGGTCAGTTCTACAGACGATTTCAGGGCTCTGCTCCAACCAAGGTACAGTGAATGTTGTTGATCCTCCTGATTTCTACATCTTGTCACAACATTATTCATGTACATTTAGGTCTCCATTATAATGCCTGATTACCTGTATCGTTGGTATTTCAAAATACACCTTTGCACATTGTGTGCAGCTATAAGGCAGTGGTGTAGTAACTCAAGTAATCGGACAAGGATGCCTGCCGCATCTGATTACTTCTGCTACTACACCATTTTTGTATTAAATAAATCACTCACATTGAATCTGATTACAGCAGAATGCAGGTCACAACGGCTCCATTTGATATTGATCTCCCACCCCTTATAGTGTTAACCAATTCAAAGTTGTGGCCAATGTTCTGCATTAATCCAGTTAGTTGTATAATAAAAAATAATTTGTTGTTATTATTTCTATTGTTACACCGTCAGCTCTCAGTTGTTTATATGGTGACAGCCTTTACCACTGCCACAGCAATGTTCACTAAGTCAGTACATTGAGCAGTTTTGACGGATTACTCTTTTAATATGCACTAATTCCTTTATTTATGTGCGTATCGTTACCTTTGTAGGTTTAAGCAGAATTTGAGCATGACAACACCAAAGAACCCCCAGACCCTGTTGTCATCAGGAAGCAATGTGAGAACAAGACCATCTGAACGGGCTGAGATTAACTATGACGATGGCACTGTCAGTTTTAGCAGCGCCAAGAAAGTCTCCAGGTTAGTAGGCATGATCAGTATACTGATGGCAACTACAGAAAAAGATCGTTTGAACAAATAATTTTCCATAAGATATTCGTATTCTAAATCTCTACCATAATCACATTTGTGGAAACAGACTATTTAAAAAGTTCCTTGAATGTAATGATGATCCGCTTTCTTGGTTATTCTTGATATATTTACCTCTCAAGAACCTTTTTTTGTTTTTCTTCCGTATAATTTTGTTTCTGTATTTTAGTTGTTGTTTTGAGTAAAGTACTTATAATTCAAAATTGGCGAAATTGCATTAAAGTGAAGACAGGCTAGCGCAAATAATCACGTTATGTATGATAATAATATCTTGTTGGTACATAACGGTTTTTTTCAGTCGAGATGATGTTTGATTGGACAGGTCTGCAAAAGAAGTGTACCATGATTTGAGCAGTCCCAAGAAATGGATGCTATATAAGAAATTACCTTTATTCATGAGCTATCGGGGCTCAAAATTCCGCTTGTCCGTTAGCCCGAGACAATTGGATTTGCCACCGGACAAGTGAAATTGCTACTACTTGTTGTCCGTGGGACAACCCAGCTATTTACAGCCAGGACAACTAGAAAATTAGTTTTAAGTTGTCCGTTCTATAAAACATTTGTCATATAGTAAATTTCTTCTGTAAACGTTGTTCTCTAATGAAACACAAAATAAACCGCAAGAAATACAGTTGACACCGTCTGCCATTTTGAAAATGAAAGCCATAGTCACCTATGTCTAGGGCGTGTTGTCTGTAGACTTCAAAACAAGAGAATTTCAGTTTTGTTTTGGTTATTAGGTGAATAAAATAGCATTCGTTCTATGTGAATCTAATGAAGGTTTTTGTCAAGATCCAAGACCTGGGTAAGTTACCTGGCTATGGCGCTCGTTAGCGAATAACGCCATCGCTGGTGCGGTAGGTAAACAGCCCATTTTGGGGCACAACATTTTGGCATTGAAGTCCCATGAACAGATTAGAGCATCGACCATGATAACGATGTATATGGCAGCAAAACAGTGCCGGTCAACGAGTGTCTTTTGGCAATAATAAACGGTAGTTTTAAATTGTTCGCGCGGAAGTTTGCGAATCGCCGTAGCATTACTCGTAGTTCGAAGGTCCGCCAAATGCCTAGCGGACAGATTGGCAACTACCCTACGCGTAGCAGACAGATCAGCAACTTAAGCCCTAGCGCCACTAGTTTCACAGTAATCAGTGGTGTGTGCATGGCCATGGGTGCATGTGTATTTACTATCATCATTCGTGGTGGCCTGCAATAACATTATAAAGTACACGCATTTTGTAACTTGATTTATTTGTCATTTTCAGAATTGCAATTTTGAGCCACAAAATCCATGCCAGAATAATATCACTGTGTCCTCAGAATACAACCATATTTCAAAAATAACTGTTTTGCAAGATACATTTCCTATTAGTCATTATATTTCCAATAAGAGAAAAGTACTGGGAATGGGGGTTGTTTTACAATTCAGTGTTAATTTTGCTGAAAGGTGACCAGTCACTGGTACCAACTTATACCACCTGTGCATGCCCTACAGAGGGATGTTCCCTGACGCGTCATCATCAGGCAGTCAGGACACGGCACCACTGCCCCCTGACCAGTGTCAAGACAGTCATGTCAAACTGAGGTCATGTCACAGCACGGCCGACTGTAAGACTCCCAGTCTACTCAGCTCCGACAAGAAGTTCAAGAGGTCAGTGGAAGCTTCCCAGTCCTCTGTAATATCCCAAGTCTGTCCTTAGAGTCAGACTCTTAGTCCCTCTATCCTCATCTAACGTTATTGTCTTTCTCATTTCTACCAATAGTTTACAGTTTCATGATTGAGGATATTGATCTCAGTACAAGTGCTGAAATCTTAGTTCTTCCCAAATTAAAGATTCTGATCTGATCTTAACTATAATCGAGCTAGTGCATGTATTTTAAAGATTTCTTCCTCAGTGGCTTGCACTGGCACGAAACACGGGATTAATCTCCAACCTCAAGAAAAGTAGCGCCTTTATTTTTTTTCTCAAAATTCCCGCTAGTTAAGGATTTGTAACGGTTTTAGAGTTTCTATTGTACGTAAGACATACATTTATTGTTCACGTCATTATGCAGATTTTCTGAGGTTTATTTGAGCACCACTGATTAGTCTAGTTGCAACCTTCTATATAATTTGCATTAATGCAAGACATTTTTTTTTATTTACGAATACTGTGGGAAACCATCTTCTGCCTCTGTGTATGTAACATGATCCGGAGGACTCCAGGATGGGCATTTTTGCTAGTTTTGTGTAATTTGATTTCACATTAAGACAATCAGAGTCTGTACCTTTAAAAATCCAATTGTGGAAATAGTGTTTGTAACATCATCGACTGTTGCACCACGGCTGTAGGTTCACGGGCAAGCCAATGCGCGTGCTGAAGAGATCATCCCTGGCGCAGTTGGCAGAGTGTGACAAAGACAACAATGACGACGATGATGATGACTATTTCTACAAGTCTATGAAACCTCTTCACCAAGACACTCAACAGCAGCAGAACGTTTCTACTTTGGAAGGTAGATACGTGGCTATTTGTTGTGACTTTTTCTGAATATTTTATTTATACTAACTTCTGTAAGAGTGGCCTTGTTTATAGCATTCATGCACACACACATGTATGCAACACTCGCGCAACACACACACAAATGCACATTCAACACACAGACACACACCCAGTCACAGACACGCAATACACATACACACACAATACACATTCAACACGCAAACTATTGGCTTCATTAACCATGTGATTAATGAGAGAGTATACATATTGTTGTCATTCGGATATTTTAACTTTGGGAGGACTATGATCTGCCAGGGAGTAAAGTGTAAAGATCTCTGAGCAGTCCTGAGGACTGGATACCATGCTATATAAGATCCTACCTTTACTTTTTACTTTACTGTTGACAGCCACTAGGACTGAGGACTTAGAAAGCGTTGCTGACCAAAGCCACACCGCCACCAGGACAACAGCCTTGCTTAGACCACAGCTGTGGGAACCTCAGACCAGTCCAGCCACTGATGAGACTGACCACGCAAGACCGGTCACTGACCAGCCCGACCTCTTTCGGCCTATGGCGGAGAAGAGAGGTTGTAACACAGAGACAGCCCCTGAGTGCGCAGTCAAGAAGCAGGTGTCCTTGACTAGTAACACAAGCTCCAGCGCCTTGTCTGAAGCAACCAAACCCAAGAGGTAAGTCACTGTTGAAGCCCTCAGAATTTCTACAAAATATATACAACTGAATTACCGATTAGGCAAAATATGTTGTCACTGCTGATGATCTGGTCAAAAACAGCCTGTATGATTGTGTGGTGTTCTCTGGTGATTATAAAAAACAACTTACTACTACTTGATATTGTCTCTTTGTCAGAAACTTATTGTATAAACATCTTCTCAGAAAGAGTGGCGTCATGTTGCAGATTATGTGCCAGCTGACTACAGCTGTAGGATAACAGACCAAAACTGCACAGACAATCTGGTTGTTTTGAACTGTATTACTATTGTATTCCTGAATCGTTAGGTTACCATTTTGTATGTTTGAGTGGAGAGGTTTTTCCAGCTGGATGGTTAATGTGTGTAAATATAATATCTTTACTCAATTTCACAGTCAATTTACCTTTTTTCTGTGACGTTTTTCATCAGACAAGTACCGCTAGATGGCGACACAGTAGTCATTCAGCTCAGTGTCATTACTCACTGCAATAGTAGGCTGGTGGGGACAAGTTTGTACAAAGGGAATTGAACTGGAGAACAAGAGACATTAATGAATCGATCTGCATAAGGAAAACCTGAAATAGCATGAATCAACACGAGGGCCAGTATCGATTCTCACATATCAACAACTATCTCCTGAGGAGCCATCCAACTCGTAGCCAGGAGGTACACACTAGTGAGTGACAGCATTGCGCATACGACCATCATGTCTCCATCAGTGACAGTGACCAAAACATCATAGGAAAAATGTTAAAATAAGTCAAAATAATACCAAGTTGTTTGTCACATGCAGTGACCGTGTGTTGTTTGCATTGCAGGTTTGTCAGGAAGCCACTGCGCATCCCAAAGAGTGCGGCACCACCATGTCAAACTACACACTCCGATGGAGGTTACAGCGACACTGCTGACGGTGATGACAGCGGGGTGATGATGTCACAAGGCAGTCAGCATCCCACTCCCCAACCCAAGCCTCAGCCCCAGCCTGCTGTCGTACCCTCACAACCACCCATGGCAATGCCTACTTTCCCCGCTCCCTCCAGTGGGACCCAGGGACAAATGGCTGTAAGTAGATGTGAAATAAAGGTCTCGGTCATCTTCACCTCAGATCTGGGGACCATTTTTACCGATATTCTTATCAGTTCAGAAACCCAATTTCCTCTTTAAAATCAATTTCACCTCTTAATAATGATCTTGTATATGTTGATAATCGTCAATAACAGGGTGTGCCACTGGGGCACTCTCACCAGTTGTTGTCTATCAAATGAGGCCCTTTGGTTATTGTCTGTGTAATGAGGCCCTTTGGTTGTTGTCTGTGTAATGAGGCCCTCTGGTTGTCTGTATAATGAGGCCCTTTGGTTGTTGTCTGTGTAATGAGGCCCTTTGGTTGTGTCTGTGTAATGAGGCCCTCTGGTTGTTGTCTGTGTAATAAGGCCCTTTGGTTGTTGTCTGTGTAATGAGGCCCTTTGGTTGTGTCTGTGTAATGAGGCCCTCTGGTTGTTGTCTGTGTGATAAGGCCCTTTGGTTGTATATGTGTAATGAGGCCACTTAGCTGTTCACTGTGATGAGACCCTTTAGTTGTTGTCTGCGTAATGAGGCCCTTTGATTGTTTGTAGGCTCCACTGCAGGTGATTAGCGTCAATGGCAACTTATACACCAAACTCAAAATGATAGGCCGAGGCGGGTCTTGCAAGGTAAGTTATTGTAAAGATACCTTTGTTCTTACAAATCTATACTATGACACTAACATTGCTTCTGCCCTCCAATTTCCCTTGCAACACTCTTTCTTATATTGTGTTTTCATGTTTGTGTGTTAGTGTGCATGTGTTCGCCAGTGTCTAAGACACCAGAAACGGCATGGTTGTAGGTCCATTTATGGGTTATTTTAAGAATGATTATCGGGATACCAATTAAATGTTAGAATAGCAGAAAGCATAACTTTTCACATGATATCCAGATCGTTGGGATCGGGCGTGCCATAAGAGTGCTAGCGATCGTATGAATTAAGCATTCTGGAACGTGTTTTGAGTTGTACATTTTTCGCTCGCTTATCTATTTTTGTCTTTACCAAATACACTTTATGTTCAAATTAAATTCTTTATTTCCAGTTGAAATATGTGATGTAGTACGAAGACAAAGGTAACTGTGTACAGCTATATCCCCCCCCCCCTCTGTCACTAGGTCTACATGGTGCTGGACTGTAAACACAACCTGCGAGCCCTCAAGTGTGTCGACTTGGAGGGTGCGGATGAGCTGACTGTCGCTGGATACCGCAACGAAATCGCACTCCTTCAGCGACTACAGCACAGCACTAGATGGGTCATCAAACTGTACGACTTGTAAGTGATGTCTCATCTTGTACTCAGCACTTCACCTCGTATGTAATGGTTGGCATCCGTCTGTATGTGGGAAGCAGTCCCACAGTGGTTAAGAGATCAGTCTAAAAATAGAAATAATCCTATTCAGTTCCTTTCCAGGAATCAATTTGAGTGATTTTAATTGGAATTGTCATGTGAATGCAAGATACAATTATGAACATGTTTCCATGTTCGTGCTGTCAACTTTCATTGCTCTCTCGAAACCTTGTCACCAACAATTTATGTGGTTTGAAAGTTAAATGTTGGCCAGACAGTTGGCTTTGGTAAATTACCAGAAGTAGTTTAAACAAATGTATGTACTTTTTTATTAAACCGACTTGGTGTTATGTAAAAAATTCATACAATACGTATTTGGAAATCAACGAAACAGATTTGTGATGGGCTAAACAAGTTGATGAAGCAGCTTTAAGAGGTAAGTGACTTGGTCGTGAATATTTGGGTAAAGGTAAGTTGTAGAGCATAGTGGTGCAGTGGTTAGAGTATCAGACTCTCTACTGAGAGAACCCGGGTTTGAATCCTGTGCTGTGGTTTCGAACCCTGGGCAAATTCGTTCACACCACATAGCTCCAGTTCAATCAGCCATATGAATGATTACCTGGCTATAGACAGTGGTGGACATTTGTGTACAAATAGTCTTCGTGCATTAATTGCAGCGTGGCTGGATGCTTCCCAGAGAAGATGAGATGTTGTTTGATTGAACAGGTCTGCCAGGGAGTAAAGTGCTTTGAGCAGTCCTAAGGACTGGATACTGTGCTACATAAGAAGTTACCTTTGTGTTTCAGTGAGTACAACAAGGACACGAACCAGCTGCATGTGGTATTGGAACGTGGTGACACTGACATGTCAACCTTCTTCCAGCGACACTCGAAGGACGGGTCAATGACTACTGAACTCATCCGCTTCTACTGGACACAGATGCTCAATGCTGTTGGTGTGCTCCACAGGGAGGGTAAGACCTGGGCTCGGGTGGGGTGTAGTAGGAGGGTACAGACAGGACTCTGTTCGGGTGTAGTAGAAGAGTAGAGACAGGGCTCTCTTGGGGTGTAGTATGAGGGTAGATTGATCTATGTTGGGGTGTAGCAGGAGGGTAGAGACAGGGTTCTTTTGGGGTGTAGTAGGAGGGTAGAGGCATAGCTCTGTTGGGGGTGTAGTAGGAGGGTAAGACCAGGTCTCTGTTGTGCCTTGAGCAAACAATTCAACAGAAATCTATAGCCTTCTGTAGAAATCTATGTATAATTGTTGAATTAATTATATAGCAATCTATGGAATATTATATATAATTATATAGAAATCTCTATAATTGTATGGCCACTTCAACTACTATAGAAAATATTGTATAGAAAACCATCCACAAACATTCATTAAAGTATTCTAGAATTTACTGCTACGGGGTGGTTAAACGAAACATGGCTGTATTAGCAAGATGTGAATAACAGCCGATCATTGTGTACAGGAATCATCCACCTTGACCTGAAGCCCGCTAACTTCCTGCTGGTGGCGGGAGACCTCAAGTTGATTGACTTTGGCATTGCGAGCTCCATCCAGGTGGAGAGGACAAGCGTGACTCGAGACCAGCAGGTCGGCACAGTCAACTACATGAGTCCCGAGGCTATAGTGGACACTTGTGGCGGTACTCGGACAGACGCTAATGGCAAGGTGATGCCACATATCAAGGTGAGTGGTCAACGTTTCAATGGGCGGTTCTCCCTGGCTCATATTGGGGGTTGAATACCAGTGTCTGTCAACTTATGTCTTGGTTTCTGTGCCGTTTCTAGGTAACACAGTCTGATGCCCAACCAGAGTTTTTATCATTGGATTCTACATGGGTCAATCGTTCATTAGGGATGGGAGGTATCTCATTTCAGTGTCAAGGTTTTTGTGAATTTTGTTTGTGACTTTCTACATCCTCTTAAAGTTATTTGTTTGCTCCTGGTTTTAGATTTGGATTGAGTGTAAATCCCCAATTCAATTTTGTCGCTCATTTTAAATTAATTTTGTGAAGTTACTGGCAAGTTATCGGACGTAACAATGAAACTAAATTTCGACAATTTACACAAATTTATAAATTTTTATATAATTGCGGATACTATTAAAACTATTGTTATATTATTTAAACTATTCACGTATATATATTTGGACATGAAAGAACTGGATTCCTGATGTGCTGAACGAATTGAGTTGAGGATGCAGGTATTGTGATGTCTCTCTTTTGGTGAGCACTATAAGTTCACTGAGGAATCCTGACTTGTAGATCGGCATGAAGAGTGACGTCTGGTCCCTTGGCTGTATCCTCTACAGCCTCGTCTGTGGCCACACTCCCTTCCAGCACATCACCCACTTCATCGCCAAGATGCAGGCCATCATCAACCCAAACCATGCCATCGACTTCTCCACCATCACTGACCCCAGTCTGCTAGATGTGCTCCAGGTACGATCAACTGTAGAGTAGGTGTCTGCGTTTTTTTAAGACAATGTGTTTACCTCAAGTTGTTACACTTACACTGGTACTAACTGCAACAGAAAGATTTGTGCGTGCGTGTGTGTGTGTTTGTTGCCCTGTTCAGTCAGCTGTAGAAGTGTGTTCTTTGAATATCTGGCAGTCGTTAATGGTGGTGTTATACAAAGAAGTAATTACCATGCATCGATTGCAATGCAGTTTAACATTTCCTATGTTAATGCTGAATATTTAAATAAATAGATCTGACAGAGGATCAAGTAAATATAAGAACAATACCTTCATCATTTCCCTTTTTGGTATATATTATCCATGCACGAATTATTATTGACAGTCATACAAGAAAACTTATGATTAAATTTAAAATGTTAGTATCCCTGAAAATTATTTATTCAAGCTTATCCAGCCAGATAGTTGAGGTTGAGTTATCCTGTCTGGATCATGATCATCACTGCACATTCGTTGTCACTTCCAGAGATGTCTGACCCGAGATCCAAAACAGCGGCCGTCAGTGGAAGAACTTCTGCAACATCCCTATATACGCAAGTGATTGCTTCGGAGCAGGAACACGGCATGCCTTGGATCCTACTCCCATCATGTGACCAAAGGGCAGGCCTTGGATCCTATTCTCATCATGTGACCAAAGGGCAGGCCTTGGATCCTACTCCTGTCATGTGACCAAAGGGCAGGCCCTCAATCCTACTCCCGTCACGTGACTAAAGGGTAGACCTTGGATACTACTCCCATCATGTCACCAAAGGGCAGGCCATGGATCATACTTCCATCTTATGACCAAAGGGCAGGTCGTGGATCCTACTTCCATCATGTGACCTAAGGGCAGGCCTTGGATCCTACTCCTGTCATGTGACCAAAGGGCAGACCTTGGATCCTACTCCTGTCATGTGACCAAAGGGCAGGCCTTGGATCCTACTCCTGTCATGTGACCAAAGGGCAGGCCTTGGATCCTACTCCTGTCATGTGACCAAAGGGCAGGCCCTCGATCCTACTCCCGTCACGTGACTAAAGGGTAGACCTTGGATACTACTCCCATCATGTTGCCAAAGGGCAGGCCGTGGATCCTACTTCCATCTTACGACCAAAGGGCAGGTCGTGGATCCTACTTCCATCATGTGACCTAAGGGCAGGCATTGGATCCTACTCCTGTCATGTGACCAAAGGGCAGGCCCTCGATCCTACTCCCGTCACGTGACCAAAGGGCAGACCTTGGATACTACTCCCATCATGTCACCAAAGGGAAGGCCTTGGATCCTACTTCCATCTTATGACCAAAGGGCAGGTCGTGGATCCTACTTCCATCATGTAACCAAAGGGCAGACCTTGGATACTACTCCCATGATGTGACCAAAGGGCAGGCCCTCGACCCTACTCCTATCATGTGACCAAAGGGCAGACCTTGGATACTACTCCCATGACGTGACCAAAGGGCAGGCCCTCGACCCTACTCTTATCATGTGACCAAAAGGCAGTCCCTGGATCCTACTCCCATCATGTGACCAAGTTAGAACAGACAGGATGTTTTCAATGGAGTAGTTGAAGGGATTCAGGGCAAAATGCGATATATCCATTTCCTTTGTTTTGAGAAAAAGTAACTTTTGTGCTTCATCCTCAACGATTAAATAACAACTTGTAAATTAAGTTGATATATATTTAGAATTCATAATCACAGAGAATGGTGGCAGACTCTGAAATATTTGTTGCACATTTGTTATGTAAAATGTTCTTTGAAATGATTTTGTTATCAAAACTATATTCATACAGCGCGCGCCGTCACTCCGCGAAGCTGCAGGTGCAGCACGGCGGTGCTGATTGGCTGAACATGGATATATCGCGTTTTGACAAAAAAGGCGGATGGCGCTTATCACATTTTGAAAACAAATGCTCATTTGTGTACGTCGTTTCAAGGGGATTGATTGCGTTTTTATATTAACTAAATAGTATCCTAGCTCACTAAACGTTTATTGCTGGTTTGGGCAAAATTTCTGAAATGGCGTTTATCGCATTTTGCCCTGAAACCCTTCAGTTGGAAAACTGTTTTCTACTAGTTTTCACCAAACGTGGGTTTTCTACGAGACCGTTCTGGTTTCTAATGCAATAACACAGCAGGGGTTTACGATGCTGTGTGTGTATATATGTATATAATTGAACGTTTGATATGTTAGTGATTCGACTACTAATTGGCAACTGGTGTCTCAAAGATAGACATCATTGCTGATCAGTTTTGTCAAGCTATTTTTGAAGAAAATATACCATTTAATGTAAACCACAAGCAAACCAGAATACATACCATTTAATGTAAACCACAAGCAAACCAGAATACATACCATTTAATGTAAACCACAAGCAAACCAGAATACATACCATTTAATGTGAACCACAAGCAAACCAGAATACATACCATTTAATGTGAACCACAAGCAAACCAGAATACATAACATTTACTTGTTCTATACACATTTTCTAGCACTGTACTTTATTATACATGGACAATATGACATTACTATGGGAAACTTTGAACATATATATCACACGTATTGGATACCAGTTTATGGGTGCTTTCATTATAAAATATTCCATTTTCAACCTAGGCGTTGTAATCTGTCATCTCAAAATCTGCGTGTTCTTACTACAATTACTGATTACTTTTTTCAATTTTCACTTATCTTCTGCTATGGGCACACTTGAATGATTTATGCAGAAACTTGAATGATTTATGCAGAAACTTGAATGATTTATGCAGAAACTTGAATGATTTATGCAGAAACAACTGTTTTGTTTGTATGCTTAGCTTGATTAATGATAGTTCAATAGTGACTTCACTTCATAGCAAAAAAATTGCTACAGTGGTGCCACCTATCAAATGGAATATATTAAACAACGCACATTGACACTGATATTGCTCAAACATTTGCGCATCAAATAATGGTGGGGGTGATATGTTGGTGTAGTCCAACACAAAACACTATTTTTTTACTTTTTGAACTTATGAAATTATCCCTAAGAGGCACATTTTGTCATTTCTACTTTGCTTATATAAAGAGGTAAATATAGTTGTGAAGATGTTTTCTCAGATTAAGTTCATATTATAGTATGATATTTTCATCATACATCATTAACAATAATCAGTGTTAAATTTATTTTAGATAGCATATGCACCTGTTGTTTGTATAATTAGGCTTACCATGTGAGTATTATGTTTAATGTGTTTTGCAATATAAAATCAATATCATAATCTTAATGATTTGTTGTTTATGTCGACATTGTGAATTGCGTCTATGGCAACCATGACTGGCTTGTATTGGAAGATATTCACGTGTGCATGTCTTCAATACTGGGCAACTATTTTACGGTTTCAGCTCAACTGACTCAATTATACACGGATGCCTACACAACACAATATATGGCCAATGATCGTGTTGATAAGGAAGCTACAAATGTGGGAATCTGAAACAGAAGGAAATTATTTTTTCTTCTTAGTGGTGTGAATAATTGACACCATTTGAAATTGTGTAAGTAGTCACATAATCAAAGAACAAAATTCAGTTAAAAAAGTGAAAACATTTCTTGATGTTATTATATGAGGACACAGGTTTTAGGCTCTAAGCTTTACTAGAAAACATATTTTGGGTGTTTTCTTGCACTTTTAGTTAGTGATGTTGATGTCCTATGTGTACGGCCAATATTGAAGATGTGCACATGTAGTTAACCCAAGCAATATCTGGGAGCTCAAAGTAAAGGTGCAGTGTTCAGTCGTCACACCACCCTAACTACATGGCCTCACAGATCATGGTGGAGATAAAAGACAACTGGAGAATGTTAAAGTTGGAAGAAGAATTGCAGAGGTGAGAGGGTAGATAAGTGAAGACTGAGGGAGGGGGGTTTTATGTAGCACAGTATCCAGCCCTTAGAACTGCTCAAAACACTAGCTGGCAGACCTGTTCAATCAAACACCATCTTGACTTCACTTGGAAGCATTCAGCCATGCTGCTGTTACTGTGCAAAGATTATTCTTACACAAATATCCACCACTGTCTATAACCAGGTACTCATTCCTACACTTGAGTGATCTGGAGCAATGTAGAGTGAACGAACTTGCCAAAGTTTTGAAACGGCAGCACAGTATTTGAACCTGGATTCTCTTGACTGAGAGTCCGATGCTCTAGCCACTGGGCCACAGAGGGGCACCATTCACAGTAGGGCACCATACTCATCGGACGTCACTGGCTAATTTTATGGAAATTGCAGCCGATGATACAATATGTTGAACAGAGTAGAGCCTGAGGAATATGAATAATTTTTATGGAAGATGGTTGGTTTTCAATAAGTATTTGATGGTTAAATTGTGTAGCTATATACATGACCAGCAATTTAAACTTGTAAAATCAAATCATAATAATCAAATTTTACAATTATTTTTCTTAAGTTATACAATGACAACTAGCATTATTAGTTTCATATATAAAATAGTTAGTCCCCAAGGTATCAAATGATATTATCACTGAATTACATATATATGGTAGCCTCATACATGAAATTGGCATCCCATTTTTATTTTAAAAAAATTCACTCTATTTGATTTGGAAATTCTATGTCAACCAACTATAGAGATTATTGTGGAGTTTAAAATACAATATTCCATTTTATGAAATCAATATATCTTTTTAACTGACGAATTTTTTATCACAACTTTAGGCAATGCACTTAGAAACATACATGCGGTTCCAACCTGTAGCATCGGTATAGGATTGTTTAGCGCCTTCGAAACGCGAAAATGTCGGCAGACGAAGATACTGAGCTGCGTGATTTAGTGGCACAAACGCTAGAATCCAACGGCGTATTGGGAAAAATTAGAGTAGGTTGCTACATCCTAAATTTATTAGGGTGTTCGATTTCAAAAGGGTTTACTGATCAAGCGCATGAGTTAGACATGAACACCCGTTATGTTGTATTGTGAAATCTTGTCTGAACACGCCTTATCGCCCAGTGCCAGTGGCTGTGTCAAAATTTTTTGGTTTCTTTACGTATTACTCAAAACATTGAACCAGGTAGGACGGGAGTCACGATTTGAGATTGTAACCGGTTTTAGAGTGTCATTTTCGCATGCGTAAAAAATTGTTTACCAGTTTTATTTAATCCTAACCCTGCTTTAGAATTCTACATTGAGTATTTACTGAATGTCGCTTATGATGTTTGTGTACTTATTGTCACTTATATCATTGCTGCGGTTTCAAATTTCATCAGATTTTGATGCATACACAATGCGAAAAAGAACAATAAGTCAGTATGAAACTGGGTACAATTTCAAACCGTAACACGACACAATAGTGTAAAACTTGGCAAGCTAAAACTAACTCTAAGTTGGAAATAAACCTGGCGTTTTTTAAATTAAACTTTACTGTCCACATGGCACACCAGTATTTTTCACGATCCATGCAATTTTTTAAACGACTACAATACATATTTTACTATGCATTTACAGCATTTTAGAAATCAGTGCAATTAAATGTTCACCAAGGCTCCAAGCCATATAATCTCAGCATACACACACACGCTCACAAACAAACACACGTTTTATAGAAACTTAGTAAAAAGAATTAATACCTGTATGTGATTTCAACTCACATTCTGGTGACTTTTGTGACTCTGTATATCAGTGATACCATTCCAAAATGGGCTAAATGAATAGGAGACTTGACAAGATATATTTCAGAGATACACAGTGTTCTGCCTAGGTCGAATTTGCAGGGCGTTATGTCCTGCCATTTTTCAGTGACACGCTGGTACCCAAAAAAAGCAAAAAGAATGCCATGCCTTTTTTATACGATGTCCTGCTACATTTTTCACGTAACCCTACTTGTGGCTACAGATGGTTACACAATTGTGTATATTACCGATACCCCGATCTCGAAACACATCCCGATTGCGTCACACGTGTGGCTAGATTGTTCCCAACTGAGCGCATCCAGCAATCGGGAATGGATGCGTCACGAGATCGGGGCACTTGCAGACATTCGATCGTCTGCAAGCACCCCGATGTCGATTACATATCCCGAATGCGACACGCGGTCATTTCGATTGTTCAAGTCCCCCTATCTCGACTCCTATCCCGGTGGCCATTAAATTTTTAATCGTGTGCCAAAAATATTAAATACATTGATTTGAGGAGATGCCGACCTTCGAAAGTGGATAAACCAGAGTGATAGACTATACATATCGCCAAGCATTCCTTATTTTGTTCGTATCCTCAAAAGTTAAAGTCTGGTCACCGGGAGATTTTTATTGTTAGATTAGTCGTTAAATTCTTAATCACGTGATACTTGCAAACTTATTAAAATATGTTATGATCTGAGGAAGTGCCAAACTTCGCAAGTCGGTAGACAAGCCTGATCGCGACAGACTTTCGAAGCTGGTGTAGTAAGTTGAAAACACTACGGTTGTGTTTTGAAAGTATGCTCAAAACACTACCGTGGTTTTTTAGCGGTGTAGTGTTTTCAGTGTCCTACACCGGCATGTGTGATTAGAAAACTAATGTTTTATTCATACTCTTTATTTGTTAATGTACCGATATATAATGATATGTAACGACGTTTCGTATAACATAGCTCAAAATTAGTAGTGAATAATTGCATATTATGCGCTTTAAAAGAACCTGCTCCCCTCAGTATGCAATGACCCACCGGCACATAGCATCACTTATGCTCGTTGCAAGGCGTGCCGTTTCTAGGTCATGACGTTACGTGCGTGTGTGGTGGAATAGCCAAGGATACTAAGGTTGCTGGCGGCTAGCGTCTTCTTTTGCCAAAGCGTTTACTATGTGTTTAGCAGTAGCTTCTTGTAATAATTATTATTCGGAGGGGTATCGTTAAACAGTGGCTTCAAACTAGTAATAATTACTTTTTTCTGTTTATTTGTCTGATTGTTAAAAATTAGATTGTGTCTGGGTAGTTTTTCTGTAAATAAAATGGAATTTTACAAATTAGTTATGCATGTCTATAATCATTTTAATGTTTGAACATCACACTTTTTACTATTTGCAGTGCAGTACATGCCCTGTATATCTCAATTTCTGTTCAGCCTAGCCCAACAATATCTTGCATACCTATTGCTTATATGAGTCAGAATTTTAAATTTGATGTGAATTTATACATAAAATGTTATGTCATGCTGGATATTTTGTTTTCCTAAAACTTAAATAAAGTTTAGACATGCCAAACTACAAGCTGTACACTGCAACTATGTCTTGTAAACTATTTAATTTAGTCGCATGTCACAAGTGCCTTTATAACCATTGCTTACCGTGCTCTATGTGCCCTTTACTAAAATGGCACCTTGCCGTTTTGAAAACCTGGGCAAAACACTTACAGACATGTATTAAAACATGTAATTTAACATTCTTTAACAACTATCTGCCTATTGGTATGACCGAAAAACTGTGGCTTGCATTAATATCTGTTTAATTGTTATTATATTAAACCACTTAATTAATGAAAAAAAAACACAAAAAGTCTAGGTCGATACAGTCACCATTTTTGTCATATGTATTGAACTTGAGCTAAATAACTATAGATCCCTTATCATTAGATATGGACAGATTAACAACTGCTCCACAAAAACATGCGTATCAGACAGTTAGTAGCAGCTTAATACTCAAGTGTATTTTACGTAAATAAATATAAGTTAGATAAATACTGTGGTGTATTAATGTGACATGGTGTCGAAGTGAGGTCAAGGTCTACAATGAAGAAGCCTTGACCAAACACGAAAGAGAGAAATCACCGGAAAAGCGAAATTATGTCGAAATTCAACCCGCCGAACAACTTCGCATCCAATAGGCCGAATGAGTGGCTGGAGTGGCGTGATCGCTTCTCACGTTTCAGACTAGCGATGAAGCTAAACAAGGAAGAAGGCGAAGTGCAAGTAAATTCACTTATCTGTGCCATGGGAATTAAAGCCGAACACATATACACATATACAGTGTACATTCGTATCGATGGGAGAAAATCTGGAAAACGGCAATGACTATGACATTGTACTTTAGAAGTTTGAAGCGCATTTTATTCCGAGGCGCAATATAATTCATGAACGTGTGAAATTCTACCAACGGGTTCAAAACCCAGGTGAAGGAGTTCATACTGCAACTTTGACGTTAATGTCAAAGAATCATGATAGGTTTATCCGACTAAGACTGTCACAGACCTCAAATGAAGTCAGAATTGAGCCTTGACATAGCCATACAGATGGCCAGACAATCTGAGCTTGTGAAAAGCCAGGTTAGTGACCAGTTGCACAGCAAAGTAAAACAGCTTCAGGAAGTCAAGCAGTCTACAGCACATAGACCTCACAGAGGAAGGCGAAAATTCACCAGAACCATGATACATCCCACACGTACGTGGTAGATGTGGCCTTAGTCTCGCGTCAGGCAAGGAATACTGCCCAGCCAAATGAGCCGAATGTCACAAATGTCACAGAAAAGGTCACTTTGTTCAAGTTTGTCGTACAAAAAATGTCCGTGAAGACACTGAAAGAAGCATGCCACATTCCACATATTGCTTCGGATCAATTTCATGTGATGAATCTGAATCAGCCTGATTGACTTCAAACTAGACTCCGTTGCCAATATACACGGGAAGGCAACGCAGAACCAAATGAAACCAAAGCTGAAGTCTGTTTACTACAGACAACCTTCTCAGTCGTACTGTCGCTGTGAAGATGGGCTTCATGAAATGAGTGTATATTGATGAAATTCAAGACATCTATAGGACATAGGCACTTTACAGTGTGAGCTGGTGAAGGTACTACTATGGGACAACACAACACCATACAGTGTATGCACCGCGTGATGAGTGCCAATTCGACTGTTACCTCAAGTTGAGGCGGAGCTGCAACGCTTGGAAAACAACGGAATTATAGAAAGAGTCACAGAAGCGACTGATTAGTGTGCACTAATGGTTCCTTCAATGAGACGGAAAAAGGCAAAGTGCGCATTTGTGTCAATCTCAGACGTCTGAACGAGTCCGTGATGCGAGAGAAACACACTTTACCAGTACTTGACGATGTCCTACATAAACTAACAGGTTCAACAGTTTTCTTGAAACTGGACGCCTCAAGCAGATTTGGCAGATCCTTTTAGACCCAGGAAGCTCAAAGTTGACCACCTTCATAACACCTTTCGGCCGATACTGTTTCCGGAGACTCCCATTCGGAATTACAAGCGCACCGGAATTTTCCAAGACAAGATGGAACAACTACTCGAGGGTCTACCAGGGGTGGAAGTCATCATGGATGACATTCTCATACATGGAGAAACGAGAGCCAATCACAATGCACATTATGAAAATGCTCTACGAGTAATCCGGGCATCTGGACTGAAGCTGAACAAAGACAAGTGTCTGCTGAGACAGTCCAAGTTAGTCTTCATGGGCAATCTCATCAGCAAGGATGGCTTGGAGCCAGACCCAGAAAAAATAGATGCAATTTGCAAGATGTCCACACCAGAGAACGTGACAGAGCTACGCTGATTGTTGGGCATGGCCAACTACCTATGTCACTTTCTCCCAGAACTGTCAACAGTACTCAAAACTGTGACTGATTTGCTGAAGTCAAATATGGCATGATTCTGGGGTGTAAACCAAGAGCACGCATTTGAACAACTGAAGATCATGGTGACAACGTCTCCAGTACTTGCGTTCTACAACCCAAACTTACCCACATTGATATCTGCATACGCAAGCAGCTACAGACTGGATGCAATCATCCTTCATCTACATGGAGATAAGCTACTACCAGTCGCATACAGCTCGAGAACGCTGACAGATACAGAGAAGTGATATGCACAGATTGAAAAAGAGCTGCTCGCTTCCACATGGGACTGAGAAATTCTCAAGGTACTTTGTAGTGTTAAAATCATTCCCTCTACAAACAGATCACAAGCCACTGATCAGAATCATCAACTCCCAGGATCTGGACAAGGTGCCAATCCAGTGCCAACGTCATCTGATGAGACTGATGCGTTTCAGTATCTCTGCCAAGTACGTTCCAGGGAAAGTGTTAGTTGTTGCTGACACCCTATACTGAACTCCACTGGAGAGTACAGAAATACTGGACACGGAGCCTGATATACAAGTTCACGTCGATGCACTGCTGGAGAGTAAACCCATATCTCCATAGAAACTAGCCCAAATCAGACAGGAGACGGAAAAAAGACGAGCAGTTACAAACAGCTAGCAAGTTCATTAAGCATGGTTGGCCAGAACATGCGAGGAATGTACCTGTCCAGATACACAACCTGTATGGTGCTCGTCTAAGGCAGTAGAATCATCATACCAAACACGCTACAACCGGATATCCTAAACAGAATCCACGAGGGACATTTGGGCATTAACAAATGCAAAGAGCAAGCACAGAGAACTGTGTGGTGGCCAGCGATTAGTAAAGACATCGAACGCAAGGTGACAGACTGTAAATTCTGCGTGGAGAACAAGCACAGTCTACACAAGAAACCGTTGTTGACAACGCCACTGCCCGCCAGACCATGGAAACGCATAGGTGCAGACTTCTGTGAACAAACAGGGCAAAAATACTTAGTTGTGGTTGATTATTACTACTCGAGGTACATAGAGATCGCACACCTCACAAGCATGACTAGTGCACAAACAATTGGGAAACTGAAGAATATGTTTGCCCACTGGGGTATTCCGGACGAGATTGTCACAGACAATTCTACTCGGTTCTCTTTCAACAAATTCCGAATCTTCGCAGAGACATGGATTTATGCACATGACGTCCAGTCCGTACTTTCCTCAAAGCAATGGCGAGGTCGATAAAGCCATACAAATGGCCAAGAAGATCCTAAAACAAGAAGACCCGTTCTTAGCATTGATGACTTATCGCACAATACCTGTGTATCCTTCACAGACAAGCCTGTGCCAGTTGATTGTGTGACGTCAGATCCAAACATGGATTCCAACACTTGAGAAATTCTCCTTCCGGCATGAAACATGAAAGTACAACAGAATGACAAGTGTGCGAAAGCAAACTATCATGCCAACTATGACTGCCATCATGGAGCACGATCTGTACCCAAACTACAACTGGGAGACCAGGTTCTCATCAAAATAATAAGTCACTACTGAGATAACAGAGTAGTCCACCTCTGTATTCGTTTTAGTGTAATCTATCTGATCAAGTCAAGTTTTATCTAAGAAACATTAATAAATATCAGTTAGAGAAATACTGTGTTGTATTAATGTGACCATTTTAATGTGAGCCGAATTCATCATGGGCCCATATCACCAACACCCTATAGAATATAGGTTATACTTATACAGCATAGTAGTTTAATGACCATTTGTGGCCAATTGTATTATTAATTTATTATCGCCACTACTTGTATTTCCTCATTTGTTGTATATTCATTGCAGGCTCAACTCCGAGCAAGTGTCTTCCTAGCATTAGAGGAACAAGACACTATTCAGGTATGATTAGTGAACACCTCCTTTTATCGAACAATTGATTAAGTGAATTTACAACATTATATAGCACTATTTAATTTGTTATGCTTTGGAAGTTGGATACTTGTGTTGTCATAAATATAAATTCAATAATAATGGTAACTGAAGTGCAGTTTAATAAATAGATGCCTTTAGTAAATGCTACACATGTACAGTGTATTCTCGATAACAGGAAAATATGCCCTGAGTGGTAACTTTGTATCCTGGACACATTTGGGATACCCATCATTGATTTAAATCTTTTTTTGAGGTTCTTATATTGACTTTTTTAGATATATTTTTTTATGTTTGCTTTGTTTTTTAATATTATAAAGTATTGCATTCTCCAACATTGCTGGTGTTTGTTTGTTTGATCTGATTTATGTCCTCTTCCACAGTTCTTCATGTCTAAGATGTTTGTACTTGTTTGAGATAGTAGAGCTAATTGCATCTATTCAATGGCCATCTTGTTGGACACATTCTAACATGTCATCTATGTATGTCCTTTCTCCTGTCATCTACTTATGTCCTTTTTCAAACATTGTTGACAGACACAAAGCCTCTACACATAATGCGACATGATTCTGTTTCAGAGTAAGACGCCACTACTTAACCAACAGCTCAAGAAATTCATGAGTACTAAAGAAGGTAAACTATATTTCCAGACATAGGTACTTTGATGAGTTTAATTTAGAAAGTAATAGATACGCAGTTGTTTTAGTACAACTTGTGTAAAAACAGGGATCTTATTATTTGAAGAATTGGGACCATGTTTAGTTAGCATAATCATCCAGTGATAATGTAAATTGATGTTTTGCTGATTGTCTTGAGAGTAGTAGAAGGCAGGCTTAGGCAGCATTGGCAGTCTGCTTACCTGCCAGTTTCAATGTAATTTAAAGTTTTTAAAAATGAAAAAAGCCACTGCAGTATCACCGCGGACACAATTTCCGTGACACACAGGCAAAAGAGTCCTCGGTGGCACACCCTGGTGTCGACAGTTTTCATGTATAAGATCACTGTTAAAGAGTAAAATTTATTTGAAAGAGCAAAATGAGATTGATGAGCTCATAAGAATGTAGTGATATGGGATGTGTGCGAGTATGTGCGTGCATGCACGTTAATATGTATTAATATGTATATGCTTACATTATCATTTAATTTATTGGCTGTAAAAGTGTATGACTATGTTGGTACAAGTCCAACACCGCAACATATTCCTATGCTTTTATTGTATTTTACAGCATTGGCACATGGCAATAAACTTCTCTTATCTTATCTTATATGATTCCCTGACCTCCGTATACAGTTCATAAAACCATTGGCATTGACACAAGAAACTAAGTTTATGAAGTGTTCTGTGTTTAAAGTAGGCCATCACACTACTATATATCAGTACGAGGCATCTCTTTCTCTCCTTACAGGTCAACTTGCCACTTCACTAGTGCGTGAATTCCTACAGTTCTTCAATCTTGAATACAGTCTATCCGTGTTTGAACCTGAAGTCGGAATTGTGAGTAGAATAAAAAGAACTGATATGCAATATCCTTGTCTTTATCTATACATCATATGATACATATGATGTATTCTTGACTTCTTGTATCATTAATGCCATTGGTATTATTAGTTGTGAAAAAATTGTGATGTATTCCACCACAAAGGCACACAGATTTGGAAATTGTGGTTACTACATCAGTGGAAGATGAAAGCATTCTACTTAGAAATTGAATTGCAATGTTTTGAAAAAAAATTTGCTAATGTATGTTGATGGCAATGATGACAAAGTATACTTTAACTGTCAAGTTACCAGAAGACAACAAGATGTATTAATTCTTGTTAATCCTCTGTATGTGAACTTTGCAGTTAGGACTGTTCGGAAGATTTTGTGTGTGAAATCCTTAAGATTATCATAAAAAATCACCATTCCACATAAACAATTCTGCAGTGTCTAGCTCCCAAGTGGTCATTAAACACCGAACAACATTTATTAGCGTAAATATGTGTATATCACGTTCACTTGGCGGTCATTCTCAATCTCGTCAGTCGTAACGATACAACGGCATATCTGGTGGTGAGATCTAGCAAGTTTTCTTGGGGACACTTACTGGACGTGGATGCTTAATGGCTGACTATAACTTGCATTTCTAGGGCAATGAATACAAAGATCGTGCAATGCTGGCGCGAGAACTCAACGTCATCGAAGGCGACACTTCCAGCAACCTGCCACTGCTTGCAGAGATGGTGAAACGAGGTGGAGGAGAGAAAATGTCCCGGACTTCCGCAAACAGTTCCGAGGTACACTTTTACTCTGTCAGACGAACTGTGTGTGGGAGAGGGTCTGTGTGCTATGTTTGCTGAACTAGACATATGTCAATGTTTCAAGTGTCTGCATTAATCTGATGCGGTACACCACTTGAAACACCGGTGGATCTGCAATTTATATATTAAAATCTGAGCCTAGATGGAGATTGATCAATTTTCTTGGAAAATACGTACGTGTGTCATGTGACTTTAGCACTGGACATGATAATGAATGTGGAATTAAACAATATATTTCTTGTGATGCTCTCTCTCTCTCATGCTTGTTTGCCTATCCTGAAATGGTGAGGAAATTATTGGTTTTTTCTTCCATCCTGGCTCCCTTAACCTGAGATACACATGTTCTTGTTCCAAACGGTGATGCATTCATCTCTTTAGCCACTGCGTATTAACCAGATACTTCATTCTGGTTATCTAGTATGGCTCTGTCATAAAAAGCACCAGAGCTTGTCCATAATCACGATGGATACTTACGATGGCTTTCAATTAAAAACAAATTGTTGGTCGATTCTATAGTAATAATTATTTACAGAGCTGTTTTTTTCTTAACATATCTAAAAATGAAATTTAAAAAAAAAAAAAATCTTCATAGATGTTTGTGCTAATGCACCATGTTTTCTTGATTTATAAGCAAATTTAGACGAACATTCATGGTGATTAAAAGAGGACTGCACTATGCAGAGTGGTGGCTAAAGTTGTGTGTTGTGGTTATACAAAACTACTAATCAAACTAATTTTCCTGTCACATGTGCACTTCTACAGGACTTGTTTCTCATTGCATGCACCCCCTCGTTGCGTGGCCATGCCATGTTTACCTGAGCACAGGTTTCCCATTAACTGACACTTATGGATTGCAGGTTGATTTTGCTGCTCTATCCACCCTGTATTTTCTAAATGGGATCTCCCACCGGTTGTTGTGGGAGATTCCAATGTAGTGACGTAGGGTTGATGAGGTTTCTTTCAGTATGTTCCTACACCTTTCCGTTCCATTCCAAGCACGTGTGGGTTGGTCGAGATTGTAGGAATTCTTTCGGTGAGTATATACCCTTTCCTGTCTTCCTGTAATAGGCTTTATGTATCTGTTTGACCAGTAGTACTGTTATTTAGTGTAGTTTATTTAGCATGCCACATCCTACAGTATTCATGTGCTTAGACACAGTATAGTGTAAATCCATAAACAATTCTGACCACTAAATGTTCTTTCGGTGATACAGATGGCAAGATAAGAGATTTTTATGGGCTGTATTACATTTAAATTAACTGCCAAATATGTACAATACTATACTGTTGTGTTGAAGAATATAAACAAATTGTGTCACTGTATATTAGTACAAAGAAGTCCGAATTAAAAATATAGAATTGTAAAGTTGTAAACGAATGGGTCTGTTTTAAGGAGAGATATGGCAGCTGGATAGGAAATTTGTTTAAATGCACAATTAATGCAATGTTCTGTGCCCAAGTTATAAAGTATGTCTTATTGAATAAAGTATATTGAAATTTATTCTGCCAAACTTCCCGTTTCCATGGCAACAATCAAAGATGGCTGCCAGGGAGGGAAAATAATTTGGAAACATTGTAACTCCTCCAATAATGCAGTAATCAATGTAATTCTTTCTAGATCTTATTTACAACATCTCATTCTATGCATTGTCAAAGATATATTTTATGTATTGTCATTATTTAATATTTAAAAATATGTTTTAATTTTTTTTGGTCAAAATCCATATTTTTTATTACGATCAGTGTGTTCAGCATATAACTAAAGAGAAAATAAAAAATATCTCCTCAACATTGCACAGTGAAGTTAGCAAGGAACAGATCACTCAAAATGTTGTTAATGAAGCATCATTACTTCTGAAGATGTGATGTTTCCAAATTGGAAAAACACTGGTTTTAGCAAACAGGTTTAAACGGCTGTCAAAGATTCGGTAATGAGATTTATCACATGATAGAAGCATAATTTATCCATGAAAATAAGTTACTTAGAGGTATGTAAATGTTATAAAAGAGATCTTTATTAATAGTAAACATAAAATACTATCAGAATACAGAAGAATCCCATTTTGAGTATTTTAGTCAAAAAATGCCATTTTAGTTGCAATGTCTCTCCTTAAAAAAGTGTATGATACATGGGTGGGTTTAGATCATGTTACATTTTATATCTTATTCTGTGTGCTGATTTCTTATGTTACCTATACACATATGCTATAATCATGTCTGAATATTGTCTTGTCGTATTACTGTCATATTACAGTCTTTACTTCTAGTAACAGTGACCAATGTTTGGTTATCCATAGTCATGGTTATCCATAGGCATGGTTATCCATAGCTATGGTTATTCATAGTAAAATAATAAACTTCTCTATGTCATAGTGCTTATGGTAATTATATACTATCAATTGTGAATGAAAGTACAATAACTTACTGTTAAATGAAAAGTTCTAGATCAGTGTTTTACTCCAGTTTCTATCTACATTCAGGATCTGTCGATAAAACAGATTGAAAAAGCACGAGAGAAGTTTGAGTTCTACGACATGGTGAGATATTGGGATTCTCCGATAACTGTACATGACAGGGAGAGGAGTTTTGTTGGTACATATGTTTACCAACTTGAGTTAAGATAGTCATTCTGCACACGTGCCCACAACAGCTGTTGGTTTGTCACCCCACTGCTAACTGCTGGTATTATAACGGATGAATATTTCAATTTATATCTTGTAGCATTCTAAGTCTAACAGTTGTCAAGCTAGCATGTGTATGGGACATATTTTAACATTTTCCTCCCAAGCAGTTTGTAGCTCAGGGACTAAACTGTCAGGGATTAATCTATGATACAATCCGCACTGCTTATGATCGTTCATGTTTTTTGTGATTGCTCAGGACAGCTGATCAGTTGATTGAATTGAGGATGTTTTAAATAACTGTCACTAACTTAAAAAAAACAGCTGTACCTGTTGCTGATCGTGTTGGCATTTAGCAGCTATTTCTGGCAATGTTGCCAAGCAACAAATGCTAACTTGGCATTAAATACAGGTGTGTAGCTATCCATATAGGATGTGTGTAATTTCCTTGATCTAAAGGCGACTTTAATTAGAATATATAAATAGCCATTAGGTGTCTTTCTCCCTGTGTAACTAGGCAGTTACCAGTAAGTATGTTTACATGTTTCAGGATGGAAATGGGGTGATCGACAGAGATGAACTAAGGCGTCTCTTCTCTGACATGTTTCCAGCCTTCCATAGGTTAGTTATGTGACAACGTTTCTCAATAAATCTCATAAATCTCAGTGTGAATCTGTGTATTCGTCTGTCTGTTGTTTCATATACATGACTACAATTTTTTCCCGATCCAAAAGAAACTTTGCACTATTATCCAGGAGGACATAACGGTGGGCTGGTTAGACATGTAGCTGTTATTTTACCCTTCGTAGAATTACCCTTCGAAGATTTGTTTGCATGTCATGTCATTGTATGTCGCAGCTACTGATATCTGTGATTATTAATGATAAACAATTTAAACAAATTTATAGAAGTAAAAAATTGAATAATGTATCATAGTACCATATATACCTATACAATATGCAAACTCACATCTGTCTGAGCAAAACACTGTAGGTAGATGCATGAGTCTGCAAGTCAACACAACCATGATAAATTAATCTTAGCCATCAGAACAAAACGTGTGCATCTTTGAATGTGAGCCTCTGTCGAATGTTATTTTAACATTTTATTGGTTTCTTCTTTCAGTAGTATGCTGGACAGATATGTGAATGACGAGTTCCGGGCAGAAGATAGAGATTTCAGCAACAGTAAGACCACATTGCACATTTCCACTGCCAGATTTATAATTTACTTGATTATTTTAGTATAGAAATATTTTCATTGTTTGTATCGTCATTGAAAATATAATAATAATAACTTTTTTATTTGTAAACTGTTCTTTAATGTAATCTGTCCAGATACGTAAAATATATCCTTACCTTACCTTACTTATCCTCTTTACTCTCACGGGAGCATAAGGGGTCAACAGATTTTCTCCAGCCACAACAATCTTGGGTGAGCCGGCTCAGTTCATGGCCAGCTTCATTGCTTGTTCGGTTATTCTCCAGGTGCCCAGTGGTCTGCCTCTTTTCCATTTTCCAGGTTTTGTCCATTTTAGAGCTGCATGTTGTAGACTTCTGTCCATGTGTAGAACATGGCCAAGCCATCTCCACCTTCGTTTCACTTCATTGACGATATTGCAGATGTTGGTACAAAATCTAGCATTAATAATATGTAATATGGTTTCATTTATGTAAAAACTTAGTAAGTATGGACTGTTTTTCTTTACAGCATTATATATATATTAAGCGAAATGTGATTTTCAGCAATTGACTTTGAGGAGTTCCTGCGGATGTACAGACGTCTGTTTGTCTTATGCAAGAGTGTCGTGTCTCATGACGTCTCTGACCTCCTGGTACCATCTCCCCGGCGCAGTTCCGGACACTCTCCCTCCAGGATACCCGCCCCCCTCAGAAAGGTAACATTTCCATTCTTCAAATAGCAACTATTGGAAACCTCTCTGTGTGTTCGGTGTCATGCTCAAATTTCTTTTTTTACAATTTATTATTTACTTAAATTGGGTTTGTTACATGCGTAGGTTATATTTTAACATGGATGCCTAGCCAGAATGAATTTGGTTCTAAATGCAATTGCCCTTTTTAATGTGTGAAATAATTATTTTATTAATGGTGGGTGAAATAAGCAGTGGGTGTTACTGACATTATACCAATATTTGATAAAAAGCCTCTTAAACATCTGCTTCTGGTTTGATATATTAATAATTATTGTAAACATCTGCACATATCGCTAAACTTTACTGAAGCTACATTTATATCCAGGGCCATCCAATTTTAATAGCCAGTAGTTTAGGTACCAGATGTTGTCTTTATAATGTACAGGCTACACAAGCTGTGACATACTGTGAGTTCTTGATATATTTTAGTTCTGAACTTTGATAATGTATCCAACTTATGCAATTTTGTCACATTTATCTTAATATTAAATTTTTGAACATTTAAGACATAAAGTGCTAATCTCAGAAGACTGTAATAAACAAGTAATTTTTAAAATACAGATGTCATGTCTGATGATGTTCATCATCAAGTCATACAGTGTAAAGTCATACAGTATAAACTACATATAGTCTGATGTATATAATGAATCACTGTGAACATCTAACAATACTTTGACTTTATAAATATCAAATATACTGTTCAGTATGCAATGTAGACATGATATAGTTTTGTTACAGTTAGGCTATGTACTTGACCCAATGTATTACACTGTTTGGTATGTTTCAGGTTGAAGGTGGACAGAGTGTGTTCCTGGACCCCACTGCCCCAGTCTTACATCTACACCTGTGCTCAGGCTTTGCTTCTGTTTGCAAACATAATATGCACACTCCATTCAAACATTGTCTCTTCTTTCAGTGCTACACATTCCTGACACTGTATTATGCTTAACGATTCCGGCTCCTCAAAGCTTAGGTGAAAACCGACATGGTTTAACCTCTGACCTAAGCTACATGAATATATGACGTGTATATATATGCAGCTTAAAATTTGTTCCATACATTTCCAGGTGGTCAACTTTGCCTTTCAGGTTCCCCTGGAGCATCTTCAAGAAAAAGCCATATCCATATCTTGCATGATTGTTTCACATAGCCTGTTATTGGGCATGGTTGTGTCAGATGATATTACTTACACCAATGATGAGTGCTAGCCAGGGTTAGGGTCAAGTACATTTGATTAAGGACGAACATAATGGTCAAGTAATTTTAAACATAAAACTGATCAAGTACAATTCCATTTTTGGCAAGCACAAGTATTTTGGCAAGTACAATTGATGAAATACAAGTCATTTAAAAAACCCAAGTACAAGTACTGAAGATAACTACTAAAGAACTGTCAACTACTGGACCCCAGTCATGGTTTTAGCACTGATTTAGTATGTATCAAGTGTTGTGCATCAGCTACAGTCATTGTTTGCTTGCTACCTACCGTCAGTACACCAGGTGTCATGTTTCTAGCCCCAGGCCAACTCTGTTCACTCCACGAGCCACGTGAGTTCCGTGGAGAGCAAGAACCGCAAGAACTCAGACCACAGCAAGCCCCAGCAGCAGCCTTCGAGCAGCCCGAAGTCTTCCCTATCTGCCCCACAGCCCCACCACGACGACGCAGGCAGTGACCCTGAGGATGACACCTTCTTTGATGATCCACCCCAGGCGAAGAGCACTGACTTTGGGTAGGAGACTTAACTACCCGTAGTTCCAGCTCTATCAGTGACAAAAAGTTGGCATTTGTTCGTGTTAGTTTAGTTTAGTTTCCCATGAGTCAGGCAACTGCTGGTTCCAGAAGGCAGTGACCAATACACTTTATTTCAGACATCAACACTTACAACATACTGTTTTTATCTTGTATTATTCTTTTGTTATTTAGGTCATTCTACCTGTCTATATTATTTTTCCTGTCCATTTTCGTGGAATATTCATAAATTGTTTTGTTATGAAAAAATTAGAATAGTTTTCATGTTAATGCAAGTTACATAATATGCCTCCAACCTTGTAAGACAATTTCAGACAATATACAAAACATTATGAACAATCAATCTACCTCTGGTATGTCTGTCATCCATAAACAGACATTGCTTTGTTCTTCACACACACACACGCACACACCCATGCTGTCTTAAATGGTATGACAACTCAATTTTATTTTTCTGGTGACATTTCACAAAGTCACTTCAATGTTTTAGAAAAGAGATTATACAAGGTATGGTGCTCATACAAGTTGGCAGTTTTATATTCTTGTGCCCCTACAGTGACTGGGTCATGGGGAAGAAAGACACAATAGACGGTAAAGATATTACCCAGGGTGCAATGGGAGTTGGAGCCAGTGGGATGGACGACAACCGAATGAGCTCACTCGCCGGACTTCCTCCTCTCAGTAAGTTCTTGTGTCAGCATTTGTACTTACACCTCTCATAAGGTCTCGTGTCAGCATTTGTACTTACACCTCTCATAAGGTATTGTGTCAGCACTTGTACTTACACCTCTCATAAGGTCTTGTGTCAGCATTTGTACTTACACCTCTCATAAGTTCTTGTGTCAACATTTGTACTTCCACCTCTCAGTAAGTTTTTATGTTAGCATTTGTACTTCCACCTCTCATACATAAGGTCTTGTGTCAGCATTTGTACATACACCTTTCATAAGGTCTTGTGTCAACATTTGTATTTCCATCTCTCATAAGTTCTTGTGTCAGCATTTGTACTTCCACCTCTCAGTAAATTCTGGTTTCAGCATTTGTACCTCCACCTCTCAATAAGTTCTGGTGTCAGCATTTGTACTTCCACCTCTCATAAGTTCTTGTGTCAGCATTTGTACTTACACCTCTCATAAGGTCTTGTGTCAGCACTTGTACTTCCACCTCTCATAAGGTCTTGTGTCAGCATTTTTACTTCCACCTCTCATAAGTTCTTATGTTAGCATTTGTACTTCCACCTCTCAGTAAGTTATGGTGTCAGCATTTGTACCTCCACCTCTCAGTAAGTTCTGGTGTCAGCATTTTTATTTTCATAAGTTCTTGTGTCAGCATTTGTACTTCCACCTCTCAGTAAGTTCTGGTGTCAGCATTTGTACCTCCACCTCTCAGTAAGTTCTGGTGTCAGCATTTTTATTTTCATAAGTTCTTGTGTCAGCATTTGTACTTCCACCTCTCAGTAAATTCTTGTGTCAGCATTTGTACCTCCAGCTCACAGTAAGTTCTGGTGTCATCAAATTTATTTTCAGTACATTATTGTGTCGGCATTTGTACTTCCATCTCTCAGTAAGTTCTGATGTCAGCAGTTTTGCTTTCTCTCAATAAGTTCTTGTGTCAGCATTTGTAATTCCACATCATAAGCCTTTATATCAGCATTCTCATTGGTTGCCTTCATATCAAAGGGATTTTCATTCTATCAAATATTCAGTTTAGTCTGAGTTAGTTAGTCAGTTGCAGGTATTATAAGAATATACCATGTCTGATTTGTTTTGGTTCTATGTTGCAGTGGGCGGTGACAACCAAGCCACACAGAAAGTGGCCGAAACTGAAAAAGACATCAAATCTATTGACAAAAGGATGTCTGATTTAGGATTTGGTATGCCAAATTGCAATTTTTTATTTATCATACATGATTGAGTTCAGATTTTGATCATGTTTGATCTATCTTCATAGCTGCCAAATCAGGAGTATGTGAGTTTGAAAATCAACTTTAAATATAATCTCCTTGTATGTGCATTACTATAAATTTAAGTAGATATTATGCATATACAAATACAATTTTCATGAAACTTACAGTACTTAAAATACAAAATATTTGGCCTTGATTTTTGAGGTGTAACAAAAATATCCATCCTCCAGATTATGCTACTTACACACAGATGCAGAAGACGGTTTAAATATTTTATAAATGACCTTTGCTGTGACAACAATTTGAAAAGTTTTTCACGTTAATGCAAGTTACATAAGACATCCCCAACAAATCACTCGTAGAACAATCTCAGACAATATGCGTAACGTAACAATCAGTTTATGTCCATCTAACATATGGTACAAAGTTACAAGTCCTAAAACCAGTAAGAACCCTTGTCCAGTGGAGAATTTCGAACAAATAAATGTGTTATTTTTCTTCCGAATCGTCGCAAACAAATTAATCCCTGTAAGCTTAATGCCCGATACGCATCTGTCTCGGAGGAAAACAACCCTCCACACACAAGTGACCTGCCACAGCAAGCCAGTATCGAGTCACACATTCCTATTCGGAACACGAGGTAAAAACAGCTGTCTGAGTCATGTTCCATTAATTTTTTGCTTTTGGCAGAAATGCCTACAATCTCATCTGTCAATGTCCATATTATTTTCCTCGACAAAAATTCCAAAACTAATCAAATACATCCATTTACAAACCCGTATATACAAAATTGCCAAACTAACCTCGTTTCTCAACATTTTGCTTTTTAAAGAGGGCTTCCATTTTAGCAATAAATCAAAAAACTACTGAAGATATTTCAGCAAATGATGTATCATTTTAAAGCTCGTAATCTGTGTAATCCAAAACAGTACAAAACTCAGTTTCACAACTTGGTGACTCACAGCCCAGTTTCCCGTGGCAGGTCATACACTGTATGTGCATCATAACTAGCACTCTACTGTATGAGTGAATGATTCCTGTGTTTACTTTGCAGACATGCCGGCGGATTTTGAAGATGATGATAAGTACGATGACGACTTTGAAAACTCAAAGTAAACATTCCGGTTCTGTTTTGTATGATGTGGTCAGTGTGTCTGGTGTGTTGTGGGAGAATCATGGAAAATTATGCCATATTTGGCCGAACAAAATTTATAATGAAAAATTTAGGATGAAATCGCTGTGTTGTAGGAATAAATTCTGAAGTATTACGTATTTTTCAAGAAAATTCATTTAAACGTGTGTGTTGCAATATCAGTGTGTGATGTCTCGGCATTGGGTGTGATGTTTCAACGCTGCATTTGATGGCCCAGTTCTGCATGTGATGTGTCAATGCTGCATGTGATGTCTCAGTGGTGTGTGTGATGTCCCAGTGTTGCATGTGTTGTAGTATCAGTCCTCTGGGCACGACCCCAAGGTCGGCGAGGTCAGACCCAGTGAGGAGCGCTGCGGAGGAGATAGAGGAGGACATTGAAGAGGATCTCTCAGTGGCCGAGGACCTCCTCAAGAGTGACCACAGTGGGGTCAGTACCAGTCACTCCCTTCAGTACCGGTCACTCACTTCACTGCCCTTTCCCTGCATAGTGATTTTTGAAAATTAAATGTCCCATTTCATAAAAAATCAAAAGATTTTGTGTGTGATATTATGTGAACGTTTTTGGAAATGAGCAATTAAGATACATTGATAGATAAGTGAATGGACAATTCAGGTATTGTTAAATCTGACATAGTTTAGTACATTAAATATTATGCATGTTCTTTTATTATATTTATAGGAAAACTCACTGCATATTTCATTAAGTGACATTATACAATATATTAAGGAAGCTTTGATTTATGCTTCATGGTCTCAGATATAGTGACAATCTAGTCCAGTACATTCTGTGCTGATGATTAGGTCAGGCTCAGTACCCCGGCAGATTGCATTGTCGAAACGCTTAAGTTAATCTGAACCAGTTATCTAATCATCTCGTCATTCTAGATACAACGATTTGGGTTTACCAATCATGGCTGATGTTACATCTAATATTCGGGAAGTGGAAATAGTTATTAGAAAATGCACTGCCACTGGCACATGTGAATAGGCGGACTGGTCATTATATTGGGATTTCCTGGAGTTTCCCTTTAATTTGAGGTGCGAGCCTTTGCATAGTACCCATTGTTACAATTGTGACCGGCAAACACAACAATTAGGGCAAGGTACCATTAATTATGTGAACTTGTGTACATTGCGTAGTATATCTAGGATATCTGCCAGAGGTAGTGTGGTTATCCATCACCGCTGCCTTGGGAGGATTGTCCAGTATAACAGTAAACAATGTGGTCATTGTCTTTTCAGCCTGATGATCTGACCACTGACCGAACAGTATCGCCTGCAGAACAGAGTGCCACATTTGACTATGTCGAGGATATTCTTCAGCCTTGACATTGAGGTTATGTGACATGTTTATTCTCGACACCCGTCAAGTTGACAACACAATCACTCAGCCCGACATTAACCAGTCTTGTAAAAACATGACACACCACCTGACGTCTGTGTCACAACTCTGAACTGTCAAGCACGTTAACAATGTGTTACTACCAGCGAGAACCGGCTTGTCTGGTGAATGCATTCCAGAGACTAACCATTAAACAGTTTTCCACAAACAGGAACTTAGTACTGTGAAACACAACTACCTGGGGTATGTCCCGTGCATTTGCAAAACATTTGGGAAACACCATCTACCGATAGAAGTGACAGAATGGTAGACGTGACAGATGCATTACAGAAAGCTGTGACACACTGGCGGGTGTTTGCTGGACGTGTTACAGTGTTATTGTCAGCGGACAATCCCCGCACTAATATTCAGGTCTGCTGTAAACTGTCAGAGGTGCCAAGGTTGGTAATAATGTATTACATATCCACCCATGCTGTGATAGAAAGGAGGTATTGCTCAAGTGAGAGAACTCATCACATTTTGTATGTTTGTATTGTTTGGTAGTAGGATAGTGATTGTTTTTAACTATTTTTTTAATTTATTTAATGCTGATAGAAATGTTGAGTGTACTAAAAGAAACAGTCACATGTAAGTAGGTTTAAATTGACCTTTAATAGCAGCAGACATTTTGAGACATTCGTTGAAATCAACCCTGTTATTAATTCCAGTATTATCCATACGTAAATTTTGATGTATCATAGAAACTCTATTGTCCTTAGAGTAGTTTTGATATCTGAACAAAATGCATAGAAAACAACAACATTTTAGAAACTATGTACATCTTAGAAAGCCACTGGGAACGTTTTCCAACTGATTTTGTAAGTTTTGGTGTTTCACTGTAATGTTATCTGATCTTAAGCTGCTGTATGTGTATGTAAATGAAGTGAACATAGATTAATAAATAGTATTGTTAGAACAACTTGCATATTGCAGTTTATTTGAGTAGAGCAGATACTGCATCTGCTCATCAATGATTTGTAAGGTATCCTATTGCAAGACAATGGATTTATGTTTAAGTAGTATCAGTTTTATTGATACTATTTCTGTAGAGTCTACTTACCAACACATCAAATTTTAAGTATAAAAGAAAATGACTTAAAAGTGGAAGGAACTTTCACAGATTGCAACAAGAAGTCCTGACATTATGAAAAACATTTTTTTAGAGTAAATGTAATATTAAATTTGGGAACACCCAAATATTTTTGGTGAAATTTGTTTCGAATTCTGCAAACAAAATGTACTGATTGTCAAACGTCTTACCTTGCTGTCACATATGACATTGACGCGTACTGTAAAGGTAATATATAATAATACATAATTATATACATTTATTTATATGTCTGATGGTGTGGCGTCACTGATGCCCACGTAGCAGGTGTGGATCCAGAGGTGCGTATGTCCCCTCCCATTTTGCTTGAATGAGCATCAATGCGGGGTTACTTGGATTTATTTTGCAGATCCGGGTTATGTGTGGGGGGTAATGTGTTGGTGCTTGCCGTCTCCCTGTTTTGAACTCAAGAGGAGTGCAGTTGGAGGTTTTTGTTGAGACTAGGGTTGTGATGGGTGGCTGAGCCCCCTTTGGTCAAATCCTTTGCCATGCAATTTGCCACACTGGATCCAAAAAGAATTTCATCTGCTTGAGTTTAATACAAAAGTGCATGTAAAAATGATTTGTTGTTTTGTTCAACAACAATGCATGACTAATCTGATATTCAAAAAAATATGTTTTGATGACAACCATTCTAGCTCCCAGAGAAACATGCCTCTGTCAGGCAGTGTGTATCAATATATTTAGCTTTCAGGTATAACATTTAGAGGATTAATTCAATAAAGTGATCCCCCCTAATTTCCTGTGTAATTTTATTTCTTCGACTGCATTAATCTGTACACTGCTTTTTCACAGTGATAATCAAAATAATAAAACAAAAATGTTTACTGTTGATCAAGCAATGCATGGGGGCAGTTAATAAGGAAAGTTAGTAAATTTATTTTTATTAACCTTAATTTTTAAACTTCACAAATACCAAAAAACTAATATGGTGATGTATTCATTGAAATGACAGCCCATTTAGAAACATCAATTCCCCTAATATATCATGGGTTACACCATGGGTTAACAATCTGTTGTTTCAATTTACGATCTGTCAAGATAAACGCAAAAAGTATGTCTTATAAAAATTGCTTTGTATTAATACAATATTGCTTGTGTTTTGCTTGGCAATTTGATTAGCCACACTATATAATCATATCTAACAGTTTGTGATAAATTGCAGAAAAATAAAGGTTACTGCAAAATATTGCTTGCTGAGACTTCTGAATAAGCACTGTGGCACAAGTCAGACAGTTAATTATATACTCTGTATTTTCATATTATTTTCCCATAAATTTTGTTCAGGACAGTACCACAATATAAATTAAATCGTGGTCATTTGACTTGTAATGTAATTGTATAAAAAACACTGCGAAAACGTGCGTAGATTCGCGTTGTCCAATCCGTTGTTGCTTTGCACTTGCAGCTTTTGGAAATCAATAAAAGCTGCAAGTGTGTATCTCAAAATGATGATTACAGTCACTGACAAACACACAAAATAATTTAATTTAATTATCCATATCCTAAACTCCAGCAAGTGATTTTATAACCAGCGTGATGTCTGATTCACTATAGCTGTGGCGCCGCTCTGCGGATTGTCTGTAATTAAGCGTAGGATGCCAAATATGCGATCTTAGCCTGGTGAACTGGAATGATTTAAATTCAACAAAATGCAAGAGTATGTCAAGCGAGTTTGTTGCGATTTAGTTATACAGTAGTAATACAGTGTTGTCTTTACTAGTATCAGAAAGCAGCTGGAATGCTTACATTTGCTAGGTCATGCAGTTACTATGCCATGCACTGAGCGATATAATGGTGTTTTGTGACTTGATTATGGTTAAATCACGTTAAAAGAAGCAACTTATTACTAATTATTATGGTATTATTAGTGGTAGTAGCTTATGCTTAATAATTTACGAGAATAATTAGGCCAGTTTTAAAGCAAATCTTTCTGTGTTGATACTGGGAGGGTCCGTGTCAAGCATTGCCTGCAGGCTGCAGGTTTTGGGGACAGACCTATATTTTATTTCCGGGTTCATTCCATGGCACATTTCTGGCTAGAAATTGGGCAATCTTTTACTTAAATGGCCTAAATTATTAGCTGTATCCACCTACAACATACCCCTGGAGTTGACGAACTTGAGATGATGCAGAGGCGAGCTCCCAAATATGTATACAGTAACTGGCGGCACCATAGCAGCACAATCTCGGTGCTCATCAACTGCATTGGCATTCCCTTGAACAGCGCATATGCATAGCAAGACTCATCATGCACAGAAAACAAAATGGCCTTGAAGACATCCCTACCAGATCATACACACAGCCAGCGTGTCCCCAATCACTGTGCCGTAGAACTCTTGGCTGATGGGTGTAGAGGGCATCCCTTCCAGTTAATGCTCCAGTGTTACCGGATACTGGATTACGATCATTTCTTCCTCGTATCTACAACAGTATCATGAAATGATCTAACTGCTGATTATGCCTTGCTGGCACTTTCATAGACAATGTTTAAGGGTGTCACCCGCTTTTAACCTGCTCATGAGTTTATCAACATTTCCAACCAGCATTGTACACTGCACACACCACAACACCATCCACATAATTGTATATTAATGATGGCAGTGGATTACTGGAAGAAGAAGATTGAGTAATAAGGTTAGGCCGTTAAGGTCAGTACACTATGGGAACTAAAGGCTTAAGGAATACTGTTATTGGGCACCAACATGTGATAACATTTTTGTCAGTATTAGATATCCCTCCTAATATAATAAGTAAATGTATTAAAGTGTCACTTCATGTACACGTACATTATTTTAAAAAAATACACAAATAAATTTGTAGGCATTGTAAATAGACCACTCCAAGACAGTTACAAGAAACTGCAAAATAAACACATTTCTTAACAGTTATAAAACCTTTAGTTGTACTTGCATGTAAATTAATATGATGTCGTCTTATGTGCATTACTTTTTATAGGGTGCAAACAGACATTGTGTGAATGTGTTATTGGATATGTGCATGTATTTGTTGTCAGCATCGACTCTAGCCATTCAGAACTACGACACAGAAACAAAACCGATGCAACAACAGCCTTTAATGATAACTTGGCAACTGTGCAAGATGAGGACATTATACGACGGGAAGAGAATGATAAAAAAGACAAGGAAACGTTGTCATCACTGGCGACGGAGAAAGGTGTTTCAACAAGCAGTGTGTTGCTACACAGACTTAACCTTGTCGTTGGCGTCATAGTGATGCTGCTGGCAGGATACATCACAGCTCTGTACTTGCACACGGTCCACGAGAACCAACTCTGGTTCTCCAACATCAAGGTGGGTCTTGGTTGCAGTCCATCCTCACAAGCGAGGGGTATGACTATGTACACTTCCCCTGGCAGATCTCCTACGCATTGTATGGAAGTTAGCTGAATCAAACTTGTAATTGACTTCACCAGTCACAACTGTAGCACCCATGAAAACAGTGTAGCCCAACTGATCCATGCTCCAGTTCCTAGAAGAAGCCCTCGACTTCTGGGAAGTCCAATATAATTACCCATTCAATCATTTACATGAGCTTCTGAGCGATATTGTGTATTTAAATAATTATGTCTACTTCACAAACTTTTCACCGGAACTTCCCGACAAACGATATTATTGGCTGAGCCTATCTTCAGAGTTTCGCAAGGCGATCTGCCGGGGGTACTGAGACTGGTGTAATCAGCAGCGCCCCCTGGTGCACAAGGATGTTGCAGTCTAACAATGTATACAACAGTGGCTTTGAAAGCCATGTAGAAAGGACTCCCGCTGTAAGAACTTCTGATGTAAAGAACATCCTCTTGAGAAGAACAACTTTGAAATCCCAGGTCTGGCATGCAATGTTTTATGTACACATGAACATAAAGAACATCAGCTGCGTGAACCAGCTGGACCAAGTGTACTAGATAGCACAAACAACGAATAACAAAATAAATATACATGTGTGGATTCAAGGATCGGTATTGTACCTTTTTTCAAAAACACTGATTTTCATCCATTGAGCTATGAGAGATGGTACATTCTGGTTTTTTTTTATTTTATTTAAAGTTGGAATATTTTTCAGTTTTGAAGATGTGATCATCCACAAGCTATGACTGTTTGTAGGAGGTGGAACGAGAGATCTCATTCCGCACTGAGTCTGGTCTCTACTACTCTTACTACAAACAACTAGTCTCTGCACCTTCAATCTCTCAAGGTAAAACAAACACAGTTCACTGTATCTTACATGATAACACTGGTAGTCATTAGATTCCCTGAATTTATACACATTATTTTAAAATACGAATTAATCTCAGATGTTGGAAATGAGTTCTGTCATGGCAGGACAGTCATATGTACAGTTATAATAAAAATAGTCGCTGTGTGCAACATTTGCCAGTTAACATGTCATTTCATTACCAGTGTCTGTGACATTACAGAATAAAGAAGACTGGTAGAATATCACGGAAGACAATTCAAAAACTGAAACAACCTTTGACATATGCTCAGAATGGCACTAGCATAGTTCACAGGTACACGGATTATTATGTATAAACAATAACTTTCTGAAGTTGTCTAGAGAATAATTACAACATTGGGTGGCATTTCATTTTACATCATATTCACCCAGTATTATGATTTTACAATAATGAGACACCTTTTGTCGTGTCAACATTGTTGTAGGTTTATATGAGTTGACACATGACAACTTGACTGAACATCTGCACACTGTGAACATCCTGGCTCGGTTCAACATTTACCAGGAGGTGCTGTTGGCTGTTCTCTACCGAACACTGCCATTTCTACAGGTAACCAAAGAATGAATTGCTGGCCATTCATGTGTTCCACTGAGAAAAGTAAGTAACTTTAAATAACTGTATCATTGTTTTTTTAATACATCGCCAATTGGTAGATCCACTAGTTCAGAGACGTAAACGAACATAGAAAGAGGCAAATGGACATTGGCACCTGGGAGGAGATGCAGATACTCCAAGTTAGTCTATTATAATGTGCAGATACATGCACAGACATGTTCTTGCTGTCCTGCAGACATCACCTGTCTTGTGTGTTTAGACATGGTTGCATCCTATCTTCTTCTACGTGTCTGCACTGTTCACCTTGCAAGGCCTGCTGGTGTGTGCTCTCTATTCCATCTCCTGGCAGCTCACGGGAAGCTGGCTGACTGGGGCTCTCACTGCATGCTTCTACATCTTCAACAGGTACAGTTCCTTGGTGGACATTTTGTTTGTTACCGTGGAAACGGGGGGTTGGCTGAAAAAATCAATATAATTTTTACTCAGTAAAACCCATTCTATACTATGGGCAGTGTAGCCATTTAGGATGATAAAAATCGGGTGTCCTTCACCACGTATTAATGGGTTTTGGACTGCAAACCTGTATGGCCATCCCTCACATGTGTGTGTTATATTAAGATACCATTTCTGATGACCAGTGCTAGAACACTTGGAGATAATATAGTCCTTAAGTCTGGTCACTATGTCATTTTCAGAGTTGACACAACTCGAGTCACTGTTGCATTAGCATTGAGGGAGAACTTTGCTCTTCCGTTTCTCTGGGTGCAGTTGGCTTTTCTCACCTGCTACTTCAAAACAGATACTCCACGATGGAAACAGGTAAGAGAAATGTTATTATTTAAATTACACTAATTTATGCAAATGAAGACTGAATGCTACAAATGTTCTTAGCATGATGATATAAAAATTTCGTTGAAAATAAACAACAATTTATATAATAGGAACCTAACAATATAAAAAACTATCGATGCATCATCATATGTGATGTGGTACAACTGATAGTAGCTGAACTATCAGTAGTTGTTAAATTATGAATAGTTACGATATTGACAAAACAAATTAGCAGCGAAACTTGTATCAGTGCAACACTGTTCATTTTCAACTTTATTTTTGTAATTTTCTGTTTACTTATTTATCGACCTAACATCAACAGTAATTAACCCAGTAAAGGTGACCAATGAACATACACTAATACACATCTATTTACATCACAGAGGAACATGCACCAAAAAGCTGACTAGTTGAATGAGACCTCGTAAGATCATAACATTGTAACCACAATATATACAGACTAGTCAGTTAATAGAACTTTGCCGAGTGCTGGAAACAACTAGAATCAAAAGAGAAGAAGCCTTAACTTTTCAAGAAAAGTTTACCTATATAATAGATAAAACACAACGTATCTTAAACAGCAAGACTAACGTTTTGGTTCATAATGGTATTCTTCATGGTTCTCTGCAGTTACCTTATATCTCCAAACAAATAATATCTTATATAACACCAGCATCCACCTAGAGGGCTCTCATGACACCTACCCCTTTATCAAAGTGTTTTGGTCGCAATTAATGCAGCGCCCATATTGGTTTTTGTAGTTTGATGCTATTAGCTTAATGAGTCCATGACAAGTTGTTTCCATTGCCCTGCATGTGATCTTTTACTTCCCTGGCCTAGACACCGGGTAGAAGGGACCAGTGGCTTAGTCTCTTTTGAAAGACACAGCCATAGTGGGTGTGAACGAAATTGTCCTAGTTTCTAAATGGCGGTTCGCAAATGGATGCATCTGTTATGTACTAAGAAATAAGTGTGCTAAGAGAAGATGTACCATATTCATTGTATTAAGCATACAGTATGCTAAACAAATATGTGAAATGCAAAAATATGTAAAATTTGGAGTTCCAATAACTTATATAAGTTTACAACCATTTTCTGTGGTTCCTGAGTACAGCCATCTCAGCAGACATGACTGGCAAGCTATTTATGCATCCACATATGAGCAACAGGATACAAGAACACTGATGTGATAATTTAGGTGGACCTTTCAATATTTGTTTCATCACTTCACTGGGCTTTGAATCTAGTGTGACATTGGTAGAAATGAAATTATAACGATGGAGTCAACAGTGAAGGCTGGCATTGATGATCACTGTCACAGTGTCAGATGCTGCTACAAGGGGGGTGTATGCTAATTAGGTCATGTACACTTAATAGGGGGAATAGTGTGTTTGTTGTAGCGCGTCTGTGTGTGTGGTGCCACTGTCAGCACGTTCCTGTTCTCCGTCTGCTGGCAGTTCAACCAGTTTGTGCTGCTCCTACAAGCCATGACACTCTTTGGTCTACAACTTCTTCAAGTGGTGCCACATCAAAAGGTCACATTTTTAGATTACCACAGTTCAGTTCTATGTAATAATTTAACTTTTCAAACTTGCAAACTATATATTTTG
Organism: Paraescarpia echinospica; assembly: GCA_020002185.1. Lineage (NCBI taxonomy): Eukaryota > Metazoa > Annelida > Polychaeta > Sabellida > Siboglinidae > Paraescarpia > Paraescarpia echinospica. The sequence goes on along the minus strand of CM034542.1, from coordinate 30,365,891 downwards.
ATATTACTTTTTTCTAATTATAAAATAAGTACCATAATGTGATTTATTCCAATAATGTTAAACCTTGTCCCATGTATAATGTGATTTGTTTCCACCTTACTGTCAAAGAATGTATTTAACAAAGAGGCCGATTCCTATATTTGAACCAGTACAAAGCAATGTTCACTCTTTGATGACCTTTGCTGCGCCTATGAAGCACACAGCAAAATACTGTCACAGATGGTAAAGTGGCTGTTACACAGTATGTGTTGCTTTTAATAACACTGTTGCTTACTGGTATTAAATATAAATCACAGTACTAACCTCTAGAACAAAAAACTAAGCCGATATGATATTGGAATCATTTCGAACGAGATCAAACATGCATTGGCATAGTTAGTTACTTAGCCTCTTTGTGCAGTGTGGCACATGAAGCTCGAACCACATCTTGCCAGTGTCCTCTATCTTAGACTTCCCTATGTCTATGCTCTGGCATAGATATAAGTTACTTAATTCATATCAAAGGTTGTGCCAAGCTGTCGACACTGTGTGGTGCTTCTATAGTGTATGTTGCCCATTTTTTGCCAATTATCTACATTGTCACTGTTAATTCCAGTATGTGTTTTCAGATCTGTTTAGTCTATGTCATCCAGGCTGTGTCTATGTTGTTTTCAGATCTGTGTAGTCTACGTCATCCAGGCTGTGTCTACGTTGTTGTGTTCCAGATCTGTTTAGTCTATGTCATCCAGGCTGTGTCTATGTTGTTTTCAGATCTGTGTAGTCTACGTCATCCAGGCTGTGTCTACATTGTTGTGTTCCAGATCTGTTTAGTCTATGTCATCCAGGCTGTGTCTATGTTGTGTTTCCAGATCTGTGTAGTCTATGTCATCCAGGCTGTGTCTACGTTGTTGTGTTCCAGATCTGTTTAGTCTATGTCATCCAGGCTGTGTCTATGTTGTGTTTCCAGATCTGTGTAGTCTATGTCATCCAGGCTGTGTCTACGTTGTTGTGTTCCAGATCTGTTTAGTCTATGTCATCCAGGCTGTGTCTATGTTGTGTTTCCAGATCTGTGTAGTCTATGTCATCCAGGCTGTGTCTACGTTGTTGTGTTCCAGATCTGTTTAGTCTATGTCATCCAGGCTGTATATATGTTGTTGTGTTTCCACATCTGTGTAGCCTTTGTCACCCAAGCTGTGTTGTGATTTCCAGATCTGTATAGTATGTCATTGAGGGTATGTTGTTGTTTCCAGATTTTTGTGGTCTATGTCATCCAGGCTATGTTGTTGTATTTTCAGATCTGTGTAGTCTATATCATCCAGGCTGATTTGCCATGTTTCCAGATCTGTGTGGTCTGTGTCACCCAGGCTGTGTATATGTTGTTGATTCCAGATCTGTGTAGTCTATGTCATCCAGGCTGTGTTGTTGTGGTTCCAGATCTGTGTAGTCTATGTCATCCAGGTTGTGTTGATATTTTTTCCAGATCTGTGTAGTTTACACCATCCAGGCTGTGTCTATGCTGCTGGTCTGTGGGGCTCAGTTCTTCAACAAGATGATCATCACAAGCCTCCTGCTCAGCTTCCTCCCTGCTGCTCTCCTTGTCATGGCCCTCCAGGTGACATAACATTTTCTCTGTTTAAGGGAGGTCAGGTTATGCCTGCTCTCTCTCCCATCTTTTCTCTTCATCTTGGTTGCTCTCTCTTGTTTTCGGGTGGCTCTCTCTTGTTATTTATTCCATGTGCTACTTTTTCTAAAAAAATTATATTTATTTTATTATAAAAAATGGCCATCCTCCAGCCGGTGCTACAAATAGATGTAGAAGATGGTTTCCCAGGGAACTCATATATAATGTTCGTTGTGGTGTAAATTAAAAACGTTTTGTCATTTAAACGCAAATTATATAATACATCCACAACTGATTAACTTCGGAGTACCACAGATGCGCTTTTCATTCTCAAACAATAGAGAAACACAGGGAGGGACACAAGGACATCAGAGTGGTATTTATAGACCTGGAAAAAGCATACGATCAAGTACCAGGGGAGCAGATATGGAGATGTGCGAGAGAAAGGAATGTACCGGAAAAGTACAACAGACTAATACAGGATATGTACCGGGGGTGTGAGACAAAGGTGCGCAGTGTGGCTGATGAAAGCAGCAACTTTGGCGTAGAGGTTGGGTTGCACCAAGGATCTGCATTGAGTCCATACCTGTTCCTCACATTGATGGACGTCCTGGCGGAGAAGGTGAGAAAAGATGCACCAGAATCAATGATGTTCGCAGATGACATTGTGCTGTGTGGAGGAAAGGAGGTAGACTTGACAGACTACCTGGAGACGTGGAGAAAGGCACTGGAAGAGAGAGTAATGAGGGTTAGTCGACCGAAAACCCAATTCGTGGACTTCAGGTTTGAACAGAATGATGAGATAGAAAGACCAACTGTAAAGATACAGGGAGGCGAGCTGGAAAAGTGACACACTTCAAATATCTAGGGTCAGTCGTGGAAGAGACAGGAGGCATGGCAATGATGATCAAAAAGAGAGTGAGTGCAGCTTGGAGAAATTGGAAGAAATGCAGTGGAGTGTTGTGCGACAGGAGGATGCCAGTGAAGTTGAAGGGGAAGATCTATAAAACTGTAGTCAGGCCAGCATTGCTGTACGGGGCTGAGACCAGGGCAACAATGAAAAGACAAGAAGCAAGGATAGAGATGAATGAGATGAGGATGCTGAGGTGGATGTGTGGAGTAACAAAGAAAGATAAGATTCGAAACGAATATATTAGAGGAGCAACGAGAGTGACACAAGATCAAAAAAGATAACAGAGAAACAACTGAAATGGTATGGGCATGTGATGAGAAGGGAAGAGGACCACATAGTGAGAAGAGTGCTCAATGCAGAGATACCAGGAAGACGAAGGAGAGGACGACCGAAGACCAGATGGAAAGACACATGCAGAAGAGACATGGAAATCGTGGGTCTGAGTGCAGATGTGAAGGACAGGGCGACATGGAGAAAGAAAATTACCAGCCATACCAATGACCTCAGATGACGGGAAAAGTCAGAGAAGAAGAAGATCCTCAACTGATCGATGTTCCTCGGAATAGTTGCAATAACTACTCGTAACGTTATGAATAATCGATTTATGTCCATCTAATGTATGGCACAAACCCTAAAACTATTAAGAATCCTTAGCCAAAAGCAAATTTTAAAAGGATGTAGAGTAATCCCTGAAACATTGGCACCCGAGATGCAAATCATGCAGAAGAAAAAACATTGACATACCCACACACAACAACACACACAAATCTTCATGTTAATTGCCAGTGGCAAATGTCAAACATGAAATGGTATTGTTTTAAAGCAGGTAGGGATACTAGCTTTTCTGTTAGTTTCTGTACACAACTGTCATACATGTTGTTATCTTTCTTGGCAGAGTCGATTATCACAGCGATCATGTGGGCTGAAGACAAGACTGCTCAGAATGCTGGGATATATTGTATTCGTGTTTGCACTTATGGCGGCATTTTACAAATTCATCAAGGTGAACTGTATTGCATAAACTTGTCAGCCAACATAAATCTGTACCCCAAATAATTATCTTTATGAGTTTTACATTGCACATCTGGTGCATTGCCATGCAACAGTAATGATACATTTTAGACAGATACATTGCCAGTTATTGTGATCACCACTTGCATGCAAATTAACATAATGTCTAAGCACCATTCTTTTAAATATTTTTATATTAATAAATGTTTAAAAATGTATGTGTGTATATGTATATATATATATATGGCACTTGTTACTTTGGTTAACGATCTTGTTGAAAATTATTGTTTATGCCACTTTTGAACTAAGCTTAGAAATGTGTTTTTGCAGGTGCTGGTTTGGCAGGAAGCTGATGAACACATAGTCAAATTTGTGCAGGCTAAATTTGGCCTGGAAGATTCCTTGCAAGTTGCACATTTTACTTTAATGATAATATGCCTGTGTTTGTTATGACATCAATTTGTAAAAAGTTTTCTCGTGAGCGTAAGTTACGTAAGACATCCCCAACTGACCTGGGGACCATTTCACTAAGATATTAAGCTCTTAAGGAAAATCCATCCTAGAACAGAAACGTGATCATTAAATTATTCTTAATTAAGACAAAGAGCAATGTTTCCATCATAATAATCGATAATCTACACAGTTGGCGCAGTTTGGTAAGAGATTGAACAATTATTAAAAAGTGGTTGAAAATATGGCCCAAAACCACCTGTTAACAACATATTACTTTTTTTTTTCAATGTGTGAAGAATTAAAATTAAATCTTACAGAAGCCACACGTCACACACAGTGCAGTGTTTTGACGGGAGCATCATTGTTGACAATTTTCACTTTACAAGAATGTAGAGGGCGCCAGCAACTTAAACCGAAATTGTGCCGTCGCGTGTAGTAATATGAAGGGCAGTAGTGCGAAGGTTAAGTTAGATACAGCTTAAAATTTATTAACAAATGTCACAACAACCTTGACCTTCGCGAAGCCGTAAAGGGCTATGCACACGTCAACAGGTCACAACACTAATGTCGTGTAAATAAATCATACTTTAGCAAACTTTTAATCGCTAACATTTGGAAGACTTATTTGGCTGTGAACAACTGGATCCCTGCATTAAAGAGGACCTAAAATAAAATGCAGTTAGTAAAATCTAGCTGTTTATGATAGTCAACGAGTGGTGAAACGTCGTCTTAGAACTTGGAATTTTTCGGAGCGTTTTATGGACTGTGTCTAGGATGGATTGTTAGTGAAATGCAATTTTCTTTTTTATCATAGGTATGGATCAAAATCAATTTTCTGGAGCAAAATCAGCCTTACAAGCATTTAAGAATGTTAGGGAAACTGGCCGCTGCACTCCTCGCGTAATGTTATGAACAATGAATTTACATTATGTACAATCAATATATGTCTGTCTAACATCTCATATGAACCCTAAGACCTTTAAAAAAAACCTTAACAAACATACAGGCATACTTTTTTCTGATGGGTTATAGATGAACCTGGAAAGTTAGGCCATCTCGGAGGAAAATGTTAACATACCCCCACACTCACATGCAAGCACGCACACACATACACCACACACAAACATACATGTCCCCAAGACATACACCACATACAAACATACATGGCACACAAGTCCCCAATACCTGGAAAGAAGCCAATGTAACAGCAATTTTTAAGAAAGGAAGTAGAGCAGAAACATCTAACTACAGACCAATATCCTTAACACCTGTGGTTTCTAAACTTCTTGAACACATCATACATAGTCACATTATGAAACATCTTGAACAGCACCACATTCTAACTGACCACCAACATGGCTTCCGTGCCAAAAGATCAACTGAAACACAATTAATTCAAACAATCCATGACATAAGCAAATCACTTGATGAGAAGAAATCTGTAGACATGGCCATCCTTGACTTCACCAAAGCATTCGATAAAGTTCCACATAAAAGATTAATCCACAAACTCAAACACTATGGCATCACAGGCCCAATATCATCATGGATAAATAGCTTCCTTACAGGAAGAACTCAACAGGTCGTTATAAATGGATCTAAGTCAACATCAACTCAAGTCATTTCTGGGGTACCACAGGGCACAGTACTGGGGCCCCTACTTTTCCTACTTTACATAAATGACCTGCCAGACAATCTTTCCTCAACTGTTCGCCTTTTTGCAGACGACTGCCTGTTATATTCACCGATTAAAACTGACCAAGACACATCTGTCCTCCAAAACGATCTGCTCAAACTTGAGAAATGGCAACACACGTGGCTTATGAAATTCAACCCCACTAAATGTTATACAATGACAATAGCCTCAAGAAAACCGACACCAAATCTCTACACATTCTGCGGACAACAACTTAAATCTGTTGAATCACACTGTTATCTTGGCATACATATATCAAATACATTAAATTGGACAATACAAAGCAACTCGGTCACAAAAAAAGCACAACAGACATTGGGAATGATTAGAAGAAATTTAAATAAATGCCCAACCCAAATCAAGTCCATAGCCTACACAACCCTTGTCCGCCCCATACTTGAATATGCGTCAGCATCATGGGATCCACATTGCCTAAGAAATATCAAACTCATAGAAAGAACCCAGAGACAAGCCGCCAGATTTTGTAAGAACAACTATTCTAGAGAGCCTGGAACGGTAACACAACTCCTTAAAGATCTCCAGTGGGACACCCTCCAATCACGAAGAAAAACCCAAAGACTTAGCATATTATATAAAATGGAACATAACCTCATAGATATCCCACTAGATCAATACACCAAACGCAACACCAGATGCTCACGTAAACATAATAAACAGTTAGTACAAATCAGGCACTCGACAAACATATTTGGAAACAGCTTTTTCCCAGTCACAATAAAAGAGTGGAATTCTCTACCTCCAAGCATTGTATCAAGTACGTCACTGAATTCATTCCAGATTAGCCTAGCCCAACATGTAAAAAATTAATCCATAAGAGCCACCATGCGCACTGGCGTGATGTGTCCATAGGACATTTTGCCAGTCAAAATACAGATACAGATACATGCATATACATACACACACAAACACGCACACACACCACACACACATACAAACATACGCATACACACAAACCACACACACAAGCCACACACACCGCACACTTGCAGTGTTTCCCCTGGTATATGACAAGCGAGGCGGACCGCCTCGCCGTTTTTCTATGCTGCCTCGCCCAAAATTTGCCGAAATTGCCGCCTCGTAGCTATTTCGTACGCCCATTTTTTCGTTCTTTCGCGATATATTCAGTGCCGGCGAGCGGCGCAATGACACTACAAAGTAACTTATATTCCTGCAAAATCGCAGGTTTGTAGCAACATCGTTTAGTCGTCTTAACGATAACGTCGCTCAGAGCGGTTACTATTTAACTCCATTGGACAAGGTGAAAGATATCACTTGTCATTTGTCCAATCACGGAATATTCCTGCGGTATCCCCGGTGTCTCCAATGGTGACACCTCGCGGAGTTTCGACATACTAGAAATCTAGACATTCATGTAAAATGGCGCCCAAGCGGTAACTTGCGTTTTGGTTTATGACGGTGGTGGGAGTGAAAACCGTGCAGGCTGATTGCACTACGTCGGCACTTGTGATTCCGGACTCTTTTGAAGCCCAAATAAAAACCGTGCATCCTATTTACTAGTCGGCATTTGTATCGAATCCGGACCCTGTTGCAGCTCAAATAGCGACCCGGTTTGTGCTAGTCTGTTACCGCACAGCGCGCGTAAAATGATAGCTATAGCAGCGTGTGTTTATACAAACCGGGGCGCTATTTACTCCTCAAATGAGTGTAAGACGCAATATTCTTAAAGGTAAATATGCCTAGGATAATGTTGAATGGTGGAACTAGCTCCAAAACTCAAATTATAACGGCAAAATCAAGGTGGGTTCGGATTCGACGCAAATGCCCACGGCACAAGTCTAGTCAACTAATGTTTTTAATGTTTGCCGGGTTTATTTGCAAAATGAGGAATGTGATTCGTAAGATATCTTGTGCTAAATATATAATACTTATTCCGACAAAGTAGTGCAAATAAACGTTTGGGAAAGTTGATTTCAGTGAAGTATTTACTTATAATATAAAGCACCGAAGTTCACATCTCATAAAAGACGCCTACTGCCCAAAACCGTGTATACTAACGGGTTATCAATAACTTGAGATATACTAAACAACTTATACTGTTTTATAAAAAGGACACAATTTGAGAAACGTTCTTGCGATTAATAGAAACATACTTTTTTGGCATTCCAGAAATGACTTTAATTAATTGCTTAGCATGCTAGCAGCAAATAAGATATAATCTTTGGAACATAAACCACCAATTTACCATAATATTATAATAATTTAAAGATGATGATGAAAGAGTCTCCAGATGATACCCCTGGATGCTTCCCAGCGAAGTCGAGATGGTGTTCGACTGAACAGGTCTGAGTAAAGTGTAAAGCGCTTTGAGCAGTCCTGCGCTTTATAAGAACTTACCTTTTACTGACTCTGTCAGGTAACAAGGCCAAGGGTTAATGCAAGAAAAACATAACCACAACCAAGTACCAATGGTCAAGTGGAAACGACACCTCTACTGAGTACCAGTGGTAAAATGGAAACCACACCTTAACATGAAACAATCATGATTACTACAATTACAAGTAGTGTCTTGTTGTTTTATATCTTCCCCTCTATATTCAAGAGTAAAGGTTAAAACATACCTCAGAATGCACCATTTTAAAGCTAGTTAAAAAATATATATCAGGGGTAGCATGCCCCCGGACCCCCCTAGCAATGATTCGCTCCTGCGGCGCTCGCAAACCCCATCACTGCCACCTCGCCCATCATTTTACCCAGGGGAAACACTGACTGGATTGTAGTTATATGTCTGTTGTGCTGTGTTGCAGTGACTTCCATGTTGGCCTGTACCTGTGCAGTGGTGGGTTCGGTTGGCTTGACTGGGAGATATGTACCAGACTTCTGGAGAACTTCACTCTGCCTCTGTATGTCATGGCACACATTCTCTCTCTCGCAGCCCTCGCAGTTGATCTCGTTCAGCAACACAGGTACAATATGGTCACCTCCGTAATACAGCTACCTTGCAATTGAGGTCACCCTGGGACAGCCCAAAATTATTTTTGTAACAGTCAAGTATAGGAAATTAGTCCTGCTAATAAGGTCACCTTGCTATTCAGGTCACTTTGGCCCCGTCCCACAATTTTTCACAACCATCAGATTCTTCCAGGAAAACATGAAATATTTCTGGTTCCAAGAACCGTAATTGAAGTGTTATTATGGCAGCAACAAAAGTTATTTTTATAACTTGTTTCCGTTCTTTTAGTAATGGTATATGCACCAAGCTTTGACACTTTACAGGCAGCATACTTCCTACCATTACAAGCGCACATTATGACATAATATGCCACAACAAGCTATTATACTTTACAACTGCTATGGACAGCATCCATAGCTTTGTCACTTGGATGCTGTATAAAGTACTCATCAATTCTACCATTTGTGTTTTTCCAATGACATGCTTTATGGAGTGCATGCCGATGGGATTATATATCAGATGGTTTCCTCAATGTGGCATTGGCAATGTCGATGCTATCTTGTGTTTGTCAACCGAATCATATAACCAAATGTATAACAACATTGTTCGTTAGTCAACTGTGTGTGTTTGACAGCCAAATAGCAGACAAGGACATGCCTGCTGAAGCAAAGAATGGGCACATCTCCAGTACCAGACCTGAGTTTGCCTTCCATACAGGTCAGGATCAAACAATTGCCTTTCTCCTTACTTCACATTCACAGCGTTACATGTTAACTACAGTAGGAGTGTCGCCACATATGGGTCCTGTCACGAACACAGGCTGATGGATGGTTTGTTTGGACATGTCAGTTTTGCCAATATTAATTTGTATCATTGTTTCAAAGCACAGTATAACAAATAGGTATTAGAAAGATAGTATGAGCAGAAATAATATAATTGCAGTGTACAGTTTCATTATGGTGCACCAAAGCATAAGCATTATTACATGTCTACTTTTTTTTAAATTAATATTAACTAAAAGAAACTGCTACAAGTGTCGATCAATTGATTGATTAACAATGAACAAACCTTGGTTAACTCCATTGATGTCTTGTTTGTAGTGCAATGTGCGTTCCTTGGGGCTATGGCTGTTACAACTCTACGGATGAAGTTTCTGTGGGCGCCCTATGTGTGTCTACTCGCCAGTGTATGTGTGAGTGACTCCACCACCTACTGGTGGCTCCTCACTCGCTTCCTAAAGAAAACTGATGCAATGGTGAGGGCATGATGTCAAATCTAATGTTCAGGAAATCAGACCCTAGGCCTATATTGTGAAATTTACCCATTCTCATTTTTTATTTACCCATTATGCTCATGAAAAACCCTGTTACACATGCGTTGGTCATTGATGTCGGAATATGAATATTCAGGGGGCTGAAGCTCTACCAAAAACCACCAACTGCACCCCCTTGGGGTTTGTCTGAAAAACTCTAACTGCACCCCTTGGGGGTTGTCTGAAAAAACTCCAAATGCATCCCCTTGAGGGTTGTCTGAAAACCTCCAACTGCACACCCTTGAGGGTTGTCTAAAAACCTCCAACTGCACCCCCTTGAGGGTTGTCTGAAAACCTCCAAATTGCACCCCCTTTGAGGGTTGTCTGAAAACTTCTAACTGCACCCCCGTTAAGGGCTCTCCAAAAACCTCCAACTGTTCCCAAAATACTCAAACTACAATACTGCACTCCCTTTCACACTTGGCACAAGGCCCGTTTTATGGCAATGCAAACACTGTTTTGACCTTGTTATTCGGAAAAAACAAAAACGGAGAAACCACATTACGGTCCACAAGATCATGATATCTGAAAAATAAAAATCCTGTTATCCAAAGACCAAAAGACCCGTTATTTAAAAAATAAAAACCTGTTGCGATTTTCCAGAAACCCATTCCACTAACGGAACGATGGATCTCTGGTAAGGGCATGCAGGGGATCATTTCACTAAGATAATGAACGCATCAGTAAAATCCATCATCAAACAGAATCTTTTGTTAAATTTAAGGAACTTGTTCAAAATGCAAAAAACCACCACCATATCAGCGAGGACACTATTTCCATGACACACCGGCAAAAGTACCCCATTGGCGCATCCTGGTGTTAACTGTTTTCAGTGTACAGGATCACTGTTAAGGAACAATATATATTTTAAAGAGAAAAATCGGGCTTATGAGCTCTTAGGAATGTTTGTGAAATGGCTGATCCTGGGAATTTCCCGTATTCCTTGTCCCATGAGAACATTTTCCATTAAAACAATTTTTGCATGAAGTGTAGAATTATCAGTCATCTTAGACGATACGTGAGGAAGTCATGTTAAGACAGTGAATGCATTGCCAGCATACAAGCTTTACAAGGTACTACTTACACAACATAAATTATAGTTACATTTTTTAATCCATGAAACAGAAATATTATCCTCTTCAAAAATGATTACTCTCGAACTTGTTATGACTATACTATACTCAAGTACAGAGTCATATATGGGAAATGAGATGAGAGAAGGCCTTTGTACTTTTGCAGGTGGAGATCATTCGACATTCCATCACAATCGCTGTTTTGGCAGTAGTTGTATACAAGGTTTGTCTTTCACAGTGTATCTAAATCTGTTATTTCAATAATGGCGAGTTTTTTATCAGTATGTTGATTTAATGTGTTAGCTACCTGCTAAAAAAAGCATTCAATTCATACATTGCCTTTCCAACATTCCTTGCTCAGAGCACATTTTATCCCTGACAGATCTGTTTGTGGAAACACTATCAAGTTGATTGTATTGAAGCATTCAGCCATGCATCAAATGTTGAATGAAAGTTATCACTGGACATCCAATAATGGTCTCTATATAGCTGAGTGAACTGGAGCAAAGTTGAGTGGATGAAATTACCCAAAATTTTAAACAGCAACATATCGTTAAATTTTATAGACATTCATGTTACTATGCATGTCCACTTAAGGGTAGCCACTGCCTGAAAATGGCCATATGCCATATCTCTGTTAGTATTGAACATATCTTAACCAAATTTGGAGTACTAATTGGTTTAATGAGTAGTACATGATATGTGGAATGTGGGCTCATTTGCTTGTGCAGTACCATGACAATGAGCGTTTCTAGTGTGACAGGGGACATGCATGCTTGAAAATTATTTTGAGCTAACAATTGTGTGTGTGATCATGCAACTGTCGAGAATCATTGCTCCTCTGTCAGATAAGGTGGTTTTGGGCAAGGAAGTTTGACTGCAATGACTGTTGTGAGATGGGACTTTAGGTTTGAGCTTTTTTCAAGGCTTCTTGAAAAATGCTCAAACCTGAATAACAGTCACTGAAGTCAGATATCCTTGCCCAAAACCACCTTATCTGACAGAGGAACATTCTAGCTAATGATTCTTGACAGTTGTATGATCACACATACAGTTGTTAGCTCAAAATTATTTTCAAGGATGTGAAAATCCGTCTCACTTGAAACGTTCATTGCCATGGCAATAAACAACCAAACGTGCCCATATTTCACATATCCTATACCATTCATTGTTCTAATCAGTGCTCCAAATTTGGTTGTGATATGTTCAGTACATAAATATGGCATGTTGGTTATATGAGTGTTTTCGGGTAGTGGCTACCCTTAACATATATAGATGTGGATATGCAGACACCTGTATTACACAAACACATACATGCATGGATGCAAGCATGCACCCGCACCAAGAATACAGTGTCACACAATGTTAATCACACACACCGCACATACCACACACACAAACACAGAAACCACACACCCCACACATCACACACACCCTAAAAATGGTGGAGTATTCTATAAAGTTGGTATATAATCGTCCATTGTGTTCGCAGGTCCTGCCTTCATTGCTAAAGCAGCTGGAATACCTGGGAGAGTTCTATGATCCCGACACAGTGGACCTCATGCAGTGGATCATGTGGGTGAATCTAACACAATCCATAGAAACGTATCTGCATGTAACGGTTCTCATAAAATAATATCTAATAAATTTCCACTGAAATTTCATCGACATACAAAAGTCGATTTAGAGTGAAATGCAATTATAAAAAACATTTTTGATAATTAGTTTCAGACAGTTTTAAAATGAAGTTCATCCCAGATTTTAGGCATGGCTTCGGAGAGAGCAAGCTTGCCTTGGTTAAGGCCAGACACCCCAGGTGAAATGGTGTTTTTTGACAAAAAATACTGAAAATGGTTTTCTGCCAGATTATTATACCTTTGTATGCATACTATCAATAAAGTTAACTTCTATTACAATTATATACCTCTAAGTGAGTTTTAATCATGGATCAAGCATGTCGATATCATGTAATGAAATCCATTATTCGAGGCATAGTGTTTATCACTGTGCAGGGTTTATGCCAGAATAACAACAGCAAGTCACTACAGGGTCAAGATGCCACCTAAGGGGCATTCACCAACAACAAGTCACAGCAGGGTCAGAAGGCCGTATTACAGCATTCCTCTCCGCAGGGGGTGGCTAACCAATCACAACATGGACACCCTCTGAAACTTACTCTACCTCCTCTATGCAGGGGGTAGCTGCCCAATCATAACATATTCCCTGGGGCATGGGAAGTCAAGATACCCAATCATCTACATTTGCCCAGGGTTATAGGAAGAACAACTTCCACGCTCGATGCCATCTTTGTCTCTAGCACGAACAAAGTAGCACGTCAGTTTGACAATTTTCTTCTAACCTACACAACTACGGCGCTACAATGCCCCGTGGTCGACCTAAACGGCAGACCACTGGACGACGATACACGCCAGTAGCTCGTCGTAGTAGAGAATCAGCTGCTGAGCCTGATGCCGTTCCACACAGTCACAGGGCAGGGGGTGTGGCTGTATTCGACAATGTAAGCGACAATGTCAACGTCGAGTTACCTGACCAAGAAGCAAGTTCTGCCTCGACACATCCTCGCTGGGAAGTTGGAAGCCCTGCTAACTGGTCTGCGGCTTCATTGCGTCATCACATTGAGGAACGGGGAATGAGACTTCCGGCAGGTATCAAAAATCCCAACTTTTGCGGATTTATGTAGACAACTTTCATAACAACGACGAATGCAGCCGCGATATGCCTGACGCCACCGCTGCCCGTGTGATGCCGCCACCAACTTCAGTGTCAACTCGACCATCCGCTCCTGCAACCACTACTCGCTGCCGTTGGAATGTTGTAGCAGATTTAAATAGAGTCGCGACTAGAGCTCGTCAACGACATCCAGCGTCTACTGTGTCTGTCTCGGACGTGGGTCAGACTGGGACACAGGGGAGGCCACCATATGGCTACGGAACACCAGCGGAACGCGACACATACGAGCATTCACGTGAGCTTAACCCAGAGATGGAGCCACTCGTCGACGTCGTACGCGCGCTTCAAACGTCCATGTCCGCGATTACGACGAAGTTGAACGACTTCATGGAAGGACGACCACTCGGCACCGGACAGAGAACCGCCCCATCGACGACCTGCACTGCTACCGGACCACTGATGCCAGCTCGGACGGAATCTCACATCGACCCGCCTGTTGTTCCCGTTGGCGTTGCGACGAACTCATCCGCCTATTCTCTGACGACAGCAATGGAGGCTATCGAGCGTGCTACGGGAACGTCGTTACGTTCGACTGCCTCCTACTGCAATGACCAGCGATGGCCACGATGTACGATGGCGGGAATTCCGTCGGAGAATCTGCCAGCAGTGGAGACTGTGTCACCTGCTGTTCGTGCTTCGATCTTCCTCGGTAAAGACATTAATTTAGCTTCTTTGTTAATTCCACACTCTGACCTCGGCGAGTATAGCCGCTACGCCGCTGTGGACGGCCTTGACCATCTTTTGCGCCCCTTGTCATCTGATCCTCGTCTTAATCGAAATTTAACCCTCCCTGAATTCATTTGTGCATTTAACAAATTCCGTAACATCATGTGTGAGGTGTGGAACCGGCGCCAGGAGCTAGATGCATATGAGGCCATCATAGTGGGTATTGCATCGCGGATTGATGGCACCGCATTCTATGAATACCACCGATCTTTTTCTGCCCGAGCAGCCGCTCTCATTCAACAGCAAAATCTTAAAGTAGACTGGGGGGTCCGGGATAACGGTTTGTTCTGCTCGCTGTTTGTTGGCCAGAAGGCAAATGTATGTACCCTATGTGGCAGCGTAGCACATTTGAGCAATTTCTGTCCCCTCTTGGCTAATCCGAAATCTTCCAACCAACAACTCTCCAGAACTAACAGCTCAGGTAGGCAATCAGACATACAAGGCAGGCCCAGGGTTAGCATAGGACATCGAGAAATATGCAACAATTTCAACTCAGAGCGCGGCTGCTCGAGGCCAAATTGTAGATTCCTGCACTCCTGTCTGATTTGCAAAGCACCACATGCTAGTATATCCTGCACAGCTAGACCCGACTTTAGAAGCAGGTCAGAGGGACAGCGGGCCAAAACACCAAATCACAACCCGCCAAGGCCCACTCAGTGACTAGGGGTGACAGACACTACTGGACGCACAATGACACAACCACATGTAGCAGCAACTAACACACTTGGCGGACAGATTGTGACATCAACTCCCATCAACATTGACAGACTGGAGAAAGAGCTACTTGGACACCCAAATAGACCTTTTGTGACAAATTTGATTACAGGTTTAAGGGAGGGATTCTATACAGGAATAGGTAATCCGCCAGTGGCCAGTTTAGAATGCCCAAATAACCTATCGGCAAAAGCTCAGCCCGAAATAGTCAGCCAATTAATCAATACAGAAGTGAAGAAAGGATTTTTGGTAGGCCCATTCCAAACATCCCCCTTCCCCCTATACAGAGTGAGTCCCCTGGGTTTAGCCGAGGGAACCTATTCTGGGAAGATGCGTCTCATTGTTGACTTGTCAGCTCCACATAACAGTGACGAACATACTAGTTTAAATCAGTTGATTAACAAGGAAGATTACTCCTTGTCCTATGTCAAATTAGATGATGCTATACAGGGGATCCGTGATAGAGGTCAAGGATCCTGGTTATGTAAGACGGACATAGTGGATGCATTTAAGCAGATTCCAATCCATCCATCACTGTGGCATTTATATGGAGTTAAGTGGAACGGAGAATATTTTTTCTATACTAGGCTAGTCTTTGGAAGCCGTTCAAGTCCCAAAATTTTTGACTGGCTATCGCAAGCGATATGTTGGATAGCACACAATAATTATGGAATTGATTGTATTCTGCATCTGTTAGATGATTTTCTGACAATCGATTTGCCTAATGCTACAGCGGATAGAACAATGGCCGTGCTTAGTCTGATTTTTAATAGGCTACGTATCCCGATAGCCCCACATAAGACGGTCGGACCGACGATAGAGTTGCAGTATTTAGGAATAATTTTAAATACTAGCACAATGCAAGCAAAACTTCCTAAAGACAAAATTACCAGGATTATCAGTATACTGGACAGGTTCGAAAGTAAACACAGCATTTCAAAGAGGGAGATGTTGAGTTTACTGGGTCATCTCCAATTCGCATCACGAGTTGTACACCCTGGTAGAACTTTCGTAGGCTATCTCCTATCTTTGGCAGCCTCTGTGAAGGAATTGCATCACCATGTCAGACTCAACGAAGCATGTCGGTTAGATATGGCTATGTGGCGTAGATTTCTTGCACAATGGAATGGGGTGGCCCTATTTCTTGATAGAGAGGTGACGAATGCAGCTGACTTTACATTATATACCGATGCAGCTGCCACAGTCGGTTATGGTGGCTTCTTTCGCAACAGATGGTTTCAGGGTAGATGGCCTCCGGAATTAATGCTTAAAGATAATGAACAGCTGTCCATGGCATTTTTGGAGCTGTACCCGATTGTTGTTTCCGCTATGCTCTGGGGATCCGAGTGGAATGGCAAACAGATTCTCTTTTATTGTGACAATGAAGCTACCGTCCATATTATTAACAAAGGTAGGTCAAAAATTCAATGCATTATGAGATTAATGAGACGTCTGACATGGTGTGCAGCATCGGGAAATTTTATCATTAATGCAAAACACATCCCTGGTGTTCATAATGATATTGCCGATGCATTGTCTCGGTTCCAGATCAGCAGATTCCGACAGCTAGCACCTGGGGCAGCACTCAATCCTTGCCAGTGTCCAACGCCTTCAGACGTAATGTGGTACTAGATAATGTAGTCAGTGAGTTATGGGACTTGTCATTGAATGAGTCTACTAGAACTGTATATGAAGCAGGCTTCAGAGCATTTAGAAGATTTTCCGATATGTATCTGGGTGGGAGTATGGCTATGGGCCACACATATCCACTTATATCAGAAGAAATACTCATATACTTTGTAGCACACTGCTTTAGTTCCTTACAGATAAAGTATTCTACCATTAAGACTTATCTGGCAGGTATTAGGTTTGCTTATATCAAAGCAGGTTTTCAGGATCCATGCTGTTTCCAAAATGGCCAGCCCTTCCAACGTCTGAAAACTATCCTAAAAGCAGTTAAGAAGTCACAGGACAATGTAGTAAAACCCAGGTTGCCTATTACAGCAAACATTCTAAACAAACTATGTAATGCTCTACGATCAGGGGTTTTTGGCCCGTATGAAGACTTAGTCCTGGAGACTGCATTCTGTCTGGCGTTTTTTGGGTTTTTAAGATGTGGAGAATTTACAAGTCAGTCCAACACGTTTGACCCTGCAGCAGATTTGACTGTAGGAGACATCCACATGCATGTGCAGTGACAGCCATTTTCTTAAAAACATTTTTCTTCAAATTTCTGCATTTGGAAACGGTATATCTCTTGGAATAATTATGCTATGTAAATAAAGTTTTCAGTGTTGCATTCAGCATATTCTACTGTGTGCAATGATCAGATATTTTTTTTAATTCATGAATAGTTTGAAAGATATAGCCATATTTGTTGCAAAAAACATGATTTTTTTTTCGTATTTTACCAAAAAATTATTAAAAAATAAAAACACATTTCAAAAAATGCTCTGATCATTGCACAATAGACTCTATAGAGAACATGGATTTGCAAGAATTATACCTATATATGGATTCAATAAAAAGTGGCAGCTTTTCCAAATTTGCCAATATTTGCTCAAAATGGCAGCCATTTTGTTTGTTACCATGGGAACGGGGGGTGTGGCTGAAAAAAGTTCAATATATATTTTACTCAGTAGGTCCCATTTCATGCATTGGGCAGAACAAATTGAACTGTTTCACAAATTAAAAAATAATCCTATCTACCTGCCGTGTCTGGCCTTAAGACTCCGTGGACCAGGTAGTTCAATGTAGGCTAGAACACACCTTCCATAATACAACATGCAGCAGTGACACGCTGCACTCGAGAGACATTTGGAGTGCTTTAGGATGACCTTAATTGCCAGGTGGCTGTATTATCAAAGTGACCAACTGTACTATGTTAAAATTGTTCGGGAGAAGTAACTTCTTTATCCTAGTCGGTTTTTTCTCTTTTCTCTCGCAGTAAACAGGCTCCCTCAGGAGCGGCGTTTGCCGGTAGCATGCAGCTGATGGCAGGGGTTAAGCTGTGCACTGGCCGACCAATCACCAACCACCCTCATTACGAGGACAAACTACTGCGAGAACGAAGTTTAGAAGTGAGTTTGAAGCCAAATTGTGTCTGGATAAGGAGTCATCTCGGAACATCAACGTCCGATATCAGATTTGATAATATTTAGTCCCCCTTGTATGCTCGTTAAACTTTTACATTTAGTCAATGACCAGTTTACGAGGTATGTCTAGTTTTCTTTTTAAGGTATTCTGGTGTGTTATTTATATACATTTTATGCGACAACTTCACAACATGTAAACTTTACATGTGTATGCAATAAAATTGTGTCTTTGTGGGTGTTTTATTTTTTATTGACAAAGCTAATTATTTAATTATGGAATCAGTGGATGAGCCTAAAGACAATTTTCTGTTTTAAAATGTATTTTAGGACAGACAATAAAGTATATTTTATTTGAGATTAAATTACCGTATAAATTACATGCATGTTGTTGTTTACATCCATTCCAGAACATGTGTAAACAAAACTGCTTAAATGTGTTTCCTCAGATAATTTTATGTGATGTTTTTTGTTTGTTTCTATTGTAAAATCATGTTATACTGTAAACAGAACTATTTCAACTTAATCAAAAATAAATGAAAATTTTGCACAAACACGCAGCTGTGTCAATAGTAGTTGGATTCAATTTTCTGCAAAATACGTCTGAAACAAAATGGTGACTAGTGTTTGTATTATGTCGGAATATTGCACAATAACTCGTTCTGACGCTCGTTTCAACATGCTCTGAATGCATGGAAAGGATCGGACTGATGCGAGTTTGAGTCATAAGTGACGTCACATCTCGGCATCGCAAAAAATATGCATATTCAAAAATGTCCGGATGCACACCATAAAATGTGGAATTTCTAATTCATTGAATTTTTTTGCTTGGTGGACGTGGAAATAGATAGCAGGATGTAATATAACATGAATTCGAGCAATAGATGTTTTTATTCCCTTTAATCATACTCTCCAAATGTAGACATACATTTGTAAACAGAACAAGTAATATGTTACGTGCCATTACTAATTTAATTACCGAAGTAATGTGGTAAATCATCTGTGGAACCTCATTATTAAGATCACTCGCAGGACTAGGCAAGTGACTTGAAAAGCGAGGTGACCGTATTCGCGGGACCAATTTCCTATACTTGACTATTGCAAAAATAATTTAAGACTGTCCCTTATTTGCGAGCTGGCTGTATTACAGAGGTGACCGTAAAAAGAGGTTATACTGTATTTGCATTCAGTACCAACATTATATAACTGTTCCTATGTCATGAAATTATTAAACAACACTTGTGTTTGGTGTAGTTGTACCAGGTGTACGGGCGTCGGAGCGCAGAAGATGTCCATGCTGTTCTGCAGAAGTACAGTGCCAGCTATGTCATTTTAGAAGACAGCATTTGTTTGCGGCCGATGAAAGACGGCTGTGGACTGCCAAATCTCATTGATGCCCATTACTCCCAGGTAATAGCAAGCTGTTAAATTGTTGCATTTCTAAACCGAACTTACGTGGGATGAGACCTCATTTATTTTCCCAGATGTGGCTGTTATAACATTTCTTTGGCAATGAGGTAAATTTGCCTATGATTTTGTTTAACTTTTACATGACTTATATCAGCCGATCTGCTGTGTGAAATTCATGAACATTGCCTCCCTCCCTCCACCCATTCCCACCCCTAAGACAATTCCATGCCGATTTCGAAATGGTGTTCAGTTGAACTGGTTTGCCAGGAAGTGAAGTGTAAAGTGGTATAAGAACTAATGTTTCCGTTTAGTTTACCTTTACTGTTACGATATATTGTGACAGTGTGGTCGGTGGAGAATTACTCAGTCAGCAGTTAGTTCTTGCCAACCTATTACTAATACAAGCATTTAACAATAACCTGAATTTGCATGTTATTATTACTGGTTGAATAAATGTTTTAGGCAAGTAATGTAATAAACCTCTGGCCATTGCATTAAAAATGCCCTCTAAAAGAAGTTTGTGAGAGACATCACTCAGTTTTGTGAACAACAGGTACTTGGGAAGGCTCGTTCTATTTTAACCAATGATAGTCATGCTCTATATCTCATGTTTGAGACTCTTCCATCGGGCCGCCGTTTTAGGTGCCCCTCGTGCAGAACAAACCGGAGGAAGTTATCTTTTATTCCTCTTGCTATCAGTCTTTTTAACCCGATGTGAAATAAATGTAGTGTGTGAATGTTCTATATATTTAGTGGTTGCAGTGTGAAGAAATCCACTCCATGTGTTTATGTGATAAATTATTCTTGTTGTGACTTGATGACATGATCCAGTAATACGCTGTTACGTATGTTATATTTTATATATACATGTATATATATATATATATTTTATACACTGTGCCCGCCCAAACAACACTGTAATTGTCCTTACAGGGATGAATAAAGTTGTATTGTATTGATGTTACTATAACTAGTATTTTATTTGAGACTTTCTGTTGATATACTAATCAGAATTTATTTGTATTTTAGAAATCCGGTGATACTCATAGCAGTGGCCTGGATCAGATGCAGATTCCTCGTTTCTGTGACGAAGTGCGCCACCTGAAACCTGGCTACAAGAAATACTTCCAACTAGTGTTTCATAATCGAACTTTCCGTGTCTACAAAGTCTTATAACTGGCCAACTGTTTCAGTCCATTCTTGCAGTGTTATGTTGTTTACTAGACACATAAAGATTTCCTGGGTTGATACATAAACATAGCATGATTTACTAACACCTCAGCACTATACATGTTATTGATGTGCCCCAAACAAACATATAATTATGATGTGTGAAATACAGACATGCCTGTGTTTTTTAATAAAAAACAGTGATGGGTAAGAAGTAGAAGGCACTGTATAGCAATGATTGGCAGGAGAAATTTACAAGGGGTTATTTTCCTACCCACACGTGAAGTTTTTTAAAACAATTTTGTCTTGATGTGTTTTATGGCTATAAAATTATACATGGTGTGTGTGTCCGCTCTTAGATTGGTCTCGAGTTTGTATGGCCTTAAAATGGGAATTTTCAAAGAAAGATCTTAAAATGGTCATGTTTAATTTTACCAAACTAGGCCTCGGATATTTACGAAAGAAAAAAAATCAATGGTTCCTACGTGTTTGAATGAACATTTATTGTTTCATTTGTCATGGAAAATGGTCTTACATTGCCAAAGCATTGGTCTTACAATGTCCTTGAAAGGTGAAAATGCCACGTGGCTTGATCAATATATAAGCCACTGCCTAACAAGATATGGCTGGTATCTATGTATGGCTGTTTTACACAGATCTCGCTAACTGGATATTAATGTTATTTGTTGACAGTGATTAATGAAATAATGTTTCATTTTAGTTTTTGTTTCACTTCGCACCAACAACTGTACAACACAATGCGTCTAGAGGCAATGTCTTGAGCCACACCAAGGCAGAATGTATGACAGATTTGAAGTGCACTGTCTTGGTTGATATGATGGCACCATTTACTAACATCTCGGCACTGTACATGTTATTGACATGCCCAATGTCCTTTTAGAGAATGGAGATACAGTGTACTCTCACTATAAGGCACCTGTTGGCACCTCATCAGATTGCTCTTATATATCCAATGTCTGTTGTGTCAATGGAGCATAAAACAGTGTGAGCCAAAATCGTAATTTCGCAGTTGTTCGTTCGTATGCCAAGAGTCGTTATAGTGAGAGTCCACTCCGTTATATTGTTGCACTCAAGTGTTCATTTTGTTTACTACTATGTATGTGCTTTTATAAGTTGTGGCTGTTTTGTTTTTGACCACCATTTTATCTTTTGTAACATTTTATTTGTTCGCTGTTAATGTTTTCTCACATTTTATACTCGTTGAAAGGAAGAGGGAGAAATAGTAGTATGTATTATATGGTAGGAAAGTGGAAAGCCCTATCACTCAAACTGGAATGGAAAAGATTAATAAAATGCTATTTTCTAAGAATGTGAATTGTTTTCTGTACATAGACAATTATGAGGCAGTCCTCCTCTCCTTCTATTTCATGACGACCTTCAGTTGGTTGAAGATTTGGGGAGGTAATCTTTGGCAACAGGAAAGAGAAAAGAGATGTAGTAATGCGATTTAGGGGGATTGGGGGTTTAGAAAGGGAGGGAAGGGATGAGAGGGGTGTTTATAGAATTCAGAGGTGGCGCTGCAGCGTGGACTAAAAAATCCAGGGTAGTTGCAGATACTATTTCGTGAGCCAGGCTATTCCAATTGGCTATTGTGCACGAAAACAATCTTCCTGTGCTATGTATGGTGGTAGGGAAGGTCATACCTGCTGTCGTGTCTTTCTAGTGTTTTTTTGTTTTATGTGGACTGGCTAGAGTGGACAAGTACAGTGAGTTAATTGAGATGGCTCCTGCATGGTTTGTCAAAAGGGAACAGATAATTACCAAGAATATACCCAAACATAACACCTCATCTAAAAATGTCTTATTGTAATAATATTGCAATAAATAGTAATGTTATTATTGGCATTATTATTTATGGGCCCATTGCTTCAAATACACTGTAAGTTAGAATTCCACGAGACACTGAAATGCCAGTGAGCAACTTTTTTCTTTATCATTATGCCAAATAATTATAATTATTTGTTCAACTTCTCATGAATATGCATCATTTCATGTAATAAATAATAATAATGAATATACAATGCCCATATTATACATACCTGTAGTTATAACACATTTTAATGTCATTAATTTGCTAAAACCATAGAAGTTCTTCAATATAAATCCACTTGGAAGCCGTCTGCTGCATATGTGTATCTCTAGTTTTTGTGTAGCCTACTATTTACAAACTGATGGAGGGTTATGCTGTTTAGGTATAAGTAGATCCTACTATTCTATAAGCACAACTTGCCTGTTATTTGCATGAATTGTTTTATTTAAAATGTAATAAATTACATTTTTTAAATTGTGACAGCCCATCGCTTATTACTTGACTTTTTAGGTGAACATTCAATGAAAAATCGTTCGTTTATAATAGTTACAGATTTGTGTCGTTATTTTGAGATATCTAAAATAAAAATTAGTCCAAATTTCCTTGGCCGCTGTAGACGGAATGTTAGTTCTTAATTATTACAGCAGGGGGACGAACATGGGTTTCGGAATCGTCACATGATCCTAGCGTAAAACGAATGCAGAGTTCAAGCAAAACGATGTTGCTGCATTTGTCTGCGTTGCTGTTAATATTATGCGCGGCGCATGTGACATGTAAGAAAGATAGGCGTCCGCCAGAATACATCATCAACCTTGATCTACCCGAAGAAGAAAGATGGAATACTGTTGTGTCCGATTTCAAATATGATGCCATCCTCCTGAACAAAATTCTAGGGTAAGACCGAGCAAGCCTGGCCCAATGCCAAGGCCAAATTCTCCTTCCTTTCCAGAACGCGACACGATCTCTTAGCAGTCGTATAATGTGGTTACCATAATTTGATGGTCTTATAAATAAGAACCCTGATGCCACATGTCAGCCTTGCCAAGCACCAAATTGATCTTTCTATAATTTTAACCTGTTGCTGTGCTGGCACAAATCCAAACCAGAAGTAGGCCCTGGATAATCA
The DNA here is from genome assembly GCA_020002185.1 of Paraescarpia echinospica. Lineage (NCBI taxonomy): Eukaryota > Metazoa > Annelida > Polychaeta > Sabellida > Siboglinidae > Paraescarpia > Paraescarpia echinospica. Next base: position 30,342,081 of record CM034542.1, on the reverse strand, counting down.
TAAGGCCTAAGACCTAAGATTCGAAGTGCAAGCTTTGCGCATTTTTCGACCCATGTCATGACGTATGATGGGTTTGGCATAATAATTAATATATACATTACCTAAACCTAGATTACACAAGGCTCCGTGTTCACATATCAACATTCATGATCAATGTAACTTTTAGGCCCCTATATAAAAATGCATAATAATTAATAATAATAAAATTTTAAAATATAATATTTATGTCGATATTGGGTCAAAAGTCATTTGACTTGGGTTGTTTGGGTGGTTTCTGGGCCCCACATTTATTCCACTTAGATAGTTCATTATTGGTATTCCCATCGACAGATATGTACGGCTATTCTATGTTTGTAAGGGGAATTGCCTTTTGCTATCTAGGTCGACGGCAATGCCCATTGTCTTGTCTTTACCATTTACATTACTATTGACTACATGTAATTAAAGGGCATTGCCATTTTCTACCCACATTCTGTGACTCTCTTTCACTACATAAACCTAGCAATGGGCAGCAGATTCCAATACACATCACATCCTATAACTACACTATAGATGAGGCGAGGAGCAGTGAGTAAAAGCCATTTGACTTTGAAGATTCACCTTGTACTTGTAGTCTTGTTTGCTTAAGTGAAAGTTGTTGTTTTGAGATACTTATTTTTGCATTGTCATTCACAAGAGCTACCTTTAATGCTGATAGAAAATGTTATTCTCAAATTAGAAAGAGTTATTGATGTCCTGCACTACAGTCAGCGACACTTTTGGTTTACAGACAGTTAATGCCAAAGGAATTAGTTCCTCTGGTGGAGAAGATCGCTTCTGCTCTTGATGTTTATCTGCCAAAGCCATTTGCAGGCGAAATACGAGGTATGGATAATGAACTGTCAAGAAAATAATAATAATAAATAACTTCTTAAGCGCCAATATCCTCAGACAATCCGAGCTCAGTGGCGCACCAAAACCAAAGGATTAAGCATTCTTGTACTCGTGTGCTAGGCGAAATTCGTCAACAAAAATAAAAATAATATTGTTTTCTGTTCTTAGCTATTTTCTGGAGAAAGAGTACACAATATTATCAGTTATGTGATGTGTGATGTTTTACTCTGTGGTTAGCATGGAAATTACCACTGCACTGAAGTTTGTGTAAGAAAGAAAACCCTTATAAAATAACACTAGTTAGTCTAGTATAATTCTGATGCAGTAGCCTTTCTTGGAGTATATGTAATAATTCTGTGTACTTCAAGAAAGTTGCTTGTATATATATATATATATTATACAGTTAACATGCATACATAATAATTATGTATACTATAAGTAGTCTTGATAATTGAGATTGCATTAACAAATCATAATTTTATGCTGTGTTTGTACTTAAGATTGAGCAACTTAAATCAAAGCGCACATTTGAGATACTTTAACTGAATTGCAGCACTTTCAGTGTAAATAAACAACAGGTGACAACCCACAAGTCCCTGCCACTTGTCTCTCAACGACTTCTTCAGTGGTAACCTATACAGGTACACACTGCTCAAGTGCTTGACTGGTTTCATTCTCAAATACTGCACTATATCATGGTATTTGTATTGGTAATTTTAATAATAATACAATTTACTTATATAGTGCCCAATCAGTCAGATTGCTCTCAGGTGCTTTACATGCATGTACTCATAACTAGTCAGAATTGTATTAAATTAAAACAATGTAATCATTCTAAAATGTATACCATGAAATAATTATTAAAATAGTCCTTCCGTAATTAATAGACCCCTGCATAAACAATTAAAAAGTATATTATATGTATAAAACAATAAAAAATTAATTTGTTGCATTTGATAGTTTCATTTACACTGTATATATGGTTATAAACTAACATTCCAATTTACTTATTAAGATATGCTAATTTATATACTATTAACAAATCCCACTGTTATCTAAATTACTTAATATTTTACTAACATTGCATGCAACTAATACTCAGTCTTTAATTTTAATTAAATTTAGAGATATTTCCAAATACTGTAATTGCTTAATTAATTGGTCAAATATTGCTTATATGAATTCTTGATGTGAAGATATTTCCAAATAATTGGTTGTTAATTATAATTAATAATTCTGCAACTTGTACTTGTAGGAATTGCCAAAGGTCTTGGCGTCGAAGTGGGGGAAGTGCTTATTCCCAACATTGTGTATGACCTCACTGCGTGAGTACATTCAATTTGAGATTGTAGCATTTTTGCTATTTAGATTATTAGAATGTTATTTCCAGCTTCTTTTTGTTTTAGTTGTAGTTAAATAGGAAGGACAGGCCAATGTATAGACCGGGTATTGTCTAAATGTTTGTATTATGCAATAACTGATGTACGACTGCAGATGCGCTCAGCAGAGCGTGGCAACTTTTACTTAGCGTTACGGATGATTCTGCTATATTTTAAAGGGGTGTCACATGATGTATAAATTAACATGATCTATTACAACGAATCAGGATGGCCAGATATGGTCATGTGGTGTGCAAACAGACTGGGGTATAAAAGCATCTGTTACACGTAGAACAGCATCTGGGCTCTAATCATGGACAGAGACAGGTCCAGGACGAATGGCATCAGCCACCCTGTTGCCACGTTGCCAAGTTCGACTTGGGGAGTGCTAACGAGGATCCCTTTCCCAACAAGTATGTATAAAACGAATCCCTGAGGCTGGGATTCGGGCGTTGAAGGCTGAGGTGGTAGCCAAAACCACTATTGCAAACAAAGTTACGGGCAGGAGAGTGGACGACCGCATTGGGTGTGCGCAACGGCGAACAAAGCATTGCATGTGAGCAACGGCGAGCGGGCGACGGCGAGCAATGACTGTGATCGGGGAGCTTCGAGCAGACAACACAAGCAGGTGGCTGCAAACGACAGCGGCGTGCGGCGAACAAGGCATTGCGAGCGACGGCAAACAGGCGATAGTGAGCGGGTGGCTGCGAATGAAGGCGGCGAACGGCCATAGCAAGCAGGTGGCTGCGAGCGATGGCTGAAAGCGGGTGAAGTTTCAACGACGCGTAGATTGAACTAGATTAACATGCGCTATGGGCAAGCGAGAAGGCGCGACTTGGACTCATGAGGCGGATGGACGTATTTGTTCTACAACACGCTTCTCGGGAGCATTCTTCGAACATTCGTCTGGCTTCTCGATCCAGCAGTATTGAGAGAAGTGACACTTCGTTGAACATAATATGATGCTAGTTGCCAATTGGGCACCGATAAAAAAATACTTGTTGATTATGTCCGTAGGGACTTACATGTGTTTGGAGATAATTCTTTGTGAATTATTGAGAGCGCTAGGTGCCTCTGTTTGTGAAATAGAACTATGCGTTCTATAATCGGGGTTCGGTACTTACCCGAAGATTGTTATTAATGTGAGTAGGGTCGATTCTTTGTGACTTGTTGAGAGCGCCAGATGCCTCGGATTGTGAGATATAAAACCATGCAATGTATAATGTAGGTGATTTCTAGTAGAGGAAAACATGTTCGAGTGCTGTTAGTTTAACTTAGGGTTAGCACAGTTCAGGGTTAGTTTAGGTTAGGGTCATAGGCTAATAGTAGTTCTTTTATTTTCGTTAACCATTTAATATTTTTTGTTGATTACTCATGTAATAAATTTTATTGTATTATGACTCTTCCTCGTTGTTTTGATCGCAGTTGCTATCCTATTCACATCCGTTGACCTAACTATAAAGAACCTAACTAGACAGAGCCAACTAGTTACGGCAACCTCGCCGATCTGTGACAGAGACGTACATTTTCGGATTCTGTTTTTAACATTGATGATTTCAGTGATTCTGAAAAAATGAATCATGGCTTCATTGGTTTTCTTATTCTCACATGCGTGGTGGAGAAATATATGTGTCACTTGGTAGTTGGTACAACTGTTGGAAAACTTACAAATGTAGTGATATTTATCGGTATGTTTGTAGTCAAATGTGAAAATGCAAGTTATACTTATTAGGCAAAAACTACTCTTTTATTTTCAGTTTAAAGTACATTTTATTTGAAATATTTGGCTTGATTGATCATTAATGTTTGTGTCTAAAAGTTGTTCATGAAATATACTTTATAGATAACTTCATTATAATAATATGTGCATGCGTGTGTGTGTGACGCTGTGTGTGTGTGTGTGTGTGTGTGACACTGTGCACTTGTGCGTGTGTGTTCTCCTGTTCCATATCAGTCATTGTTGCTCTGTCATTACACTTTAGAACTTCTCCAAAGCAAGAGTGTTACATAGACTCATACATGTTTGTTTCTCTTCAGTTTCTGTACCAGCATTGTAGCCCAAGATTCCCAGGGACATATCTGGCACGGTCGTAACCTCGACTATCAGTACACGACAATACTGCGCAACATCACCTTAGTGGCACACTTCCAGCGCAGTGGCAAGGTAACTGATATAAAGTTGAGGTGCAAAAGTGACCAGGGAACCATGTCACAAACATGAGCTCGTGAACCTGATCTTGCTCTTTAAAACCAGTTTCACTCCACAACAGTGATCAGGGAGACATGTCACTAACATGAGCTCATGACTCCACAACAGTGACCGGGGAACCATGTCACTAACATGAGCTCATATAGCCCCATAAGCCTGATCTTACTCTTTAAATCAGTTCCACTCCACAACAGTGACCCCGGGAACAATGTCACTAACATGAGCTCGTTAGCCTGATCTTGCTCTTTAAACCAGTTTCACTCGACTACAGTGACCAGGGAGCCATGTCACTAACATGAGCTCATGACAGACCTGCCTACCATTCCGGATTGTCCGGAATCATTCCGGAAATACACCTCAAATTACGGTATTACGGCGAGGGATGAAAATATGACGGATTCTTTCGTTGTCACAATGATCGTCAATCATTTCCGTGCTCCTCAAATTTACCTTCACTTTATTCAACAGGTGGCAGCATATATACGCTGCTTGTTGTGACAGGGTTTTTCATTTGCTGCTTCTGGTCGTAATCTGACCAATAGGAAACAACATTACGACAAATTCGCATTTTCGCGCTCTTGGCGCTCAAACAAAAAGAAGTCACGACTCACGCGGCACGAAATAATGGCGGGGATCGAAACGGCACCACTACCAGCCAAGAAGAAACGTGTGCTGCAAACGTTTATAACAGCATGCACCCAGATATGGTCCGTATTGTCAAGTTTAAAGAAGGGTGTCGGATTTACATATTGCCGGATACGCGAAATTTATTTCCTATTTCACATGGTCACTGGTGGCCGGGATAATTGCAGGTACTGACTACGTCGTTAGACTAGTACTAGTGACTAGTGGGTGTTGTACTTGTAGTGTCAGGCCAACTGACTGTACTAAGACTAAGTTAGTGTATTTATTGAGTTTAGTCTATCATTTACAGCCTATAATACAGGGATAGGTTTATATACTAGAGTTGAGTAGAATAGACAATGTCGATGACTAGCGTAACGTAATGGTTTTGCCATCCTCCAGCATGACTTTGTGTTTGATCTAGTCAAGCTACTAAACTGTGTAGTCTATAGCCTGGCCATAGGTATACCGGCTACTAATATTAATTCTAATGACACCACAAATAGACAATGACGTGACTCATTGTTATAATTTGTCATGTTTTTGTAGTCAGCATGCTGTTTTTGAAATTTACATAAAATCAAAATTACAATGTGTATAGATTCATTTACATTACAGTTACGCTTCTTCATGTTTGATTTCCATCAATGCTGGTAATGAACATCTACCTTACCTTGTTAACTGAACGCTTCAAAACACCTTACAGTTTATTAGAGACTATTATGTTTTGGGTACAACTATCGTCATAGTCACAGTATTAAAGTATTATTCACAGTGGTATTCTTTTCGTGACAATATCTGACACGGTTCTGACAGCAAGCCTATATTCCAGAAAATCAGTGTAAATGGGAAGATGGATTACTGACATGAAGTTTCTGGGATAGGCAGGTCTGTCATGAGCCTGATCTTGCTCTTTAAACCAGATTCACTCGACAACAGTGACCTTGTAACATGTTATATTTAGTGAAAACTATCAACACTGGGACATGTCATGAGGACACTTGCCAGTGTGCCACAGAAATAGTGTCCTCTGATATGACGGTGGGTTCTTTCATTTTAAAAACAGTCCTTAAGTTTAACAATGAATTCTGTTCTAGGATGGATTTTCCTTGTCATCTCACTGTCTTAATGAAAGGTCCCTTGGTCTGTCGTGCCAGCTCTTAGACCAAATGGTCACCAGGTGCTACATGCCATATCAGCCAAGTTCTAGGCTGCTAATTAAACTGGGGAACGTTGCAATTGAGAAGCGTAGAGATACAATAATGTACTAATTAATTATTATCTTTGTATCACTGCCAAGTAGTTATGTCATAACAGTGGGTTACAAGCAAATTACTATTTACATTCACTTCTATCTGTCTTTGTTACATGTTGTTTATATGAATGGATGATATATATTAAAAGGATGTTGTCTGTTCTTTGTTTTTCATTTATTAATTAATATAATGTTTTTAAGACTACTAGCTATGTTGAAGTATGTAGTAGTTTAGTAAGCCCGTAACAACAGTCGCAATTTGAAAGTACAATCTCAGCTACATGCTCAAATAGTAAACAAAACATCCAGTTTCAAAACAAGCTTTCTTGGCAATATGGCCAAGTCGGGCTGAGTTAACTGCTATACCCTTTGATGTTCAACTTTCCCAACTTCAACATAACAGACTTCCTGTTACAAATTACTCTGCCCACTAATTCCGTGTAAACAAACAGACTGGGTTTGCTTTGGGTTTGTTGTTCTTGGGTGAGAGTAAGCTAGTTAATTAATATTATATACTTTTGAAGCAGTTCTTATTCGCACAATAACATCTTGATATTATAAAGGATAAATAAACGTTAATGTATGCCAGAAATCAGAATATTTGGTTAATGCATCTTAATGTGTATGACACTGTATGTGCTTGAAAATGTTGCATTTCTTGTTTGCAGACTTTGTACAGTGCAGTCACATATGCAGGCTATACTGGAATTTTAACCGGACAGAAACCAAATAATTTCACAATAACTACAGATGCGCGACGTAAGTTACTGACATGGCTAGATCAATTGACAGCAAATTTTATTTTATTCTAATTCTAAATACCACATTGGAGGGTGACAGTTCACATCAGTTCTGTGTCTCATGGACATTTGTTTAATGGCACATCTGAAAGAACACAATGAGTAATTGTACTGTTGTAATATTTAATCATGTTTATTGTATAAGAAGTCCTTTTAAAGATGGACTTTAATATATTTAAGCTCTAATACTAGAACAGCTTCATGGGCAAACCACACAATGGTTCCTCTCCATTAGGGAGCAGTCAGTTAAACATGTGGTGGGGATCAGTCATTACCATTATAGTGTTACTATAGTCCATGATTATTTCTATCCAACATTTTGAATTAACACTGCTCAGCCCATTTGAAATAAGTAGACATTTTCTCTATTTCATAAAGTTGACTTTTACAGCATATTCCAGAAGTGTTATTTCAAACATTGTGTCGGTAACAATGATAACATGTTCATATTTTCAGACAAAAGTAAAGACTTCTGGAAGAATGCCATTGTGGCGATTCTCGACAGGAGTGCATCACTTATGAGTTTCCTTATTCGGCAAACTATGGAAGAGTCCCGATCATACACTGAAGCTGTCATCAAACTCGGTTATTCTGTGACAATTGCTCCGGCCTACTTCATTGTGGGTGGGGCCCAGCGTGGCCAGGGAGCAGTCATTACTAGAGGCAGACTGATACCGCGAGATCTCTGGTTTCTTGACCCAAGCAATGGGAGGTCTGTAGTGTTGACAGCCACAATGTTCTTTGACATTTTAACACTGTTCACAGTTAGAACTATTACTATATGACATGGGATTAGAGGACAGTCTTTTTGAGCAGTTGGCATTGATCATATTCCATATATATATATATTCCATAATACCCTAGTTCTCATATTGTGATATTTAAAATTGGCAGCAGTTTAGCATTTTATGTCACCAGATCACATACGTCTGCTAAGACATTGGTATCATTCATTGACATGGTAATTTGACAGAAATTCATGTAATTCACAAAGATGTCAATTAAATGCAGATAAATGTATAATTGGGTCAAGGATTTGACAATTTTAACAACAACAGCGAGTGAAAGTTATAGACAAATCCCATGTTTTCTAAACCTGTTGTCACGTTGGATCTAATTGTCCATATATCCACGTTTCAGGTGGTATTTAGTCGAAACCAACTATGACCACTGGGAGGAGCCACCAGCAACAGACAACCGACGGTAAATCCATATTTTTTCTGAGTCGGTTTATTTTCAGAACGTCAAAGCAATTAGTGTCAGTGGCAGTTCTTTACAAATAGAAAGTTGTTGAGTTTTAACATTTCGCATGCATATTAAACACAACTTGACTGACAGTATACCTTCAGTATATTTATTCTAATGCTAACAATGTAATAATAAAAAGTAAGGAACGGATAGCTTATGTTTAAAATAAGAACAGATGAATGTTATTGTTTGTGTTCTGTCATTCAATGTGTACTTATATTGAACCACACACGTACCTAATTTGCACCACTTTATTCAGTCCGACTCAACCTTTGTTTCAGGTTGGCAGCGATGAAGTATTTGAATGCAACAGGACAAGTGAACATCAATGACAAGAAACTCTTTAAGATTCTGTCCACACCCCCTCTACTTCGTAGGTACGCATTGTACCTGAACATCAGGTGACATGATGTGATATAATAATCAGGGACCATTTCACTAACATTGTTTGAGCTCATAAGCCAAATTTGCTCTTTAAAATTACTTTCACTCCTTTACAGTGATCTTGTGTACTGAAGACTGACAACACTAGGGTGCGCCACTGGAACACTTGCTGGTGTGTCACAGAATAGTGTCCACATTGATACAATGGCGGCTTTTTCATTTTTTAAATAGTTAAATTTAACAACAGATTCTGTTTCATGAAGGTACGAGCTTATTATTTTAGTGAGGCGGGCTGGTTACGTTGTGTAAGGTTAGGCAGTCCAATAGACACTACCCAGAATAGCATGTTTTGATCATTAGATTGCAAATAACTCGAATGTTGGCAAGACGTTTGTCAAATGCACGTGGTTTATGCTTCCTTTGATCTCTTCGAACAGTAAGAACTGTCATGGTAATGGAGAATAACGTTTACCAGTTAAGATTGTGCAATGTTTATATTATCCATGAATGGCTGACATAATTTAAATGAAATAAAAATTACTTTTAGATACATAAAATTCACGCATTTCTTTACCATGCCCTGATACAATTGTGTGTCTGTGCAAATGTGTGTACACTCAAGCACCGGTTATTCAAATATAAAATCAGCTGATTTTTAGTCCTTTGGCCGAAGGTCCAAGGGACTATTGCCATCACTCTGCGTCCGCCGTCCTCCGTCCGCCGTTAGCTACTGTATCTCGGAAACCATTCAGCAACTTTTTCTCTAATTTTGCACAGACATATCTTGGGGCACTGCCACTATGCACAAGAAATCTGTATTTGATTGAATCATTTTAAGTGCTCCCTAGGGCCTCCAAGGACCCCAAAACTGGTAAAAATGTAACATTTGGCCTATTTTTTCAAAAACTGTTCAGCAACTTTTTTTCTAATTTTACATAGATGTATCTTAGGGTGCTGCCACTATATACAAACAATCTATATTTGATTGAATCATTCTAAGGGGACCCCAAAGTGCAAAAGGTTTACATTATCTAGTGATGTGGTTTTGAGAAGGGCCCTTGAGACCACCCCCAACATTAGATGTTGTGTATTGTGCCACAAAGTCAACAGCTGTGACTAATCTCTATAGCCCAGTCCATTGAGACCTTGACTAATCTTTAATTGGTCACTGGCAGTAGCTTGTGTCAACAGACAGCATTAAGCCACTAGACCCCTGTTAAACTGGACAGTTGCCTGTAGGTTTTAATCTGTGTCAAACAGTGAGTCTACCTTTTGCTCTCAGATAATCTGTCCTCTTAATTTTACACATGAAGACATAATCTGGCATAACTTGATAAGTCTTTGAACTGAACAGTTGCCTAACACTGTATCTTCAAAACTATTGATTTTCTATAATTGCAAGTTGTGTTTATTTTGATGTTCATTTAATTATTATAAAATGGTGTGACTGTGGTGTATATTGGTTAAAGATGTATTGTCTGTAGAAACCTGTAGGTGACAAACATAGAAAATTAATATTCTGTCACCGGTGACAAACATAGAAAATTAATATTCTGGACAACTATAGAGTGAAATATCCTACACTTTATTTATATCAAATGCATTCTACTGTTCTGTTTACGCTTGCCATGCCTTGTGTAGACATGGTACTGTGTAAATCAATTGTATCAATATAGACTAATAATTACAGATTCACAATATAGTTGACACCTGAAACAACCAAATGTCAACCATTAGAAGAGTTGACATAGTTCCACTATACACAAGCAAGAAATCTGTATTTGATTGAATCATTCTAGTATCATCAGCATATAGTAGAACATACATTGTCTACATCATCATCACTAAGGTTGTTGTAAATTTCACCAGCTGCCATGTCAAGTCCATTATAATTGTGACTAACAGTGTTCAAAATTATTCAGGTAAATAGCAAATAACAAAGGACACAAGTTTTCTCCTTGCCATACTTCTACACATGAGAAGAAGGCTGACACAGCCTGGCCCTCATTTATACATGATTTAGCATTTTTGTACATGTTGTATACAACTTTCAACACAATACCATTAATACCGCATGAAATTATCTTAGACCACAGGAAGGACCGGTCTACTAAATCAAATGCTTTCTTATAATCGATGAAGGCACAATAAAGCCTTTTGCGTCGAGACAAATACAATTCAACCAATACCCCTATTTGAACACTGCCTGTTCTTCACCTATTACATTCGCTTTGTTTAGGTATGTGGTCAGTCTGGTGTTCTGAACAATCACTAAGGATTAATGAACACTTGTGCAGAATGTCACCCACTTGGCAGGTTTAATTGATCTATTCAGCAATGAGGACACTGCTTAGGCCTCACTCTGGACACTGTCACTCACAGTGTTGTGTATTGTCTTAGTTGGTGCATTGAGCTAATCTACTTGACCATGAATCAGTGGTGGCTCTGGTTGTGTATTACACCCAGCTGTGGAGCTAAGATTCTCTGCCTGCTATTGTTTGATGGAAACTGTGACTAATCTGTAATTGGTCACTGGCAGTAGCTTGTGTCAACAGACAGCATTAAGCCACTAGACCCTGTTAAACTGGACAGTTGCCTGTAGGTTTTAAACTGTGTCAAACAGTGAGTCTACCTTTTGCTCTCAAATAATCTGTCCTCTTAGTTTTACACATAAAGACATAATCTGGCATAACTTGATAAGTCTTTGTAGCAGCACATTTGTACTTCCAGTGTATCATTGCAACATAACATACATATTGCATACTGTGTGCCACATTTGAATGTTGTGCATGTAATATTTCCATGCAATCCATTTGCATATATAATGTAAAACTTCAACAGCCGTTTTCTTCATTTTTACTTTTTGATCCCTACCATGTTCAATGCTCCATAACTTTGCCAATTTTTGTAGCAGTCATATTTTTGGAAACCGTGTAAAGCACCCTACCAAACCTTTACAAGGATGTAAGAAAACAATGTTACAATTTTTCCGACTTATCACTCATTTGGTCAGCCGGGGTCGTATTAGTCCAAAGGACTTCAGGGCCACTTGGCCCATTTTTTTCTTATGCTAGCATCATGATTTCTGTTTGGTATCAGCAAACATTACTGTTGGTCTATGTGTTCTCTGCCAACATGGGAATATGCGGCCACGGGACTGCGGCATATGTATTTTTGTGCTGGCTACAACGCTGGATGAGTGATGATTGGCCTAATGTCTGATGCTAATTACCCCCCCTGTCTTTGGTGCTTTTTTGGCAAAAGGAACGAATCACTGCGTGGTAGTGGCCCTCGGTGGCAGATTTCAACGAGCTCTTGGTCACTTCGTTTTGTGAAAGGAAACAAAGTGGTCACATCAAAAATTTTGGCCCTCCCATCCCTCCCAATTTTTGATAGCGTTATGGACACAACATGTACATCGTTGGTGGAAGAGGGGTTGATAGCAGATCTCAACGCTTTCCCCATTTTCTTAGTGCAGGTGGACAATGTGTTCACGGGGTTTTGATGCCGAGACAGCTCGCTTCTCTTCCACCGGTGAATTTAGTAAGTTGGGCGTAATGGCCCCACTTATAGGTTTAGGCTAAATCTTGATATAGTGTAACTCTTCAGCAGGTAGTTGGGATTATAGTTAGTGTGAATGAATGGTGTGCTTGGTTAGTACGGTACAGTGCATAAGGTCTACTGTGATTACAGTAATAATGCTGTTGTTTTATATATCTATAACAATACTGCTAATGTTGTATATGCCGAAATGTGGGCTTTGTCATCCATAGGTACAGGAGACTAGTATGGGCTTAGTCACAGGTCTGGCCTTGGGATGTAGAGCCCACATGTCTCTCCCTTTAACTTAATCTCTTTAATAAACATCATTCATTTGGCCTTATTTCATCATTATTCATGACTTGCGTTGGTGCTTGCATAAATAATAATTTGTTCAATATTTACATAGTCGTGGATACATTGTTGTTTTATCTATGCTCCCTTTTGTACCGCATTTTCCCATGTTTTGTTATCTATAATGGGAGGTCACGTAGTTCACAGTCACAAAATACGGTAATCGTTACATGGGGGTTTGGTCGTTGAAATAAATTGCTACAATGGCGCCACCTAATGAGTACAACATGGTAATGCAAAGTGAAGGTAATAACTATTTTGAATTGTACAAGTAGTATTGATTGGGAAGGGGACAGTCTTAAACAAATGCTAAACAAATGTTTTACTTTGCAAAGTTATAAGACCATCCCTTATAATGACAATAATTCTTGACTGTCATATTGCAGCCTTACGACTTACACGACCCTGATGTCTGCCGTTCGACCTGATGTCTTCAACACGTGGATTCGTTACAAAAACTAACAGTGAAGACTTGCTAACTTCTTAGATGGTAGTTGCACAAAGTAGTTATGCAGTGTTTAAAATGGGTTTATTGTTACATTCCAGAATATTTTTGAAGGTGTTTGCTATAGATGTTAATTCTGCCTACAAAGTGTGCACAATACTCTCCTGTGTGTTGACCTTGTGGTGTTATAGTTGCAAAGACGTGACAATGTTTGATCTTGAATGTGATAAATTTACTAGCCAGGCTGTGATGGAGAACAACAGTGCTTCATTGAAACTGTTGATGTGATTTAGTATACTCAATGTTTAACTGAGACAGTCCAGTAAGATTAATTGTATCTGCATTTAGGTATATATGTGTACTTTGTAGATCTATATTTGATATGTCAATATTGTTGATAATCGATTACCATTTATAATTATTAATTAAATAAGTGTATTTTTGTTAGCTGACATTTGAGCCAATCGCAGGCTGAGTGTTGTTAATGCGCATTCCAGTTGTTGCATCTAATCAGAGGATTTATATACTCTAATTCCAATTAATCAAAGACAGGTTCACAACTACATGTATAATTATGTTGCAGCTATAATGTAAGGATAAATTGTATTAAAAGGACTGCACATTCAAGTATTTTTGCATCATTTGCTTTGGGAAATAATGTGTAATTTGTTATGGCAAATGATTGTTGTTATATAAATGTACCGGTGGTTTCAATGTGAATCTAATGTGTGTGGGCATACAAGCAAATGAGTGCATACCTGTGTTTGGTGCGAAGATAATATAATAAAACTATGACTGCACATTCGAGTATTGATGCATAATTTGCTTTGAGAATGTTGTGTACATTTTCGTACAAAATGATTGTTTCCATAACCTTTTAGACTACACACATCATTCTGTGAAATGCACTCCAAATCCTCACAGTGCGCACACAAAATCGCCTAGATATGGGTGTACCTAGTTTTTTGGCATCTAACTGGTGTATTTCATTTCCTAACATTGCATCTCGTGCTTATTAAATATAATTGAATTCTACACAAGATGGTGCTCAATAAACAAATCAACTATTAAGTTAAACCTGCGAAACATGACCCGCTGTGTCTGGCTGTGGTTACGTAGAATGCAACGTTTATCTACAAACTCTTGATATTTAAAAACTGCCCGTCCAGAAACTTTCTAAGCCATATGAAAAATACCCCTAGCACACAACAGATACACTAAAGAATCCAGTGACAAGTTACATAAGTATCCTGAAGATGTCGCCACCTTCACGTGTTGTCAAAGCTAAAAAATGCCTGAAGAAACGGGCGTCTTTTGGGTGTTCAAGTTCTATGGAGTTTTTGTCTGATAATTTTTTATTATGAGCAAACATGAAACAGGAAGAAGACATGAAAACTATCAGTGCAAAAGAGAGTCCATTGTATCCCTCTTGTTGGTCCTGTTTTCTTCACAATTCAGTCTATGACCAGGTTGAATAGGACTGCCGACATCACACGTCCTTGCCTGACCCCTGACTACCTTGGATGCAATATCCGACTGTCCTATGGTGCATGTAATGTATAGTTCTCGTAGAAAAGCTTGATGAGGTCCACAATATGTAATGGAATTCCATATGCACGTAGGCTATCTCTGTTGAATGAGACCTCATAAGACCCTAACATTCTAACCACAATATATGCACAGACTAGTCACTTAATAGAACGTGACTAGTGCTGGAAACAACTAGAACAAGACCCACACAATGTTTCATATTTATTGATATTAACAATAGCCTATACATATACCATAGACCACATGTAGGTACTGAGGGGTTTACATTTGTTTATATAATTCCACTAATACTTGTCCGCAGTAGATGTCACAAAACACCAAACTTTAATAAATATGTCATAAATAGCTTGTAACCTGCTGTCATAATCTTGTACGCTGTTGTTAGCAGCAGCTTCTACATTAAGCATCCAAGATAAAATGCGTGGCTTGTTGGTACCATGCTGCTACTTAGTCACCAGCAGAAGTACAAAAGCATGTAGCTGCCGTTTTCATTTTTGACATCAGCATCATTTCATATCAAGAATTATAGTATAATTATTAATCTCTACAAAAGCACTTTTGCTTAACTGTGCCAATGCCGTTTCATTTTAGCATCAATAAAACATTTCAAAATAAATTACTGATTGCTGCATAAAAGTTTAGTTTTTTCTGTTTCATTTTATGTTCCCGTCGTTTTTCATTATGGGGAACTCTAGAGATTAAAATCCTGTTTACTGGCCACCGTATTGCCTACATATTTGGTTACATCTGTGTAGATTTTTGTTACCATTCCGTCTTTCTTTGTACGTCATTAGCTATTCAATTTTATCTTCCCTGCAGCATAGATGCCTGCTCTTTAAAGCGTCATGTTAACAACTTTCTATCCAATTTGTTGCCTCATTCCTGTGCTTATAAATGCGTCAATTATAGAACTTCCACTACAATTTCTTGACTACCCGCTGCACCAAAGCCAGCATTGCTGGAATGCCCAATGTCTCAACATGTGATAGATACGGATTCCTCGACACTTCACAAAAGTGATCAGTAACTGTTACAGCACAGCGTAAAGTATAACTTAGTATCACTTGGCACCAAAGGAATATACACATCATGCACCAACTAATGCACTATGTCACTCGGTACACATGACATCTATAACAAAACCAGCGCCTAGAGCACTGGTGCATCACATGGGCGTAGACTGTGTGTCGGCGAGCAGCTTCGAGATGATGTCGGTGTAGTAGGAGCCAAAGACAGCGCGGTTGTGAGAGGCCAGACGGAGGAACTGTCCACACACATGACTGAGTTCCTCCGAGATGGCGGAGAAGCCGGGAGGAAGGAGGACGTCACGGGCCTGGGGCTGGGAGATGAGGGAGTGGATGAACTTCATTAGCCTGGACTCTGCAACACACAGCACATTTGTAATTACATATCACTTGGTAAAATGCATACAAATTATTAACTGGGATACGCAGCACATTTGTCATTTTACATCACTTGGGGGAAACTGCATAAAATTATTGACTGGAATACGCAATACATTTGTCATCATATATTATTTGGTAAATTGCATAAAACTATCAACTCTGGAAAACGCAGCACATTTGTCGTTTTATATTATTTGGTAAAATGCATATTATCGACTCTAGAATATGCAGGACACTTGTCATTTGACATTACTTACATTACTTTGCATAAAATTATAGACTGGAATACCCTGCACTGTCTCAGAAATGCATACCTTATGATCCGATCTTTCAATGTCCAGTTAATTTTTTTTGACAGGCAATCCAAAAATAATAAAAATATACACATTTACAAACCCATCTATTAAAATAATAATTGACAACATGAGTTAAAAATGACCTCGTTTCTCGAAACATTGCATTTTTATGTTTACGTCTATAATACACCAAAACTACTGAGGATATTTCAACAAGTGAAGTATCATTTTTAAAGCTCATCATCTGTGGAATCCAAAAATGTACAAAACTAAATTTTGCGACTTAATACAGTGCACTTACTCAAGAGTTTGTGTATTGGTGGGTGCACTTACTCAAGAGTTTGTGTATTGGTGGGTGCACTTACTCAAGAGTTTGTGTATTGGTGGGTGCACTTACTCAAGAGTTTGTGTATTGGTGGGTGTACTTACTCAAGAGTTTGTGTATTGGCGGGCATACTTACTCAAGAGTTTGTCTATATTGGTGGGTGTACTTACTCATGAGTGTGTATTGGCGGGTGTACTTACTCATGAGTTTGTATATTGGCAGGTGTACTTACTCAAGTTTGTGTATTGGTGGGTTTACTTACTCATGAGTTTGTGTATTGGCGGGCATACTTACTCAAGAGTTTGTGTATTGGTGGGTGTACTTACTCAAAAGTTTGTGTATTGGTGGGTGTACTTACTCAAGAGTTTGTGTATTGGTGGGTGCACTTACTCATGAGTGTGTATTGGTGGGTGCACTTACTCAAGAGTTTGTGTATTGGTGGGTGCACTTACTCAAGAGTTTGTGTATTGGTGGGTGCACTTACTCAAGAGTTTGTGTATTGGTGGGTGCACTTACTCAAGAGTTTGTGTATTGGTGGGTGCACTTACTCAAGAGTTTGTGTATTAGTGGGTGCACTTACTCAAGAGTTTGTGTATTGGTGGGTGTACTTACTCATGAGTTTGTGTATTGGTGGGTGTACTTACTCAAGAGTTTGTCTATATTGGTGGGTGTACTTACTCATGAGTGTGTATTGGCGGGCGTACTTACTCATGAGTTTGTATATTGGCAGGTGTACTTACTCAAGTTTGTGTATTGGTGGGTGTACTTACTCATGAGTTTGTGTATTGGCGGGCATACTTACTCAAGAGTTTGTGTATTGGTGGGTGTACTTACTCAAAAGTTTGTGTATTGGTGGGTGTACTTACTCAAGAGTTTGTGTATTGGTGGGTGTACTTACTCATGAGTTTGTGTATTGGCGGGTGTACCTACTCAAGAGTTTGTGTATTGGTGGGTGTACTTACTCATGAGTTTGTGTATTGGCGGGCATACTTACTCAAGAGTTTGTGTATTGGTGGGTGTACTTACTCAAAAGTTTGTGTATTGGTGGGTGTACTTACTCAAGAGTTTGTGTATTGGTGGGTGTACTTACTCATGAGTTTGTGTATTGGCGGGTGTACTTACTCAAGAGTTTGTGTATTGGTGGGTGTACTTACTCAAAAGTTTGTGTATTGGTGGGTGTACTTACTCAAGAGTTTGTGTATTGGTGGGTGCACTTACTCATGAGTTTGTGTATTGGTGGGTGTACTTACTCATGAGTTTGTGTATTGGTGGGTGTACTTACTCAAAAGTTTGTCTATATTGGTGGGTGTACTTACTCATGAGTGTGTATTGGCGGGTGTACTTACTCATGAGTTTGTATATTGGCAAGTGTACTTACTCAAGTTTGTGTATTGGTGGGTGTACTTACTCATGAGTTTGCGTATTGGCGGGCATACTTACTCAAGAGTTTGTGTATTGGTGGGTGTACTTACTCAAAAGTTTGTGTATTGGTGGGTGTACTTACTCAAGAGTTTGTGTATTGGTGGGTGCACTTACTCATGAGTGTGTATTGGTGGGTGCACTTACTCAAGAGTTTGTGTATTGGTGGGTGCACTTACTCAAGAGTTTGTGTATTGGTGGGTGCACTTACTCAAGAGTTTGTGTATTGGTGGGTGCACTTACTCAAGAGTTTGTGTATTGGTGGGTGCACTTACTCAAGAGTTTGTGTATTAGTGGGTGCACTTACTCAAGAGTTTGTGTATTGGTGGGTGTACTTACTCATGAGTTTGTGTATTGGTGGGTGTACTTACTCAAGAGTTTGTCTATATTGGTGGGTGTACTTACTCATGAGTGTGTATTGGCGGGTGTACTTACTCATGAGTTTGTATATTGGCAGGTGTACTTACTCAAGTTTGTGTATTGGTGGGTGTACTTACTCATGAGTTTGTGTATTGGCGGGCATACTTACTCAAGAGTTTGTGTATTGGTGGGTGTACTTACTCAAAAGTTTGTGTATTGGTGGGTGTACTTACTCAAGAGTTTGTGTATTGGTGGGTGTACTTACTCATGAGTTTGTGTATTGGCGGGTGTACCTACTCAAGAGTTTGTGTATTGGTGGGTGTACTTACTCATGAGTTTGTGTATTGGCGGGCATACTTACTCAAGAGTTTGTCTATATTGGTGGGTGTACTTACTCATGAGTGTGTATTGGCGGGTGTACTTACTCATGAGTTTGTATATTGGCAGGTGTACTTACTCAAGTTTGTGTATTGGTGGGTGTACTTACTCATGAGTTTGTGTATTGGCGGGCATACTTACTCAAGAGTTTGTGTATTGGTGGGTGTACTTACTCAAAAGTTTGTGTATTGGTGGGTGTACTTACTCAAGAGTTTGTGTATTGGCGGGTGTACCTACTCACGAGTTTGTCTATATTGGTGGATGTACTTACTCAAGAGTTTGTGTATTGGCGAGTGTACTTACTCATGAGTTTGTCTATATTGGTGGGTGTACTTACTCATGAGTTTGTGTATTGGCGGGTGTACTTACTCATGAGTTTGTGCACAGAGTGTTGGGGAGAGACAACACTCTGGATCTGTCCCTTGAGTAGGGTCTGCTTTGCCTCATCCATGGCTGGGAAGTCATGTTTGTGTAGACACTCAAGGACCTCCTTGTTTATCTGAACGGCCACATTCACCACCTTCTCATCTATGTCCCTGTAAACAAAATGATACCTTCACCCCTGCAGATGTATTTTCTTTTTTCCTAAGTTCTGTGAAATATACCTGACTTTCACTGCCTCTGCTCCTGATATTCCTGCTTGCTTGCAACAATAATAACGATAAAATAACTTCTTTGGTGCCAATATCATTGGAACATCCTAGCTCAGTGGCACAACAAAATCAAAAGATTAAGCGTTCTCAGTTATGTAAAATGCAATAGTCATCAACAGATGGATGGAATTGTTAAGAAGCTAAGGAGGATATGCAGTATTAAAACGATAGGTTTTTAGATGATGGTGAAACAAAACTGTATTTCCGACTGACTTAACATTGATAGGGAGGGAGTTCAACAAAGTAGGTGCAGCAACTGAGAAGGCTCAAGTTCCAGAGTTCGTCTTAACTACGGGAACAAAAAGTTGGTTTGAACCAGCCAATAAAAGCTGTCTGTGCTTTCTTGCTGGGGACCAGGGTGAGCATTGACTGTAAATACCGTATTTGTTCCATTAAGCATACACGCCCTAATTAGCATACACACCCTTTTTAGCAGCATCTGACACTACGACAGTGATCTCCAATGCCAACCTCATTGTAATTTAATTTCTACCAATTTCACACTACATTCAAATTTCAGTGAAAAAAAATTGAAAAGTCCACCTAAATTATCAGACTTCAGTGTTCTGGAATACTATTGCTCATATGTGAGATGCATAAATCGTTTGCCAGTCAAGTCTGCTGAGATGGCTGTATCAAAGTGCCCCAGAAACCAAAGAAAATGGGTGTAGGCCTTTGTAAACTTATTGGAACACCGAATTTGACATATTTCAGCATCTCAAGTATTTGTTACGCGTAACGTATGCTTAATAGAATGAATACGGTATACGTGTGCAGGTTGTTTGGATGAAAGGGCTTGACAGGACACTCACCCATCCAACGTGGTTGGAAGGATGATGGAGATCTGCTCCTTGAGTAATTCCTTGAAGCCTTTGATGCCGGCAATGGCCTCCCCCACGGTGTTGTAGGTGACTAGGAGGATGGCTGACACAAGTGACAGCCACCGTGTCTTGTTACACAGGTCCATGAACCGACTCTCATCCATCAACAGACTCTGCAAGACAGAAGATCAGGTTGTAAGCCTGCACACAAGTGTTGAGAGATCGTCTCCTATGTTCACAAAGTACAACAAACATTATATGTACTGGTTCAACCTCCCCCCTCCCTTACCAGTACGTAGTGTGAGACTTGCATTTGTTACAATTCAAAATTGCTATTTGCATCAATTGGTATTAATGTGTTTCACATTAATACAAATACACCTGGTGATTCCAAAATCACCCCCACATGTAACGCTTATCATATTTTGGGACATGAAAAACTTATACAATGACCCCTAAGCTAGGATTCTGTATATATGGACACGACATGCAGAAAGGTTTGCACGTATACATGTATACAATTCAAAGTTAATTTCATATTCATTATTGTTATGATAAAAAGAGAAGAAATAAGAGAAAGAAGAATGTTTGTAAGTGTACATCAGGAGAGGAAGAGGAGTGCTCCCGTTCTACCAACCTCGGGAAAGACCTGGTTTTCATCCCAGTCCAGCAGCTCCATGTAGGCGGTGTTGAGGATGGCAGCAGGAGTGGCAGGGGAGGAAGTAGAGGCTGATGCATCCTGGGAGGACGCTGTCAGGGCCACGTCCGTATTGTACTTGAGGAAGGCTCGCTCCAGCCACGCCTTCACAAACTGCAGGCCGTTTATACCATTCTCTGCAGGTGAGAGCATACACAGTATTACACACGGTATACTAACCCTGCATGGTTTGGTTACTACGTGTTTATTGATGATCTACTATATTGGAAAGCTCATATAATTAAATATACAATCAAAGCTTTCAAAAAGTACAGCTATAATGCACAGATGCAGTCATCTGCTTGATAGGAATAGTAGGTGTATTTTACATAGTCCTCTTTTTATCGTATTTAAATTACTGTGCAGAGATATGGGGAAACATGTACCTGACAAATATTAACTGTAATTTCTTATTACAATAAAGAATAATCCACATTATATATGGTGCAAGACAGTTTGATCACACGAATCCACTGTTCCAACAATAACATATGTTCTAAAAATTTCCAGATTTCATTAAATTTAAAAAACTATTATTATTTATGTACAAAGTTTACTATAGCTACTTGCCATCAAATAGTCAGTGCTTGTTTACTAGCTGGGAAACAGCATACTCAATGCGAACTAATCAAGACTTAGAATGACAAAGTGTCTCTTCCACTATACGATCAATGTCTCTTTGTGCAAATGGAGTGCGATGGAATTCTCTAAGTGATCATTTAAAAACTACTAAAACTATGACTGCATTTAAGCATACATGCAAGAACATTTTATTTAAGAAATATCTGGTTAGGGAAATCTAAACAAAATCATCAACAAATATAATTCTGCCATTGTGGTAACTATCAATTATGATTGCTAGAGTAGAGGAATAGCAAGTTCAATCAACGTAACTCAAATGTCAAAATATACATGTCAGTGGTAAATTTACATACAGTCAATTCCTGTTTACCCCCTTCAAACATTGTACAGTGTACATTCTCACTTGTATTATAGTTAAACTTCTGTATATTGTTGTTGACAATGTTTTGAATAAACGGTCATTCATTAATTCAAAAGTGATGGCATAGTCATAGTACTAAGTGGTGGTCTTTAAAGAGATGGCATACTCATAGAACTAGGTGGTGGTCTTTAAAGAGATGGCATACTCATAATACTAGGTGGTGGTCTTTAAAGAGATGGCATACTCAGAGTACTAGGTGGTGGTCTTTAAAGAGATGGCATACTCAGAGTACTAGGTGGTGGTCTTTAAAGAGATGGCATACACATTAACCACAGAACTAGTCTCGCTTAACCAACTCTCGCCCAGCTGCATGACTTTGAGAACCCGCGTTATGAATTCACGCATCTAGTACTGCTCCTACCGTGCTGCAATCTTGCGGTGCATGCATAATTGAGGCTAGTGCGACTCAAGAATCCATTCTGCGTACGCTGCCAGCAGCAAACTTTTTGGGTGAGCAACCAGTCAGCATCACTATCGAGATACGTAATCCAAAAATAAATTAGGATTTAACTTTTCTGTTTATTACTTATGTCAATATAACCAAATTTTCCAATGCATAGCATAAACTTATATAAGTTGACTCTTATTTAACTTTTGGTTTTATTGTTAGCCTGAGAGCCAATCATCGTCTCTACCCAGATTCAGAGTAAACCAGGATCGGTGTCGTACAGTGAAAACAAGTGTTATCTTCCAGGCGGTAGAACGGGACCCCTACGGTGCTCCCATCTCGCAGCACCTGGATAATCGAGGCTAACACAGTACTAAGTGATGGCTGGGAAAATAAACTTCTACAGTGGCACCACCTAGTGAGTGAAACATGACTGGGGAGGGGGAGTTGAACCAATAATAAATGCATAACTTTTGGACTCTGCAAACTTACAAGACCATACCCTTAATGATGCCAGTAATTCTGTGCAAGACAGACTGACCTTCCTGTGTCTGAAGAAACTGTTTGAACTTATTGACCTCGTACTCCACGGACTGCTTCTGGATGTACGGTCGGATCTGCTGAAGGGTGAAGTTGGCCATATCCATCTTCATCAGATCCAGAATGCGGAATATCTCCCTGCAACACATATCATCATAGTTCATTCTGCCAACAGATTGGAAAAAATATAGGTAAAGTGAACGGGTTACTATGTATGGTCATAACACAACAGTGCATTATTATTATACCCTCATAATTATTAATCACAACATCAAAACAGTAACATTTAATTTTAATCTGATGCAATAATAAAATAATTTAAAAAATTACACTATTTATAAGGTCATGGTAGCCTATTATACCAGGTAAGATACAAAATGTTACTCACATCAGAGCTGCTGTAGACAGTGCCTACCTGTAGAGAGGGACAATGTCAGTCAGTTGTCTCAGGAGTTCAATCTCCCCATCTCTCAAAGGGGCACATAGCTGGGCCATCAGGGAGATGACAAAGTTGGCATAGTACTGAACAAAGAACATCATAATTCATTCATGCAAGTTACATCTGAATCAAGTCATCAACAAATAATTTTAAAATTGCACATATTATACCTATATAAGTTTGAAATAACAAAGTTTGCATCATAGGCGAATCCAGGGGGCCTTGGGGGCACATGCCCCCCTAGATCTTAGGAGTTTAGCGTGCCCGCAGACCTTTTATAATGGACCCATGCTACCATGCTCCCCCCAGACCCTTGGAAATGTGCCCCCATTCAGGTTAAAATTAACTGAAGTTATGTCGAGGTGGCTGCACAAAATTTTCGACAGCACCCCCCACTCCGTCTTCCGATGTCACAAGTTCAGCCGAGAAGCGGAAGTTACGGTGGCGAGGTAGCAAAAAAATATCTACTACACCTTTTGGTTTGGCCACCAGTGGATGTTTTTGTGCCCCCCCCCTAGACTACCCTCTCTGGACAAGCCCCTGAACAATGGACATCACAATGTCATACACTCATGCAAATTTACATTTGAATCTGGTTGACTACAAATTATTTTAAAATCGCACATATTATACCTATATATGTTATAATAGAATATTTCAATATGTGACAAGTACATCGTGGTACCATACAATTCTTGCATCACCAAACATGCAAGACATTAGTAGACTGTTGCATGTATGACCTGAGGTAATTTGTTTTCTACCAGTATGACTGCAGAAGGCATTAAAAAAGTATGTTAATTAGGTGGGGAAGAACCACCTAAAGTCAAACATCTCTTAATATAAAACTACATTTTCTTTATTTATTAAACTACAATGTATATTATTTTACTTATTTTAATACTTTAAAATAACAACACGCAACAAAAATGGGCCAAGTGGCCCTGAAGTCCTTTGGACTAATACGTCTATATGTGACTCCGGCTGACCAAATGAGTGATAAGTCGGAAAAATTGTAACATTGTTTTCTTACATCCTTGTAAAGGTTTAGTAGGGTGCTTTACACGGTTTCCAAAAATATGACTGCTACAAAAATTGGCAAAGTTATGGAGCATTGAACATGGTAGGGATCAAAAAGTGAAAATGAAGAAAATGGCTGTTGAAGTTTTACATTATATATGCAAATGGATTGCATGGAAATATTACATGCACAACATTCAAATGTGGCACACAGTATGTAATATGTATGTTATGTTGCAATGATACACTGGAAGTACAAATGTGCTGCTACAAAGACTTATCAAGTTATGCCAGATTATGTCTTCATGTGTAACATTAAGAGGACAGATTATCTGAGAGCAAATGGTAGACTCACTGTTTGACACAGTTTAAAACCTACAGGCAACTGTCCAATTTAACAGGGGTCTAGTGGCTTAATGCTGTCTGTTGACACAAGCTACTGCCAGTGACCAATTACAGATTAGTCACAGCTTCCATCAAACAATAGCAGGCAGAGAATCTTAGCTCCACAGCTGGGTGTAATACACAGCCAGAGCCACCACTGATTCATGGTCAAGTAGATTAGCTCAATGCACCAACTAAGACAATATACAACACTGTGAGTGACAGTGTCCAGAGGGAGGCGTAAGCAGTGTCCTCATTGCTGAATAGATCAATTAAACCTGCCAAGTGGGTGACATTCTGCACAAGTGTTCATTAATCCTTAGTGATTGTTCAGAACACCAGACTAACCACATACCTAAACAAAGCGAATGTAATAGGTGAAGAACAGGCAGTGTTCAGATAGGGGTATTGGTTGAATTGTATTTGTCTCGACTCAAAAGGCTTTATTGTGTCTTCATCGAATATAAGAAAGCATTTGATTTAGTAGACCGGTCCTCCCTGTGGTCAAAGATAATTTCATGCGGTATTAATGGTATTGTGTTGAAAGTTGTATACAACATGTACAAAAATGCTAAATCATGTATAAATGAGGGCCAGGCTGTGTCAGCCTTCTTCTCATGTGAAGAGGTATGGCAAGGAGAAAACTTGTGTCCTTTGTTATTTGCTATTTACCTGAATAATTTTGAACACTGTTAGTCACAATTATAATGGACTTGACATGGCAGCTGGTAAAATTTACATATATAGTGTATAGCGGAACTATGTCAACTCTTCTAATGGTTGACATTTGGTTGTTTCAGGTGTCAACTATATTGTGAATCTGTAATTATTAGTCTATATTGATACAATTGATTTACACAGTACCATGTCTACACAAGGCATGGCAAGCGTAAACAGAACAGTAGAATGCATTTGATATAAATAAAGTGTAGGATATTTCACTCTATAGTTGTCCAGAATATTCATTTTCTATGTTTGTCACCTACAGGTGACAGAATATTAATTTTCTATGTTTGTCACCTACAGGTTTCTACAGACAATACATCTTTAACCAATAGACACCACAGTCACACCATTTTATAATAATTAAATGAACATAAAAATAAATACAACTTGCAATTATAGAAAATCAATAGTTTTGAAGATACAGTTTAAAAGTGTTAGGCAACTGTTCAGTCTAACAGGTGTGTCTACTCTGCCTGGGTGCTGTGACCAATTAAAGATTAGTCAAGGTCTCAATGGCCTAGGCTGTAGAGATTAGTCACAGCTTTTGACTTTGTGGCACATTACACAACATATACTGTTGGGGGTGGTCTCAAGGGCCCTTCTCAAAACCACATCACTAGATAATGTAAATCTTTTGCACTTTGGGGGCCCTTTAGGTGCCCTTAGAATGATTCAATCAAATACAGATTTCTTGTATATAGTGGCAGCACCCTAAGATACATCTACCCCCCTGGTACACAAAATTAGAAAAAAACTTGAACAGTTTTTAAAAAAATAGGCCAAATGTTACATTTTTACCAGTTTTGGGGTCCTTGGAGGCCCTAGGGAGCCCTTAAAATGATTAAATCAAATACAGAAAATTTCTTGTGCATAGTGGCAGTGCCCCAAGATATGTCTATGCAAAATTAGAGAAAAAGTTGCTGAACGGTTTCTGAGATACGGCAGCTAACGGCGGACGGCGGACGGTGGACGCAGAGTGATGGCAATAGTCCCTTGGACCTTCGGCCAAAGGACTAAAAACGGTGGTCCTTGCCAGAGCATTTTAACTGACACTAATAATTACAAATTTATTTATATATCCACTAATCCAAATTGTACTATGTTCACATGGCTATCATAATAAAAATGATTAATTAAATAAAACTTGAAACAGTAAATGGTTATAATAATATGAATATTGTATATACATAAGTTATAAGTAATTATAATAATGATGTTAGGTGTTAAGTCACATGCTCAATCGCTGACTACAGACATACTTTTATCAATGTCACAATGGCCATGCATAAAATGTTGTATATGACCATTGACTTTTATATGACTTGTTTTCTTTTTTAATAAAAAATATTTTTTAACTTTTAATGTTTGAATGCAGTGGTTAGCTACTGGTGCTAGATATGGCACAGGAAAGTACATTGATTATAATTATTATTATTATTATTAGACATACCATGAAGTCAAGAGTCTTGTGTTCGGCTTGCTGCTCGATCAGTTCTAGGTCTAACACCTCGTTCACCTGTGTGCGAATTCTCTGGTGTTGTGGAAGCAGTAAGTCGAGGAGATTCTGAAGGAAACACATTCATCAAACAGAGACGTATGTTACCCTGCCTCAGTGCCACATTCTACATCCTCCTGTTCACCATCAATATCAGTGATGCAAATGTGTTGGTGTAGATAAACTACGAGTGAAATGCATTTATTATACTCGTGGGTATTAAACAATATTTTCTACAATGCTGTCTTTCCTAACAAGTCGGAAATATAATATGAATGAGATACATACATACATACAAATATACAAACATACATACATACATACATACATACATACATACACACATACATGTCCTCTTCGGTCTTCAGGCAAATTTGCCTACCCACTATGTACTGCTCTTTGTACAGTTTTGCTTTATAATCAAATTTGAATGGCTGGTGTATCCAGATGTTGCTGAGTCTGTTCTTTAGTGTGCTGATGGATGGTGCTGTGACAATGGTTTCTGATAGAGAGTTCCATATATCAACGACTCCCTGACTAAGAAAATATTTCCTTACTACAGTTTTTGATGAGCTTTAGATAATGACCCTGTGTGCATTCATACAAATCCTGATTAAACATATCGTGCATGAGATATAAGTGAAATGCCCAGAGAAATCAGTGCTGCGGTACGAACAGACCTGTTTGACTTCTGAGAGGAGTTGGATGGCTTGACTGAAGTCTGGAGGAGTCTCACTCAATTTCTCCTGTAGTGAATCCCAGAATGCCTTGTGTACAATTTTTGTCACCTGGCCTTCAATGCTGCAACATCACATTCATATGTACATGATATGGGCACGTACAGTCTACATAATCAGTCACTAGCAAAAATGTACTAGATACAGTACACACAGATGCAGAATATGATTTACTGGAACATGTGAATGTAATACGTTTGCTATGATGTAAATTTAAACTGTTTGTCGCGTAGTATGAATTTGACATATCAATAAATAATCATGTGAGAAACATAACAATGATTGGTCTTTAGCTGCAGTAAGACAATTGTTAAACGGGTTTAATTTATTGCTAATGTGGGTATTTTAGAAAATGTTAATAGGTGAAACAACAAGATAATAACTTGTTTTTATAAGAATATTATTTTTAACAATTAGAATTATAAATATTAATAAAAACAATTGCAAAACCATTGCTCAGTTAACAAATGAATATTGTACACTCCTTTTAATGGAACCAGATATGTTTAAAATGAATATTGTACATTCCTTTTAATGGAACCAGATATGTTTAAAATGAATATTGTACATTCCTTTTAATGGAACCAGATATGTTTAAAATGAATATTGTACATTCCTTTTAATGGAACCAGATATGTTTATGTTTAAAATGAATATTGTACATTCCTTTTAATGGAACCAGATATGTTTAAAATGAATATTGTACATTCCTTTTAATGGAACCAGATATGTTTAAAATGAATATTGTACATTCCTTTTAATGGAACCAGATATGTTTAAAATTAATATTGTACATTCCTTTTAATGGAACCAGATATGTTTAAAATTAATATTGTACATTCCTTTTAATGGAACCAGATATGTTTAAAATTAATATTGTACATTCCTTTTAATGGAACCAGGTATGTTTAAAATTAATATTGTACATTCCTTTTAATGGAACCAGATATGTTTAAAATTAATATTGTACACTCCTTTTAATGGAACCAGATATGTTTAAAATTAATATTGTACATTCCTTTTAATGGAACCAGATATGTTTAAAATTAATATTGTACATTCCTTTTAATGGAACCAGATATGTTTAAAATGAATATTGTACACTCCTTTTAATGGAACCAGATATGTTTAAAATGAATATTGTACATTCCTTTTAATGGAACCAGATATGTTTAAAATGAATATTGTACACTCCTTTTAATGGAACCAGATATGTTTAAAATGAATATTGTACATTCCTTTTAATGGAACCAGATATGTTTAAAATGAATATTGTACATTCCTTTTAATGGAACCAGATATGTTTAAAATGAATATTGTACACTCCTTTTAATGGAACCAGATATGTTTAAAATTAATATTGTACACTCCTTTTAATGGAACCAGTTATGTTTAAAATGAATATTGTACATTCCTTTTAATGGAACCAGTTATGTTTAAAATGAATATTGTACATTCCTTTTAATGGAACCAGTTATGTTTAAAATGAATATTGTACATTCCTTTTAATGGAACCAGTTATGTTTAAAATGAATATTGTACATTCCTTTTAATGGAACCAGATATGTTTAAAATGAATATTGTACACTCCTTTTAATGGAACCAGATATGTTTAAAATGAATATTGTACACTCCTTTTAATGGAACCAGATATGTTTAAAATGAATATTGTACATTCCTTTTAATGGAACCAGATATGTTTAAAATTAATATTGTACATTCCTTTTAATGGAACCAGATATGTTTAAAATTAATATTGTACATTCCTTTTAATGGAACCAGATATGTTTAAAATTAATATTGTACATTCCTTTTAATGGAACCAGATATGTTTAAAATTAATATTGTACACTCCTTTTAATGGAACCAGATATGTTTAAAATTAATATTGTACACTCCTTTTAATGGAACCAGATATGTTTAAAATTAATATTGTACATTCCTTTTAATGGAACCAGATATGTTTAAAATTAATATTGTACATTCCTTTTAATGGAACCAGATATGTTTAAAATGAATATTGTACACTCCTTTTAATGGAACCAGATATGTTTAAAATGAATATTGTACATTCCTTTTAATGGAACCAGATATGTTTAAAATGAATATTGTACACTCCTTTTAATGGAACCAGATATGTTTAAAATTAATATTGTACATTCCTTTTAATGGAACCAGATATGTTTAAAATGAATATTGTACATTCCTTTTAATGGAACCAGATATGTTTAAAATGAATATTGTACACTCCTTTTAATGGAACCAGATATGTTTAAAATGAATATTGTACATTCCTTTTAATGGAACCAGTTATGTTTAAAATGAATATTGTACATTCCTTTTAATGGAACCAGTTATGTTTAAAATGAATATTGTACATTCCTTTTAATGGAACCAGTTATGTTTAAAATGAATATTGTACATTCCTTTTAATGGAACCAGATATGTTTAAAATGAATATTGTACATTCCTTTTAATGGAACCAGATATGTTTAAAATGAATATTGTACATTCCTTTTAATGGAACCAGATATGTTTAAAATGAATATTGTACATTCCTTTTAATGGAACCAGATATGTTTAAAATTAATATTGTACATTCCTTTTAATGGAACCAGATATGTTTAAAATTAATATTGTACATTCCTTTTAATGGAACCAGATATGTTTAAAATTAATATTGTACACTCCTTTTAATGGAACCAGATATGTTTAAAATTAATATTGTACATTCCTTTTAATGGAACCAGATATGTTTAAAATTAATATTGTACATTCCTTTTAATGGAACCAGATATGTTTAAAATTAATATTGTACATTCCTTTTAATGGAACCAGATATGTTTAAAATGAATATTGTACATTCCTTTTAATGGAACCAGTTATGTTTAAAATGAATATTGTACATTCCTTTTAATGGAACCAGATATGTTTAAAATGAATATTGTACACTCCTTTTAATGGAACCAGATATGTTTAAAATGAATATTGTACATTCCTTTTAATGGAACCAGACATGTTTAAAATGAATATTGTACACTCCTTTTAATGGAACCAGATATGTTTAAAATGAATATTGTACATTCCTTTTAATGGAACCAGATATGTTTAAACGAATATATTTCATACAAACCTCATATAATAGCCATTCAAATGGTACTAATTAACAGTACATACTACATACCTGTTTACTGGAGGTGAAACTTTTTGGAAGCGGAAGTCATTTTCAACTGCAATTTCATGCGCAAGAGTCATATTAGCCACCCCATTGGCGGCTTTCATGATCTCCTCAAATGAAACAAACTTTGGAGGTGAAGCTGGGGAAGAGACATTATATAATTTATATCAAATAATCACAATAGTATAGGTGAAAAAAGAGTAATCATTAGTTTAACATTGTAACCTAACAGTTATTTAAAATGTGAGTGAGTGTGTGTGGGTGGGTGTGGGTGCCTGCGTGCGTGCGTGCATGCCTGTGTGGGTGATTACATTCCAATAAAAAATGACAGTGTTCAAAATATTCAACACCATTTTCCACACACGATAATCTTGTCAGTTCTTTAATAACAGAATGTAAGGACTGTTCATAATTCATATATATATTTATGCAAGCACCAACACAAGTCATGAATAGTGATGAAATAAGGCCAAATGCATGACGTTTATTAAAGAGATTAAGTTAAAGAGAGAGAAATATGGGCTCTACATCCCAAGGCCAGGCCTGTGACTGAGCCCATACTAGTCTCCTGTACCTCTAGATGACAGAGCCCACATTTCGGCATATACAACATTAGCAGTATTGTTATAGATATATAAAACAACAGCATTACTACTGTAATCACAGTAGACCTTATGCACTACACCGTACTAACCAAGCACACCATTCATTCACACTAACTATAATCCCAACTACTTGCTGAAGAGTTACACTATATCAAGATTTAGCCTAAACCTATAAGTGGGGCCATTACGCCACCGGTCACCGAAACATGTGACCACCCCACTACAATCTAACCTGTGATGTGGAAAAAGCATATAAAGCAACTTCAAGC
Source organism: Paraescarpia echinospica (assembly GCA_020002185.1). Classification (NCBI taxonomy): domain Eukaryota; kingdom Metazoa; phylum Annelida; class Polychaeta; order Sabellida; family Siboglinidae; genus Paraescarpia; species Paraescarpia echinospica. The sequence continues at coordinate 30,310,280 of CM034542.1, read as the reverse complement.
AATTCTGAAATATTTCCTAAAAGCATCTGATGTCCACCTGCCCACCGCTCTGATCTGAGCATCAGACTCACCTCGTAATGCTGCCGCAGTGGCCGCCCCAATGCGAAAACTAGTCTAGTAGCCACAGAATACCAATAGCTGCTTCAGCAACACATCAAATTCTCCACGTAGCATCGGGAAGCCATCTGGGTATGCAAATCGCAAGGCTTGTCCGGCACCTCTAGCCTGTCTAAACTCTTGAAGGAACGAAGCCAGGTGGATAGCTGTCCCTAACCTTTGGCCCAAAATACTTATGCCAGTCGGATATGCAAGCATTCAGCCCTTACCTGCAGCGATTGTGGGCCGTGTCGTGCACTATGTTGAAAACGACCAAGTGCCACTGTAATAAGGTCAGTGGATAGTGTAACATCTCCCAAAAGGAAACAGCTTTGTACATTACGCCTTGCCCTCAGTACCATTTCTCCTATACACAGGTATGCTCTAAATGCAAGGACCATCAGGGCCCGTAGCATAGTACATTTGTACTGTACAGAGAAAACAGTTGAGAGAGCTTGTACTAACGAGTGAGGATGGGTAGTATGACAGGCAGGCGGCACACATGATAATCATGTCAGTTGTTTAATAACAGAATGTAAGGACTGTTCAACATTCATATATATATATATCAGCAGACACATCAGTGTGCTATCGTCATACCTGTAACAGCAAATGGAAGACTGCTGACATTATTTCTTTTTGTGCTTTTTTCATCCACTTTTTGTTGTTTCTCCCTGGGGGAATTCTTCGGCGAGTCAGACATTACAGTATTATCCTTTGGGGACAGTGGACGCTTTTCGTGGTATCCATTTGATTTATTGGCGTCACTTGGTATGTCTTTTTGTTCCATGGTCACTGCTAATGCCTTCTGCTGTATATCTGAAAATAAGACTATCCCAACGGCTAGTTTGAGAATGAAATAGCATGTGTTAATAAGCTATGGAATTTAGTACTTTTTAGGCCAGCTTAAGTTGGATAGAACCTGTTCTTAACAACTGATCATAGTAGAAATAACTCAGATAATTATTTTTTAAAGAATCTGCAGAACTTTCTTTTTTCTAAAAAGGGCCAAGGGACTTTGAAGTGTTCATAAAAGTGTACTCAAAAAGGCTAGTTTGTGAGTTTCCGGATGTTTCTATTTTCGGCCCAAGTTTTGTTAGAACTCTCTTATTGATACAGGAACTCTTGTAGCTTATAGGTTATAATTAGCATTCTGACAACAATCCATAATGCTTTGCATGTCTTCTACGATTATATACCAATTAAGTTAAGTACTAAAACGTTCTTGTACATGCACATTGGCCAGATCATCATGCGCACCTGACTAAGATAAACATTTGTTCTATTAATTTTGCAATGTTAGTGGTTGGCTCGTACTCAAAGTGCTTTTTATGCACTAAACCGATTTTTTAACAAACACTATTTTGTTCATTCATTAAAGGAAATAAAAACAAGGCATTAGCTAAAATCCGTTTTTCATGTGTACACAAAGTTTAACATTGTATGTAACATTCAAGAACATTAAACAAATACAGAAAAATACATTTGTAGCATAAATTCGATTTTAAACCTGTCTGTGTAGCGATTCCCGCGGAAAATTTAAATTTATGAGCTAGGCAATCACGTGGTATCGTGACGTCACAGTTGCCATATACTCGCATCAGGCTACCCTTTCCATGCATTCAGAGCATGTTTACAAGGATAGCTTTTGGGTCGAAACGAGCGTCAGAATGAGTTATTGTGCGATATTCCGATGTAATACAAACACTAGTCATCATAGAGGAACAAGCAGTTATCTTACGGTTCCACATGAATCCAATTTTATTCAAAACAATGAATGCGATTGAGCCTACAAGCCGACGAGGTTTCGCTTAGCTTTGGCTCGTTTTCAGAATAATTATGTCGATTGCAACTCACGGGAGATAATCTACACCAGTAAACATATAATAGCAAACAGATATTGCATCCAGCTACAGAAAGTAACATTGTATAATATCATAATATCACTAGAATATCAATATATATGAAGGAGTTGTACAATTTATCATAACAATTTAAATCAGTTGCTGAATTTCCGTTGATCCCGGTGTCATTTATTTTACAATCGGGCGACGCCTGTTCAAGCTTGACACCGAACCATTATGATTTTCTTGACACTTTTTTGTTTTTGTCTTCACGAACCAATAGAAATCAAACCATTTTTATACAATGATGCACTGTTTGTAAATAATTGTTGTAGTAATGATTTATTCGCGACACAAAAATAAAAATTTGGCAATTATGTATAACGATGCTGTTTCTAAATTTAATTTATCCAGACAAATATAATGTAATATATATATATATATATATTGTACAGTAACATATTGTAACATATTGTAATTATATATGTGAAAAGAAATTGTGATTTGTCTGAATAAATTTAATTTAGAAACATACAACATTGTTATATAATAATTACCATATTATATTTGTTGGTGATGAATAAATAATTACTACAATTTTTTGTTATATTTACAAACAGTGCATCATAGTATAAAAATGATTTGGTTTATATTACTTTGTGAAAACATAAAGTAAAACCAAAAAAAGTGTCAAGAAAATCATAATGGTTTGGTGTCAGGCTTGAACTGGCATCGCCCGATGGTAAAATAAATTACAAAACCAACGCGTCTAGCGATTGAGCTACCGGGATCAACAGGAATTCAGTGACTGATTTAAGTTGTTATGATAAATTGTACAACTCCTTCATATATTGATATTCTAATGATATTATAAGATTGTACAACATTACTTTCTGTAGCTGAATACAATATATGTTTGCTATATATTTACTGGTGTAGATTATCTCCCATGGGTTGAAATCGACATAATTATTCTGAAAACGGGCCAAAGCTAAGCGAAACCTCGTCGGTTTGTAGGCCCATTTGCATTCATTGTTTTGAATAAAATTGGATTCATGTGGAACCGTAAGATAACTGCTTGTTCTTCTATGATGACTAGTGTTTGTATTACATCGGAACATCGCACAGCAACTCATTCTGGCATCTCGTTTTGACCCAAAAGCTATCCTTGTAAACATGCTCTGAATGCATGCAAAGGGTTGCCTGATGCGAGAACATGTCAACTGTGACGTCACATATAGGCATACCGAAAAGTTTGCCAAAACATGCATATTTGAAGAAAGCCAGTTGCACAGCGTGTAATGTGAAATTATTAATTTATTGAATTCTTATTAATTTGTTGTGTGGTGGAGATGAAAATATACAGCAGAATGTAACATAATATGAATTCAAGCGATAGGTTTTTTTATTTCCTTTAAAGGGAATAAAAACATCTATTGCTCGAATTCATGTTATATTACATCCTGCTATCTATTTCCATGTCCACCAAGCCAAAAAAATCAAAAAAATTCAATGAATTAGAAATTCCACATTTTATGGTGTGCATCCGGACATTTTTGAAAATGCATATTTTTGGCGCGCTTTTCGGGATGCCGAGATGTGACGTCACTTATGACTCAAACTCGCATCAGGCCGACCCTTTCCATGCATTCAGAGCATGTTTACAAGTATAGCTTTTGGGTCGAAACGAGCGTCAGAACGAGTTATTGTGCAATATTCTGACGTAATACAAACACTAGTCATCATAGAGGAACAAGCAGTTATCTTACGGTTCCACATGAATCGAATTTTATTCAAAACAACGAATGCGAATGGGCCTACAAGTCGACTAGGTTTCGCCGAGCTTGGGCTCGTTTTCAGAATAATTATATCAAATGCAACCAACGGGAGATAATCTACACCAATAAACATACATAGCAAACATATATTGTATCCAGCTACATAAAGTAACGTGTATAATCTCATAATATCACTAGAATATCGATATATGACGGAGTTTTACAATTTATCATAACAACTTAAATCAGTCAGAGAGTTTCCGTTGGTCCCGCTAGCTCAGTGGGTAGGCGCGTTGGTCACTTGTTATTTATTTTACAATCGGGCGACGTCGGTTCAATCCTGACAGCATGCAAACCTTTGATTTTCTGTACACTTTTTTTTTTTATGTTTTCACGAAGTAATATAAACCAAATCATTTTATACTATAATGCACTGTTTGTAAATAATTTTTATTTTTGTAGTAACTATTTATTCGCCACAAAAATGAAAATATGGTCATTATATAACAATGTTTCTAAATTTTATTTATCCAAACAAATATAATGTAATGGATACATCATTTATTAATTGTAAATATATTGTACAGTAATATATTGTAATTATATATGTGAAAACAGATTGAGATCTGTCTGGATAAATACTATTTAGAAACCGTTTTATATATAATGACCATATTTTCATTTTTGTGGCAAATAAATCATTACTAAAAAAATTTAAAAAAAATTACAAACAGTGCATTATAGTATAAAATGATTTGGTTTATATTACTTCGTGAAAACATAAAAAAAATAAGTGTAAAGAAAATCAAAGGTTTGCATGCTGTCAGGATTGAACCGGCGTCGCCCGATTGTAAAATGAATGACAAGTAACCAACGCGCCTACCCACTGAGCTAGTGGGACCAACGGAAACTCTCTGACTGATTTAAGTTGTTATGATAAATTGTACAACTCCTTCATATATCGATATTCGAATCTAGTGCTATTATGAGATTATACACGTTACTTTATGTAGCTGGTGGATACAATATATGTTTGCTATGTATGTTTATTGGTGTAGATTATCTCCCGTTGGTTGCATTCGATATTATTCTGAAAACGAGCCCAAGCTCGGCGAAACCTAGTCGACTTGTAGGCCCATTCGCATTCGTTGTTTTGAATAAAACTTGATTCATGTGGAACCGTAAGATAAATGTTTGTTCCTCTATGATGACTAGTGTTTGTATTACGTCGGAATATTGCACAATAACTCGTTCTGATGCTCGTTTCGACCCAAAAGCTATCCTTGTAAACATGCTCTGAATGCATGGAAAGGGTCGGCCTGATGCGAGTGTGTGTCATAAGTGACGTCACGATACCACGTGATCGCCTAGCTCATTAAAATTTCATTTTCTGTGGGAATCGCTTCACAGACGGGCTTAAAATCGAATTTATGCTACAAATGTATTTTTCTGTATTTGTTTAATGTTGTCAAATGTTACATACAATGTTAAACTTTGTGTACACATGGAAAAAGGATTTTAGCTAATGCCTTATTTTTATTTCCTTTAAAGGTCCTCAACCAATTCGTTTGCCCATCGCCAATCCGGTTCTTTTAGGTCCAGATGTGTAATGTGTGAATAGTTTAACTGTTGTGCACAGTCGGTTTAATAAAAAATGCGTACTTGTTTTTTTAATCATCAAAAAACAAGATTTGTCGTTACACCGGGTATAGCTGGCGAAAGCCAATTGCGCTGTCGACCTCCTGCGCCATTTCGGTCACGTGCTTTACGCGAGATCGGCATCCCACGCATTCGAAAACAATAACAACATACACGTGCTTTGGTGTATCAAGATGAAGATTCCAAAATGGTTGTACGAAGGTACATATACTACACTATCGCATTTTGCAACAAGAACGCGTAGCCGCGTATTAATTCAACGAGAATTGCAACTTGCGAACGTCAACACTCGACTCGAGGCAGTTTAACTCTATGACTGTCTAAGACTGTCTAAGCCAGTCACCAGGTCCATGACCATATTATCAGCCAGAGATTCAGTCAGAGGCTGTATCAACGAGCATAATATTTGATATGCATTGTAATTTGTATTTGGTTATGTAGGATCTTGGTAATAAACTATGTTATTGCGACAATACATGTAGAGAATAGATGACGTGAGGCTGCGAAATGACAAATAACATTGGTTTGGCAATAGGCCCCTGTTGATCGTGCAAGTAACTTAGTCAGGGAGCATCCGTAATTTCGTGCAACAGAACGTCAAACACGGGAGTATTATATTGGTGATCATAATTATTAAAACAGTGTTTTGTGATGCATATTTTGATACTATTACTGCAGAATGTTGTTGATTTGCATTGTAGTTTATGCAAAATAATTGAGATTTGTTATATTGACGACCATGATGGTGATGATGATTTTATTAAATATAAAAATGTAAACGTGTAAATACATAAAATATAAATAAGTTAAAGTACACCCTATATAAGGATTAAACAAGATAATGCTCGCACTTGTTTCCATTGTGGTCTTGGTGCCTGGCTATAGTTTATGTAATTGGTATCCTGTGATACCTTTCAACTGACATATGCCAGCTATTCTTGTGTATTTACCAATATGTGTATATATTCTCACCACAGTAATATATGAATGCATAATACGTAACTTGAATTATGATGTCGCTAGAGGCCACACTGCAACCCAAGAATGGGAATGAGAGGAGGCAGAAGAGGAGCTAAGGCAGTCACCTGGGTCAGGCAGACACAGGGAGGATACATAGTCTGCGGGAGGCCCACATTTGATCAATCCAGGTAATTTCAAATTTATAACAATCAACCACGTATAAGTTATCAAAAAATTTTAATGTGCACATTTACATATATATTTGTTTTCACACACATTTTAATAATAACATCTTGGACGTGGAAAACCAAGTCGACTTCTGCACTTATATTATACCCACAGACATATTAATACACCTTTAAAAGTATTTAGCATACGGCGACGACTCAGAAATAAGTTTATAAAATAAATTGTTCGTTTTTTAAGAAGGTAAACATACATGTTATGAACCTTTGAATACTTGGCGGGTACTGTTAGCATCACAATAACATCTCATTTTGTAATTTCCAACATTCACCTTGACCATTCAACTTCAGGCAGAACCTTAAAATGTCAAACATGAATATGTGTAGTAGTTACACATGGCAGACACTGACATGAATTTGTATACTGAAAACAAAACAAAAAATATAAATGCTCTTTACTGATGCTTTACTGATTAGCAGAATTCAAATCAGTCTATAATATTGACTAAGATCAGGCATCACTGTAATGAAATTGAAAAATGTTTAATTCATGTAATGACATTATAAAGAAATTTTAATATTAATGGTTTGTCATGTGAATGTCCACCGACTGATCCCAATTGTGTCGTGTGTTGCATCTGTGACAGATTCCCCAGTGCCGATGGGGTGTACACTGGCTTCCAAGTCAGTCAGTTAGCTTAACTGACTAAAAACCAATGTAGAATGCAGGTTGCTCGACATACGAATATGGTGACGCCTGACTAGCTCGTGAGACAGGTTCAGTGTCAAGCATTCTTCGGTGAACTACATCGGTTTGGATATCGATGACATCACTGTATGTGTTCGCTGTCTTCGATGGTACTGCATACCAGCCTCCTGACATTTTGCTGTACATCCGCATCTACCTATACCGGAGACAAAGTGACAATTAACATGGCTCTGACATGTATTATATTTGATTATATTTTAGTATTATATGTGATGACACATTTATCAAAAGTCAATAATACACGGTATTTGTATTCAATTCAACTTTAACTTTTAGCAGTGTCTATGACAAATACATCAATTATCCAGCATTGTTTCAGTGGTAGGGTTTCATTGTTTTTGTGTTGCTGATAGTCAGTGGCAGCCAGCTGAGTTCTTGCAACGTACACCAGGTACTTGTTATGTACAACAACACAAGTTTGTGATGAAGTAATGGTATTGAAAGCCTTTTCACATTTTGCAACAACAATCTGTTGATACACTGACAGCAGCATTTTACTTGTTTAAGTTCTCTGTGTATCATGAGGACTGTTATACTTTTCATGCCACGTTTCATATTTCTAAATTATTCTTTTTTATCACTGGTTTATATTTTCACAAATAATTTACATTACATTTTCACTTCGCATGATGATTATACACCTGTACTGATATGGTGTAGTATCCAGTCCTCGGGATTGCTCAAAGCACTTTAAACTTTAATCCCTGGCAGACCTGTTAATTCGAACACCATCTCGACTTATGTGGGAAGCATTCAGCCACACTGAAATTAATATGCGAAGACTATTCGTACAAAAATATTGCGGTCTGTAGCCGGTACTCTTCATACAACTGAGTAAACCTGAGCAATGTAGCATGTAGTGATTGTACGTGTAATTCTCAGTCACATGGCGGTGACCCTGACTAGTCTAGTCACTATTATTTGCGAGTTGTAAACATACATACCAAGCATTGCATAAACTACAAAATTTTCGATTTTTCTAATCATTGATGTTTTTTTAACAAAGAACCATAAATTATTATTCTTTGTTAAAAAACAATTATGATTCATAATAGTTCATTTCTTCAACTAAACATCTTCCTAAGTAATTTGTTCTCATTGGTTTACATTTTATGGGCATGCGATATTAAAAATTGTTGTTAATACACATAATTGTTTAGTCCCTAATTTTGTGAGTTGTAAACATACAAGGCATGTATAAACTACAACTAGCATTTGACATCACGTGTACTAGTGTTGTTTTTTGTAACAAAGAATCTTGATAAAAGTATCTGTTTGTTTTTTATATATACCTGACATTTTTTCAACCTCTTCCTAATTATTGTTTCTATTGTTGTTTTGCATTTTATGTGCATGTGATATTAAAAAGTATTACATTATACACATCAAGTGCAGTGATGTGTATAATGTACCTGTAGTTGTATTGTACTTTTCATTATTTTGTAGTCAATCTCATCAAATACTTTTAATAAAATGTTTTTACTTTACATTGTCTTTACTTTAATTCACATGCATTTCTAACAACAATATGCAATTTAACGAGGACACCACATTACTGCAAAATCCTCATGCACACAAACAAAACTATCACATACAGGGGTGGATCCAGAAATCGAGTATGGGAAGCACAAAAACCTCCACTGGCGGTCAAACCAAATGGTGTAGTCTAAATTTTGTCGCTCCCACGCTGCCATAACATCACCCGCTCCACTGGAGTGGTGATATTAGAAGACGCCATAACTTCAGCTTATTATTATCACCTAAACTGGGGCACATTTCAAATGGTCTGGGAGGACACAGTCGCGTGGGCCCATTATAAAATATTTGCAGACACGCCAAATTCTTATGGTCTAGGGGGGCACCTGTCCCCAGGCCTGCCTGGATCCGCCTATGACATACATGTTTATTGCTTGTATTTATAATTTTGATAACAGGTTTGGTGACAGAGTAACCACATTTGATAACACTCGTTTACCTGAAGGTGAAGAGCTTTGAAGCATACACCTGCATGTGGTGTCGACACACCTCAAGTTCTGAAAATATAGTACATGTATTAATAGTCAGCACTGATTGTTTCTAACAATAATCATTTTAATGTACTTGCAAAAGTTGCAATGCAATGAATGACCACCTGCCAAATGCAACCAATGCCAACGGTCAAGAGCTATCTATATAATATATATACGTGTTATGGGCATTAATGTCCATGGTATTGAGGGGCGCTGGTTTTCTGAACATAACAAAAACTCACAGAAGGGACAATAAAAAAACCTGGTGAAACTACTGGAATATTCTTTTCCTTGTAAATAATTAAATACCAAGACTACATACAATTGAATTAAAATTAAATTTGTTAATGTCCCATAATAGTATTTTTTAATATAAAAGTAATAAATTTGTTAAATTACTATTACATTACTGTTGTTAGTAAATTATGTACATATTGGTTCAATAATTATAATCGTTACGGATCATTTATAATGCATTTACACTATTACTATTTTCCCAAGCCTACTTAGGCTACTAGCCTACTACCATATACGACATAGACATAATATAGTCACTATCATTGACATAAGTATATGCCATAGGCAGAGCGTCGTACTGTTAGCTGATATTAGTTTATAGTAAACAGGGCCCAGCCAGGCCGCCCATACCGCCATTGCCAATGACTAAAAGGAAAACAATCAAATAAATTTAGTACAAGCAACATTAATATATATATATACCCATACGTCTAAATATACGTAATTATAGCTGAATAAATCGAAATTACTAACCTGTCTGGAAGAACCTTTGCGAACGCTGCATCTCGTCTGTTGATATTGTGACTGACACCACGGCACGGGCAACGGCCCACGGCCACAGTCCACTGGCACTGTCGCCAACTCCTGTTTGCTTTGTTTCTTCCATAGTCGTTCTCTAATAGAAATACACCGTTAGGCGTGGGTACTGTTTTTGTCTGTCTAATTTAGCCCATTTTGCTGTGTCGGTGGCATGTATGTTCGTGGACGTCAACTCGTTGCCTAAACTCGGAATTCCATAACATCAACAGTGCCAAAGGGTGGGGGTCAAAGGTCAATATCGCCCATAATTCGCGATCACGAGAAGACAAGAACGCGATTCCATGCCGAGTTCAAAGTCCATACTCAGCTAAAATCGAAGCAAAAAACTGGATCCGGTTTTTACTAAAAACGAAAGAGTTCGCAGTTTTTGTATTAATTTTATAAAAACGAACTAATACGTGTGCATAAACGAACTAGGATATCATTGGGGAGTACCTAATTCCTCTTTTTTTGTGAAATTACTAAGAAACGCGAGGAGCAAGACAATCGAATTGGTTGAGTACTTTTAACTGACACTTTTTATTATGCTACGATCAGATATATTTTTAATAAAACGCAGCAGATTTTGTTTCATGAAGTATGTTATACTGTTAAGCGTGACTCATTATTACATCATCATTATTATGATCCAAAATACTTTGATTTCAAACGATTCATGAAGTTAGACAACGGCTGCGCATTTCCTTTCTTATTTTTATTTTGTAAGCAAGTTTTAAGTTTATCAGGACCGGAACGCTTCCTTCCTGTACACTTACCTTTCAACTAACTGCAGTTTACAGTTCTTCGTGGGATTGGCAAGAGTTTTAGACAATGGTGACGGTTCGAGAAAGATCTAGAGCAGTGAATTCATGGGAATGACAAGCAAAAAGACAATGGTCAAAAGACCAAGCCAAAGCAGGCGCTTATGTTTACGGAAGTAACGTCATTTGAGAAAATATACAGTAATGTTTGCCCCCATAAATTATTGATGTCAAATTTATTTTTAAAAACATAATTGCATAGAACTATACCATTTACTAAGCTAATTACATTATTAAGTAGTTGTAGATTTATTACGTTTGGGCAGAATTTGATCAAATATGTTTTCTAATGATCTACTTGGAAACAAAGACATGACTTCGAATTTGCCGTCAATGCGGGTGCACCTCCTTGTAGCGGCGATGGTGTCGGTGACACCTGTGTTCAGCCATCCGCCGCGACACTAGACCGCGGTTCATTTGAATGCAGAAACTAATGTAGATATTAAGACAAGTAAAGACAGATGATCAACAATGGCGACAGGTGTGATTCGCACACCGGGTTCGTTTTCCACCAACTTTGATCCATCGCCGAAACGACCATCGACATCAATTAAGAGTAAGCACAATTCACGAAGTAGTGTCAGGCAAATTAAAAGGCAAACCTAAGTAAGGCTTGGCTAAGGCCTAAGCCTAAGTTTCCCAGCGCCTCGCCCGCGGGCGACTGTCTGAACTTTATTAATATTATGCTTGAAATTGAATCAATCTTGAACACGGTCAAGATATTGGCCGTCATCTTGTTTCGTTGATCAGGTGCAAGCTCCGGTGTCAACAATGCACAACGATGCCACGTTATCGTATTATGTATTTTAATTTATATCTGACAACTTTTGAGTTTCTGTCTAAGGCAAAGCAAATGCCAAGACACTACCAAAGGCAAAAAATAAAAAACTCCACCTAAACACACACACACCCCCGGAGACTGAGGCTCACAAAATCCTCCAACTGCCCCCTTCCAGAGACACATCAAAAAACTCTAACCACCAAAAAGCCTACAAACTGAGAGAGTTTCTTCTTTTCCAGAACTGACAGAAGGGTGCAACTGGAAGTACCACAACAAATCCGGGAGATTCCCGGAAAATTTATTCATTATATAGTTTGTAGCTTTGTTTCAGTCTGTTACACTTGCCAAGAATAAGATGACTTCCAGTCAGCGATTATGACATGATTCATCACAAATTATGAATTGTGGGCTCATAGTCCTCCATAATAATAAAATCCATATATGTGGCATAGAACAAAGTAATAATTTTCAAGGTTTACCAGGGTTGTGATAATTTAATCAAATAGATATTTAGAATCAGAAGCGAGGCACTCAAAACCTTGCATAAACATTATGGGAATATTTGTTACAAGTGTAACCTTTTAAGTCAAACAAAAAACACATTCTCATAACAACATATAGATCTAACTGTAACAGTTCAAACCACACAAATTTATTATTTTTTAGTAACATCAACTTATATGGTATCTGGGTTATAACTCATTTAAGTGAGTACTATATATATTATATATATGTATATATATATATTCATATCCCAATAAGCCTGGTCAGCCAGTTAGGTTGTGCTCTAAACCAAGACAGCTGTGTGACAGGAATCAGGTGCCCAGTCAACCAAATCTCCACATCACAAAGTCAAGTCGTATATAGCCTAGTTGCCATCCAGAGCAGGAACCCCAGATGGTAAATGAACAAGGAGGCTTATCGAAAGTTCATTATATATGTAAGTTTTCCCCTTCCTTCTGAAATAATCATCAGTTTTGTTGTTAAAGATATTCACACTGCTGGCATTTACGCAAGTAGAGAAGTAAACAACAAGTAACTGTTGCCTGTTACTGATACTAGTCGTAAAATTTGCTGCAGGCCTGAAGATCAAACCCAGAGCCTCTTTGTCTCAAGACACCAAACCATTGAGCCACATTGCTATTTTAGTAACCTAACATTTCCTCATGAAATAGGGTCACTGTGGCTCTGCAAGTGTTATTCACGGCTGTTTATACACACAAAATTCCTCTTACATTATCAAGAAACGGCACCTAATGCCACAGGCTGGTAGTGTCTAGACAACCATAACCACCATGTTGTCACATTTATAGAATGAGCTCATAATTCTCATGCTGTGCCTACATGTCAAAATGCCCTGTGTTTTCATGAGCCCTACATTTGGGGAACACATTCCCCTGGCTACCACCCCTCTGACCCAATACACAGATTTGAATACACAGTTTATGGTGCTTGTCCACCAACTGGCTTGGGGCTAATTACCTGAAAGGCTGTAAAATGCAATTATCTTCCACTAACAGTATGTAGATAAGGCAGTGCCCTGGTCATTGGAAGACCAGTCATTTAGTTGACCACCCATTGGGACTTGTTAGTAGCAATGGCCTTTTACAGCTCCTTTTAGCATCTCATAAGTGATCATTTGTTAACTGAAAATTGGCCTCCAGTTCATTTTCTGTAAACTGCAATAAATAGTGAACCCTATGAATAACAGATTGTGCATTATCAATACTAGTTTGTCTTTTGGAATAAGTAACCTGTGTGAAGAGAGTTATGAAATGATCTGTGCATACTAATCTTTGCCTGGATCACTTTTATCTTCATGTTCTAAGTAAGGCTTTTAGCCTTATAATACCTGCCTTTATTATTATTTATCTGTACTAGTTACTTTCTCTCCCATGACATTCTTCCCCTCAGTTCTGTCCACTCCCCATGTGTGCCCCCACTCCCCTCTTATTCCTAGTTTTTCCTGTCATCCCAGGTCACTTATTTCTGCCTTTACCCTGTCATCACTGCATTTAGTTATACCTGGCATATTTTTGACATTAAGATAGCAACACATACAGACTGACTGAACAGCCTGTTGCTGTGAGTGTGACTTTCACTGACTGCCTCCCAGGCCACAGTGGCATTAATTACTTGTGCCACTAGAGCCATCACACTTTGGGGTCATTTTCCGGATGACCAATCACTCCCACTGTTGATGGGTTGAGGTGATGACATTAGCACCCCATGTGTGGAAACACTGCCATGGCAGGTGTCACCCTGGTGAACAGCACAGGGTGCTATATAACCAACTCTGCCTGAACTTATCACACTGTCTGTCTCCTCTTCTTGTGTGCAGACGTTGGTGTTTCTCTTGTGTATTCTGGATACCATAGGACATCATGAAGTACAGTAGAAAGTCAGCATGGAGAAAGACAAGCTCAGCAACTGTGCAGTCTACCCTCACTGGCATATATAAAATAAAGAAGAAAGTAAAGTTTATGTCAGTCGGTGTCAAACTTTGGCAGCCAGTGATTGTTGTTGGTCTGGGAATGTCGGAGAGTGGATGTGAACCGATTGAACAGCACAGAGAGACAGACAAGGTTCTGGAACGGAAACCAGGTAAGGCATTCATGGAGTTACTGTTAGAGGAGATGTATTTAGCAGCAGCTAATGCAACATCCATAAGGGTTTTTGTAGATCTTATTCTTCGTTGTTCACTTAGACAGGAACGCCTGTCGCCCTCACGAATGATGCCGTCGTCCTCAAAGCCTCGATATCGCCATGTAATTTTCCACACTTGTGGCCATCCTGTAGTGGGCAGTGCTGAAGTAGGTGCTCACTGGTCATCGGGACGGTTTCACAGCAGCACATCTCAGACTGGCCAATCTTCTTTTTGTTATTTAGATGTGCTTTAATTCTGTTGTGTCCTGTTCGGTGTCTGAACGGAATGACCTAGTCAGCTCTGCTGAGATGGTAGTAGCTGTCACCCTTGGGGTGCTGCTGGTGCAATTTTCTCTCTGTCAGGGTCTTGATGATGGTCTTTTCATCACTGTGTGATACTCCTTTGTTGTTTTGTTCCAGTTTCGCCCCCTTCTTTTGCAACCCTGTCAGCTGTTTCGTTTCCCCTGATTCCGCAGTGTGCAGGGATCCACTGTAGTGCTACTTTTACCTGCCCAATCAGTTCTGACAGAGTAGAAGTCAGTTCATTCAATTTCTTCTTTCAGGGGTCCTGGAGGGCATGAAGTACTGAGAGGGCATCTGTTTTCATGTGTTTTTCTCAGGTTGTTCTACAGTTGTATTTCAGCAGTCTTCAGGGGTTTCTGCTTCATCTTTGATGCGACTGTGTGTAATGCTTCTTCTCTGTACTTGATGTACACTCCTCCACTTCCATTTTGTAGATTGAGATCAATGACTCTGTGAGTCCATGATAGCTTTTTCCCCTGACATAGAAACCAGGCTGAATAGACCAACAGCATATATTGTCACTTGCAAAAGGTAATATGGGGTGAAGGGAATTGCCCAGGTTCCAAAATAGTGGTCAGTAGGTGGATTCGAATCACTATCCTCTCAGTCGACAATCTGGCACTCTGTCACTTGACCACCCCACCGCACTTTATAATAAAATTTATGGAGTTTCTAAATATTTAGAGTACAATAGATTTATTTCCACAATAACATTATAATACATACATTATTTTGTATTGTATTCACCATTATTGTGGAAAAGGAGAAAACAGAAGTTTAACACTTTTGAAGTGCTTTCCCCTTTTTCAAAACAATAGTTACAGAACACATATGAACAGTTATCAACAAGACATATTTAATTGTAATATCATAATAATGTGAACATAGTAAAATAGTATTTTTCGGATTCTTGCACATTTTCGATATATCAAACCAGCAATCAATAATATTGGAACAGTTTACTTTTGTACAGTAACAGTTTCAGAAAATAAATAAAATCGGTTTTGGCACATGATCATGCACCTAGCTAGCTTTCTAGCATGGGGTGCAGTGGTCGAGCAGTTTGAATCTTGGTGCCAACTGGGGGGTTCGTCTGCCGTTTTGAAACTTACGCAATTTTGTTCACCCTACATTGCCTGTGTCTTTCGGAAGAGATGTAATAACCCATTGGTCTCTTCTGTCTGGTGTCAGCCAGGGGAAGTAAAAGATCCCACGCAGGAAAATTGAAAAACCTGTCATGGACTCACTGAGTGGAGGTTTCATTCTCAAAAACTCTACAACAGAATCATCAACAAAATGATGTTGATCGTATAATGGAAGAAGAACATGAAGGTGCTGACGAGAGTCTGTGTGTGTGCAGCAGGGCCATACCGAGCTACGCAGGTATGGAAGGGAATCATCGCTCACCTGCGACAGAACGTAGATGTGCGACCTCGTCGCATCAAGAAGGCATATGAGCTGTGCTTCTGCGGGACTCATGCCGTCAATGTGGTGCTCGATCACTTGCTTTGTGAGAAGGACAGCTTCACCAACAAGCGAATCAGTCGTGACACAGCTGTCAAGGTATGTTATCACCATTTGCAGTGTTTTGTGTTAGGGATCATCTCGGAACGTTGATACCCGATATCAGATGAAATTACTTTCATCTAGTCTTGGCCTCCCACCCTCTTCTTTCAGACGAAAGTTTGTAAACATTGATACGATGATATAAATATATAACAGTATTGGTCCAAAGTATAAAATATCGATGTCCGACGCCAGACGAAACTACCTCTGTCCCCCAAATGAAAGTGATGTCATCGGATATCGGATATTGACGTTCTGAGATGATCCCTAACCTGTTTACATGGCACATTGGTGACATTTACTTTGATGTGTTTTCAAATTGCTTCCTCAACTGGTTTAGCCCATCACAGAACTGATTCTTTGATCAATGTATGATCAAGAATTGTGTGAATAGTTAAACAAAATCTCTGGTGGTTGGTTTACTAAAAATGTGTGTACTTCTTTAATGGTCATAAGAAGTTATCTTGGTCGGTACATCTACAGTGGCGCCACTGTGCAAGTGAAATGTATGTTAATGCAAATTGACGCAAGAAAATTGACCCAATGCTAAACATATTTGAAATTTTGTTTGATTTTGTAAACTTACCTTCCCTAAATAATAGTAATAAACATTTATTATTCTTTATTCATGATAACCTTATAAATAATTATACACAGTATATCTTCCTAAGAGTTTAATGAGTTTAAAACATAACTGTACAGGTAAAATTATGTGAAACTGCTAAACAAATTAATTTTCTAAAAGTATATCGTATAATGCAGTAAATATATATTTTGAAAATCCTAAATACACTGTAGATGATATTTAAAAAAATTAGAACTGCACAAAGAATATTGATAAAATATATAGCATAATAAATAAACTAAAAAAACAAAAATTCGTTTGACATATCAAAAACCCCTAAGAAAGACATGTACTTGATGTAGTGTGTTGTGCGTGTTGCAGCTGTGTCAGTTGATGCAGAACTACCATGTGTTTGAGCCAGCGAAGGGCGCTGAGGATGGCAAGGGGCACTTTGACGACAGCACCACCAAGTTCTACAAGTTCCTGGAGGAGAAGTGCGACACAGAAGACACGTCAAGCAGCAGCAAGCTGAGGTGAGGAGAGGCTGTGTTAGTCCAAACTGAGATGACAAAGCATTGGACTCTTAATCGATAGAACCTGGGTTCGAATCCTGTGTGGCCGTGTCAAACCTTGGGCAAGTTCGTTCACTCTGTGTTGCTCCAGTTCACTCGGCTGTATGAATGAGTACCTGCTGTAGACAGTGCTGGATATAATTTGTGTACGAATAGTCTTTGCGCATTAATTGCAACATGGCTGAATGCTTCCCAGAGAAATTGAGAAGATGTTTGATTAAACAAGTCTGCAGGGAGTAAAATGTAATGCACTTTGAGCAAATGACTGGATACTGTGCGACATACAAACTTACTTTTAATCATTCATCTCCCATAGTCAGAAGTTACCACTTTAAACCATTCCATTAATGTCCCCCCTGCAGTGACCTGTCCACTGAGGCGCCCACACCACCGGCAGTGGCCAGTAGACACGGTCAGATGATGCAGGAGCTGATGGACATCACAGGCTCACTCAAGCGCTACAGCTCTGACTGCCTCAAGCGCAAGTTAACACCTCACAAGTTCTTCGCTAAGCGGCCTTCACTGCCCGACATCAGTCATGAAGTCAGTTGTCCTGGGTCTCTCATTGGTGAGTGTCAAACTCTGTGTTATGTAGACAAAGGAAGCAATTTTATTGCTGCACTTAATTGACCTGTTGCCTAGCAGAAGCTTTGTCAAGCCATCAAAAAATGGATGCCAAAAATGTGGAGCGTTCTTGCATTATGTTGTATATTTTGTTGAAATTCTGGCCATAAAAATTCTTCTTAATGACAAAATCATAATGCAAAGTTTTTAAAGTGCAACTGTATGTGGGAATGTTTGATTTTTGAGATGTCATGCAACAATAGTAATGTAATTCACGTATTTAACATCATCAACACTGGTGGCAAAGGTAAAGCTTGACGGAGTTCATGCGCACAATTTTGATTATCTATTTTTACGTCAGTGATATGATGGCAGTGGCTGGGAAGAAATTTTAGATTTTTCACAGGTAAAGTTTTCTTATAATCTAACAAAACGTTAACATGGCCACTAAAGGGAAAGTCAACAGTGCTCTGTGCCATGGAACGAGGAAACCGTAGCATGCATTCAATCTGGTCTGGCGTTGTGTTTCAATAGAAGAGGAGATTTGGCGGGAAGTAGCATTGAGGCAACTTCTGACACTCGTTGACATCCCGGTCCTCGACGGTATCCTCAGCTACGAAATGTCGGCACCAAAGGTCGCTAAGCCAGACCTCGCTTACTCGAACCTGGCCTTCCGTCGCTATGAGAGCATCTCAAGTCTTTTCCCCAGCAAGTAGGTGTTAATACTCAAACCTTGCAAATAGGTGTTAATACTCAAACCATGCAAGTAGGTGTTAATACTCAAACCTTGCAAGTAGGTGTTAATACTTAAACATTGCTATATTAAGCAGAATCTGTTGTTAATTACAAAGAGCATTTCAAATTACAAAAGGCCATCACCGTATCCCTGAAGACACTATTTCCGTGTCACACAAGCGATAGTGTCCCAACAGCATGTCCTGGTGTTGACGGCAGGTAGATAGGATTATTTTTTAATTTGTGCAAATTTTGCCATTTTTTATGCCCCATAGTATGGAATGGATCATACTGAGTAAAAAATATATTTAACTTTTTTGGCCAGACCCCCGCTTCCATGATATCAAACAAAATGGCTGCCATTTTGAGCCAATATTGCCAAATTTAGAAACACTACCTTTTTTGAGCACATATATAATTAAAAAATTTGCAAACATGCTGTTGTGATGTTTGTGATTTCATGTTTTGTTTTTATTTGTTAAATAATGTTTTGTAAAGTGCAGAAAAACTTTGATTAGTGGCAATAAATATGCTTATATTTTTCAAATTATTGAACATTTTAAATAGTGTCTGATCATTTCACACAGCCAAGTCTGTTGAATGCAACACTGAAACGTTATTTGTATAGCCTGATTACTTCCAGAAATATCCTGTTTCAAAGTGCAGAAATTTCCGAAATTTTTGTTGTTGAGAAAATGGCCATAAAAAATTGCATAATGGACTTGATTCATTGATCCATGACTAAAACTCACCTAGAGGTGTGTAATTGTCATAGAAGTGAACTTTATTTAATAGTATGCATACAAAGGTATCATAATTGATTTTAAAAAGCAAAATGATGAGCTCATAAGAATGTTATTGAAAAGGCCCCCCTGACCATTCTGTGTCTTGTTGACAGAGATGATGACCCTTGGCTGTCTGCGGCCTCCAACTGCCTTGAGTGTTGCTCCGTGGGTGCTGACCTGCTGGACATGTCCAGTGGAGTGGACACAGGACATCGCTTGCTCATATTCCAGTGTCTGGCCCAGCACTACGGCGCACTGACCCAGCCTCTGTGGGCCGACACGTTCACCGACCTCCACATAGCACTCCTGCAGCTGCTGATGCAGGGGCGAGAGCATTTGACGATAGAGGTGCTCCAGCTCAGCATGCTCCTACTGCCGAATGTGACGCGCGAGGAACTCACGCGACTGCTACGCTTCATGCACCACGCCTCCACGGCAGAGGCCGTCTCGCTCAACACCACGGTAATTGCATGATTATCTCAACAGTTCACCTAAGTTCAGGTTAAGTAATTGGGGCAATGTTTCAATTGATGGATCCACAACCTCGTGGTTTGCCTAAGTCACAGTCAGAATTATGCACGTGACCTCCGTGAAGTTTTGTCTTTACCATCAATATTGATAACGTGTCTTTACCAACAATGTTGATAACGGTTATATATATGAATTACATTACTATTGTGGCATAACATCTCGTATATCAAACATTACTGCATAAAGTTGTCACCATTAAACCTTTGTCTTATGTTTTTATTATGTAGAAAAACTTTGTTGCCAAAATTTCAACAAAATGTACGACAGTATGCAAACTGTTTTTGGTTCATGTGCAAAATAGGCCTGTGCAACTTAATACTCAGTTCATTGTGGCAGGTCACATATCTGGTGTTGTGTTATGTTTACCTTTGTATAAATGTACACACATGTTTTGTATGTTTGTGTGCACAGGACACCAACCGCTGTGTGATGGAGAAGACCTTCACCAACGCCATCATCCACAACAAGGTGTTGGCGCCCCACCAGGCCGGGCAACTGGTCCTCTTCATGATGGACCATGTCGACGAGCTCCTGCAGTGTCCAGATGCAGTTGAGGAGATGGTTCTCGTGAGACTGGACGACCTCCGTGGACCACAGCTTACTTGCAAGAAACGTAAGTTTGGTACGTTCACACTTTCTCACTCTTCATCATCTAGACATCGTCATAGAAATGGGAGAGAGCTTCTGGCTAGAACTCCACGTACAAATTACCTTTTATGGTTGGTTTGATGTGCAAAAAGGGTTTGGTTTAGGGTTTGGTTTAGGGTTAGGTTGAACGTTCTTGTGACGAGATTGACATCAGGTATTTGTACATGGAGGGGTAGCAGGAAGCTCTCTCCATGAAAATGTCTTTGGTGTAGTATTGAATGTATTGTGACCTCTCACTATGTGCACTTTTGATGTAAGGAAAAACCTTTAAAATGTGATATATCTTTTATACCCTGTTTTGTATATTTATACCAATAGATATGGCGAACATTGGATTTAAGGAGTACGTAAGTTCTTCTAGCATGGTACAATGTTAGCTTAATTAATTTACAAATGGCAGACATTTTCATTTGAATACCATCTTGAGTTCTCTTGGAAGTATTCAGCCATTCTGTAATTATTGCACAACGAGAATTCTTACACATATATCCACCACTGCCTATTGCCAGTATACCTGTGAATGAACTGAAACAAATGTGGAATGATCAGAACTGCCCAACTTCAAAATTACAGCAGAAATTTATTAATCTAATTTATGTTTTGTCAGTTAGAGTTGGATTCTGCATAAACCGCACTGTGCCTTAGTACATAAGTAATCAGTTGTGTTGCCCATACAGCCGAGCCGACGTTCTGTGCGCGAGTCTCAGAGGATGAGTTCAAGAAGCAGCAGGTCGAGGTGACAGAGGCTGCTCTCATTTCGCTCATGAACGCCATCCTCGACGACCACAAGATGGCGCTGAAGGAGAAGAAGAATCGACTGAAACAGTTCCAGAAACACCACAGCGAACTCTACCAGAAGAACTTCTCAGACGTCCTTT
Organism: Paraescarpia echinospica; assembly: GCA_020002185.1. Taxonomy (NCBI): domain Eukaryota; kingdom Metazoa; phylum Annelida; class Polychaeta; order Sabellida; family Siboglinidae; genus Paraescarpia; species Paraescarpia echinospica. Next base: position 30,288,769 of record CM034542.1, on the reverse strand, counting down.
AACAGCCAGAAACACCACAGCAAGCTGTACCAGAAGAACTTCTCAGACGTCCGTTAGCAGCCAAAAACACCACAGCAAGGTTTACCAGAAGAACTTCTCAGACGTCCTTTAGCAGCCTGCTATTTGATGTCATTGCTTGTAGAGAGGTCGTCCATTCATGTTGTATCATAAAATCATGTTATACAGTATAAACTGCACGTGTTCTAACATACTGAATGCCCAAATATGTCTTAATGAAGCACTAAAAAATTTTGAATTCAACAGTGCAGTGTTTAAAAAAATGGCAGAGCTATCACTCAAATTTCCAAATAGAGATCTCAAATAATTGCAAGAAAGGTTGTGACCCAATGGAGACCTCATGACGTATTACATGCTGCATGTTCATTTCAGTAGTAATTTGACCTGAGGCCAAGTCTTTGAAAAGGGCGTGCTGCCCTGTAAGCTAACTGTTTCCTCGCTTGAATTTTAACAACACAGTGGTCTATTAAACACACATGTATGCAGTCAGTACGTTGTAATAGATATAGTTATACTGTATAATCTGATTTTATGATAAAACTGAACAAATAACCTCCCCTTAAATTGAAATTTACCTATGCTACATAAATATTTATGCTGCTTCAGTGCTGAGTCTCGATTCTCCACATTTGCTATTAGAGACATTGCTCTGTGAAATCTGTATTTTACACAAGACAGCTTTCTTTTTCAGTATTTGTAATAGATGTAATTGTGTTTAGAATCTCCTGCCGTTACTACTAATAAGCTTTTATGTTTGATATTATAATTTAGATGTGTTTTAAGTTTAGCCATTCCAATTTTGAAACAGAAATGCATTATGTTGTATGTAATAACAGTTGAACGAGATAACTTTATAGGCTTGAGGCATCTAGAACATGAATTTAATGCTGTTGTGTCTGCATAGACAACAATACAAACAGCATTAGTTTAATGACAGCACTAGAAGTTGACTAACCATGTTTATTTATTGGGTTTCATATAATTTATGTTTTTGTTGTAAATTAATTGCATTTATGTAAATTTTAATTGTGATAGAAATGCCAGTGTGATATGTATTCAAGTTCTTTATATAATGTTATAGAAGATCATTATTTGTACTGCTGGCTACTCTAACATACTGTCACAAATGTATATATCTTTTGTATATATTTCTCACCAAACAAACACTGTCTCTTGTACAATCAATTGCAAAATAGCCAAATACTGTTACTATTAGAATTTAACTGTTGACTGGGTTTATGTTCTTGAGGCTAGGAGATGGTCGAGAATACATGTTTTTAATTGGAAATGTATGCCAGATGGTACAGGATTTGCCAGTTACCATGGTAACCATTAACTAGATGAGTTGTCATTTAATATGTTCTCTTGTTTTCTCATAATAAGCAAATGTTGCCAAGATTTGTTGAACATTAAGATATGATACATGCCTATTCTCGACCAACTCCTAGCCTTAAAAACAAATCATGTTTTATCTCGTAATACACACAGGGTTGATTTAGAAATAATTATATTTAGATAAATCACGGTGTGTGTTATCACTGTAATAACACACGTTTCTAATTACTAAAATAATCCTTTCTATGAATAACTTTTTTATGTGTTCATTCACATCATCAACTGGATAACTGCAAGGCTGTTTGTAAATGTAAATGGTGTCTATGTGTAATTATATAAATATATATTTTTCAAACAGCTTATTGTACACTAACCCATGGATGTAGTGACTGCAACATTTTGTATTATAATGTACATATTAGTTTGTGTAATTTGTGAGGATATAGATGGTCTTAATGGAGTTTGCTTCCGAATCAAATGGATTAATAAAATGTATGAACTGTACTAAAACTATGGTGTTGAACATTATTCAAGAAGTGGGTTTAAGTAGAGGAACTGATCTTTCCACCAGTTTTCTATGTTTTTTTCTTTATGCTCTTAGCAAAAAATCCATTGAAAAATTCTATATAATTTTACTCAAGATTCCATAGAATTCTATAGAATATTCTACCAAATTCTATACAAAGTAAAGTGGATATATATTTGCTATAGGATTCAATAGATTATTTTATAAGACTCCATAGAAAATGGCCACAAACATTCTATAGAAATGTTTGCTATGGGTGACATTTAGCACAAAGGATGATGTTGAGTTTTGAAGTGATTACCTGTTTGCAACTACTGCTTCTGGGAGTTCTTTATATTTTCTATGAAATTATAGGTTATATTGAATATGATTTTTTTAAAGCAACACTGACATTGTTAATTATTTTATAGTTGCCTGCGATCTGTCATGAATTCAGTCAAATAACTTCGATGATATATGTTTGTAATGGCACATGAGAACTTGGTACCAATGGTAGTTCTTATAAAGTTTGACATGCACACACAAAAATAATAGATAAACCAGTGGATTTACTAATTCACTTTAGTCTTATATAAAATTGCAAATTAAGCCTTCCGGATTTGTTGTGTAGCAACCGGCGCCATGGAGTCATTGCCTTGCCCTTGGTCCTGGAGAAGATGGACATCTGGAATGTAGTTAGAGGGGGCTTGCAGTTGGAGGTATTTTGGTGAACCTCAAGGAGTTGGGGTGCTTCTAGATCTTTTTCTAGGGGGTGCAGCAAGAGGTTTTCAAAATCTCTTACAGATTACGAATTTCGACACTGAAAAGTTGGCAGGTAGGCATAAAATTATTTCAACGATTACTTGTAACTGACTCCAATCTAAGGACTGAGTTACCAGAGTTAATTTCTTTTTAAATCGTGGCGCCCCCTAACGGACAATTCAAGCCAATTTGAAACTCCGGTAGATGGCGAATTCATGCGTTTCTGTGGCTTGATAACAAGTTGAGCGGTTTGTTATCAGTTTGCTGCCTGTATTTACTCAACACGATATCCATAACATTGCCACGTTTTTTTACTGCTAGTTAACTTCCTTAAGGTATTTAATCAATGAGAATGCTAATATAGTTTTTCACGCGAAATGACGTATGCGACTGAACTGCTGTCACTGACACTGTCAGTTCACAGACACAGTTGTCGGTAGAATTCTACTCGCGAGTCACATTCAGCCTTACGCTGTACTTCCTGTAATGTATTACTATTAGTGTAGACAAGTGTAACCGTGTAGACGGTACATTTATACTAATTTCTTACTTACCTTACCTTACCAATGCTCTTCTGACCACGTGTCCTACAAGGTTTCAGACATCAGTGCACCTTTGCTTTGGGCTGTTTGTTTGGCTCGATACCCAGTTGCCTGAGTTGGGGCTAATAACCGAACAGCAACACATCGTCCACTCCACTCCAGCTCACACTGGCTTTGGCCACCTGTGTCTATTTGGCATCGCTCAGTCTACACCGTTACAAATTATGTCATTGATTTGTTGAAAAAAAATCTAACTTCTTGAAGTTGTGTCAGTATCTATTCCAAACAGTGACCAGGCTAAGCCTAAGGCTAAGCCTAAGACTAAGTGGCTAAAACTAGTAAAAGAAGCAATATAATTTTAGCACTCCAACATAATTTATTGTGTGATCACTGTGATGTATCAATGGATCACTGTCATTACCAGAGTGCCAAGTCTATCGCTTTGGGGATAGAACTTCTTTTTTGGGGATAATCTCACGGTCTACCGCTTTAGTGCCAAAATCTACCGCCAGACTGATATTTCATGGTATAATTTATTTTACTTATTTTAAATCTTCATTAAGTGCTTGGGTGAATTTCAATGTTTAAAAAATAATTACTCATTCTGAATCCACTTATACAGCCTAAACAATATTTTACACAGAAAATACACCAAAATCTGCCTAACCAATATTTTACCTTTTTATTTATATAAATTAAAAATTACCCCGCCATGAAGCAGTTCCTTTTTCCACATACATGTGCATCCCGGTGTGACTGCATTGGGAGGCTCGTGGCTCCAGATCCTCATCTACCGACATCAAATCTACTAATTTTTGTGCAATATTGGCACGTCTGTCATTACTAGTCAAATATGAAATTATTGTATGATTTTCTGGTATAACAGTTTACATACACAGTGTTATTCTGAAATAATTGTATTGTGAAACTTCCATTATTAGTAGGCCCTATTATATTTACTAATACTGTAGTACTCAGTAGTACAGCTTAAATCACTTCTGTTACATTTGACTGATATAAATACTAACAACTGTATGTATGTTATCACAATGATTCGACTAGGAAATAATGCAATAGGGGTATACAAATACATAAGATAATTCTTCAGTATACCCCTTTTTCTAACACTAAACTGTTTGTGTTACTATAATCTGTATTATTTGTGTTAGAAAATAAACATATTGATTGATTGATTGATTGATTGATTGAATTTTAATGAGGAGGCAAGAATGAAATGATCAACTAGTAATGAGAAACATAAAACACACACACATGCATACACACACACACACACACACACACACACACACACACACACACACACTCACACACACAGTCTTAGTTATTCTAACCAAAGAATTGGCAGACCCTCTACATTCCAATATCAGCACACCACTGCTTTCATTATGTATGGGGAGCAATTCTCTGTATTTCCTTAGTGGTTAATCTGAATTAGGGTATCATTGCTTTATGTTAAAGTAGTGTAATATTGGTAAAATTCACATGCAAACAAATACATGTACATATTGCAATAAATTATCTCATTAACAAGATGGCTGACTGGTAGTCAGTGATGCTTTCTTATTAAAGTTCCTAACGTCCAAAAATGCCAAATTCACATAGTCCAAAAAATGTACAGCGTTGGCATTTTTCAAGCCACCACTCACCTCCACCAATACGTGAAGTTGTACTTACAATTTTGGACGATCCAAAATAGCACCCAAATCCACTGCCTCTAGCTTCCGGATTCTGCTGATGTGACGTACAGTTACCAAGACACTACCCACCACACTGCCTATTTCTGTGTGCATTAGTGTTCCACTCGGTAGGTCACTGTATCAGTTTATTCACTCTGAGACTTGGCAAACTTCTACAACCACCCCTGAGCATTCAGCATTATGGTTTGGTCGTTCCTCATTTTTGGTGATTTAGATTGTTGAATCACTTGCTATTCAAGACATTTCACCATGTATGATGTGTTAAATATTCAAATTATGCCCTTAACAGTGGCAAAACATGCTGGTGTCATTCACAGAATTTTTTTTTTCTGCAGCATTTCCGAGGTGACGGGTGCACAATCTATAATGAATGTGGCTCATATTGCCAGTGTGGCCTTCGTGCTGTGTGTGTTAACTCTACTGGTGCATGAAACCACTGGCACATTGTCAAAGAACGACAGAGGAAAGAAGAAGAAAAGTGTAGTATGTATGATCTCCTTATCTAGCGTTATTCTGTAAATAATGTGGGTGTAGAAATATAATCTAAATAAGACTGGTGAATTTAAAATTACTATTCTTTGCTCATGAGTTGTTTCTTTTATTACTTATGTATTGTCATTGTAACCACCTAATGTTGTGTGCACACTTTTAACATTCAAAATGTATTATTTTAAGTTTACTAAAATGAAAACATAAAAGTAACCTATATTAAAGGCATGTTTTTGAAGTATTTGTCTACGATTGTGAAGCAAACATATTATGCACGTTTTTAATTACCTTTGTTGTGGGTTGTTTCAGGTAAAGCTGTCGACAGAGAATGTGATCCAGAGAAACTTAGTGACTGAGTCATTAAATATTAAGGATATCATCAAGGAACATGCGTCTTATTGTGATGTGGAGAGAGAGATTAAACATTTTCAAGGAACAACCCTCGGTTATGTTACGCCTGTAAGTTTCCAACAAAGTGTTACAATACTACAATAATACTTATATAATGAAGTTTAGATAATTATATAGTATGTGATAATAATCATATGACACATATTCAGTCCATCGGACTGCCCAAAGTGTTTTACACTTACAAGGGCATAATGTAAATTGCTTAGGCGTGAAAATGCTGATAAGTGACCATATTGCAAGATACAAACTTTCATTGTATATGTGAACAAATTATCTTGTTACAAACCAAATAACCTTACATGAACCTTCACATTCTTAGCATTTAATGTTTGTTGAGTTTGAGCCATTGTTTGCAGTGGAACGCTCATGGCTATGACATTGCCAAGTTGTTTGGCAACAAATTCAACTTTGTGTCGCCAGTTTGGCTGCAAGTGAGACGGAAACGTTCTGGCGGCTTTGTCATAGAAGGAGGGCATGATATCGACAAAGGTATTCTATTATTGTTTTGTCTTAGAAGGAGGGCATGTCATCGACAAAGGTATTCTGGGCATTGCTTTGTTATAGAAAGAGGGCATGATATCGACAAAGGTATACTAGGCAAGGCTTTCACGTAGGTGGGCATGATAATGCAAAGGTAATCTAGTCAAAAAATTATGATACCCACAAATATTGTCAACAGTGATTACAATACTTTTGGGTATCATAACTGTACCTGAATACTTAAGTTTGTTGAACTTGTTCATGTTGCCTGCATAAACTTTATATTATAAGAGAAATAATTGTTTTTGTTCAAGAAATAGTAGCATTAAAACCATTCATTTTAAACAGTTATCAATGGAATATGTAATTTGTTTAATCCATATGCATTTTTATTATAGGTTGGATTAGTGATGTCACAAAAGGAAAAGCAGTGAAGATTGGTAAGTGACATTACAATTGGCAATTAAGATAATATTAATGCATGCAGTGTAGTCACACAGTCTTAGGTAACAGTTTCTCTAAATGAAGGGTTTCCAAACCACATCATTAGCAAACATTTTAGAATGACAACATGTGAAACACTAAGTTGGGGTGACTTGGTCTAAGTGAGAATGTTTGGGGAGGTTCGAGTTAGTGAAACCCTCATCTAGAAGATGTATTTTATTTTGAGAATGTTTGGAGAGGCTCGAGTTAGTGAAACCTTCATCTAGAAGATGTGTTTTATTTTGAGAATGTCTGGGGAGGCTCGAATTAGTGAAACCCTCATCTAGAAGATGTATTTTATTTTGAGAATGTTTGGGGAGGCTCGAGTTAGTGAAACCCTCATCTAGAAGATGTATTTTATTTGTATAGCGTTTCACAACTAGTGGCTCAACATTCCTTACACATTTCAGGGGCAGATCTAGGATTTGAAGGAGCACAGCCACCCATCACCCCATCACAAAACACCTCCAATTGCACCCCCTTTGAAGCTCACAAAAAAACCTCCAACTGCACCCCTTTGAAGCTCACAAAAAACCTTCAACTGAACTCTCCTTCATGCAAAAACTGGGGTATACAGCACCCGCATGCAAAATACATCTGAATCTTGACCATGTCCATTCAGAATATGTAATTAGTAGTTTAACCAGTGATTTCACCAAAACTAAATAAAAAAATTATACAAACGACCTAACGTAGCATAGCTGATACTAGATAGATACTCCTGAAATCTGTTTGAAATGAGAAAGGCCCATTAGAAAGACTTCAATTATTTTCAGTACCTCGGATCCTGTTTGACGGGTGGAGTGGCCATGATTATCACGCTATGTTCTCCACAGAAGATATTCTGCTTGACTGTGTCGCAACCATTGTGAAATACATCATTGTATGTATTATATGTGTGGTTATATATATATATATATATATAATGTAAACATCAATGTCATTTATTTAATATATATAAGTATATATTTACCAATGCGATCATAGTAATAAAGCACGAAAATTAATAGACTAGCTTTTTTGAGAGTTATGCATTTGCGGTTTTTATTTTGAATGTAATACTGGTAATGATAATAAAAAATTACAGTAGTACAATATATGGTGTAGGAGCTCATATTAAGACAAAAAAGCCACCATGGATGTTTTGTAATTGTGTATCTTCCATGACTTATTATTTCTTTATTTGATTTTCAATTAATGCATTTATTCATGTTTGCTTGTTCAGGCACATAGTATGAATATTACAGCGGCTGTAAGTAGTTATATTGTTTGTAGACACACAAATTTGATGGTATTGTGGTAGAAGTCTGGTCACAACTTGGAGGAGAAAAAAAAAGGTAACACTAGAAGTGATACATTTACAATGAAATGGAATACTGTTGTTATTACGGTTTGAATGTGCAATGGAATTTCTCAACTTTGCTGGCTGATCATATAACATGTACATATGCTATAGTATTTGATTTTTGTATATCAGAACCATTTTCATGAGGGCTAACTCATAGTGCATCACAAAATGAAAATACAAGTTCTTGATGAGGAACCATTTTTAAAATGTACAATGATTTGTTGGATTTCTATGTCGATGGTTGTGACTATTTCATGGAGTGCATGGTATGGTAATAACGATGGTTTTGTTTCCAGTGAACTGGCACATCTTATTGTACATCTTGGAGACGAACTCCACAAGCACAAGAAGAAACTAATCCTTGTTTTACCGCCACCAATGAAGCCAGGGTTTGTTTTCTTAAACTGCTTACAAATCATCGGGGGCTGTACAGTTGCAAAGATTCCTAAGGGGTGATCTCCAAATATTGGTGTATGCTGCTACATAAAGCTGATATCCCCCACAGGCTGTGATCATCACATATCTGTAACATTCAGCCATCATCACCCAGCTGCACATTTGCCCCTCAAAGTTAGTACCTAAGGAAATGTAATTGCAAAATAAGCCATGTTTTGATTTTTAGAAATACATTGAATATATATACAAAGCTTAGTGAAACATCTGCAAACCCATCTTCCCTATTTGGTGTTGTGTCCAGCATTGGTGTTTTGAAATCGTCACTAATCTAAAAGATGTTAAAAATAGTTGTATATTTAGTCAACAGAATTAGTCACATAAATCATGGAAATATCAGGTAAATTAATTATACCCTAGTAAGATGTGAGAAAGCAGATATGGGATATTAAAAAAAGTGGGAAATGGTGGGAAAATGGAGAAAAGCAAACGGGACAGAACGGAACTGTTGTCTGTGGTGTGACACCATAGGGCGGTTGATCAGTGTGATCTTTTATGTTGGGGTACTTATTTTCTCGTGACATGTTCCTTTGCACTTACCGTGATTGTTGCCCTTCAGCGATTCAATGAGAATTGTGACAAAGGAAGACTTTGACACCATACTGCCATCCGTTGACTATGTCAGTCTGATGACATATGATTATTCTTCACCAATGAAGTGAGTCCAATCTTTGTTTTACCTACCTCTGACAAGCTCTGATATGTAAAACATTCACTTTCTTCACATACAAACTTTTACTCACATACAACTTTTGCAAAGATATTAAATACTTGTGGTTTTTTATTCACCGATATGTTTTTCATAAATTATTATATTCAGTCAACAACAGTGCAGCTCTGTACAAAAAAAGGAACATTTTGACAAGTCACTGTTATACATATATATTTATATTTGTTAAAAACGCGGGTTATCCAGTTTTGTATTTCAAATTCCTTTACTTCTGTGCTTCATCCTCAAAGCATAAATGAAGGTTTTTATATAATATTCGACCATCTTAAGAATATAAAATCATAGCGACTAAATGGCAAGTGCTTAAATCTGTCTTTGTACATTTAAATTCTGAAATTTCGGCAGGCAAAATATTTCACCCGAGTTGGCGGTTTTTATGTTTTGTCCTCAAATCCTTCATATGTATAACTTCTGGTTCCTGGTATATATGTTTACTTATACTTTGGTCAATAGGTGTCACTACTTACTATAGCAGTTGCAACTGCTATAGTAAAGCCACCCATTCTTTGTTTGACCCTGTTGAGAGCTTGCACGAGCAAAGTATGCGTCATTTGTTTACATTGCTTTGTGACTTATGTCGTTACTAACCACTGAACTAAGTGTGTCTATGTAGGACTGTATGTATCAGTGTGCAGCTTACATGATTTGTTTCATTATCTAGTGATTGCTGTGCACTGCCTGCTGTTGCTTTGACATACAAACAGTAGGGTGCATGTGCCATGTTTAACAATGTCCTCATTAGCTTACCTTTTTTTGGTGTAATAATATAGTGTTTTAATATGGTATCTCCACTGTGTGTGTTGATTAAGGGTGGATATGAGCATTCCACCAAGTTACAACGTAAAATCTGACAAAGGTGCAAACAGTTCCTTTCCACTAATAACATAACTGCATATAAGCTTATTCGTGTACTCAATGAAGTAAAAATTGGATGAAACTGCATGGAACTTGGCTGTAGAATAACAGTCTTGTGTGTGATTACTCAAGCCAATCCTAGACGTAACAGTCTTGTGTGTTTTTATTCTACCAGTCCTGGACCTAACAGTCTTGTGCGTTGTTATTCTACCAGTCCTAGACCTAACAGTCTTGTGCATTGTTATTCTACCAGTCCTAGACCTAACAGTCCTATGTGTTTTTATTCTACCAGTCCTAGACCTAACAGCCTTGTGTGTTATTATTTAACCAATCTTGGACCTGACAGTGTTGTGTGTTACTCTATACCAGTCCTGGACCTAACAGTCTTGTGTGTTGTTATTCTACTAGCCCTGGACATAACTGTCATGTGTGTTATTATTCTAGAAGTCTTGTACCTAACAGTCTTGTGTGTTATTCTACCAATCCTGGACCTAACAGTCTTGTGTTTTTATTCTATCCGTCTTGGACCTAACAGTCTTGTGTGTTTTATTTTACCAGTCCTGGACCTAACAGTCTTGTGTGTTTTTATTCTATCAGTACTGGACCTAACAGTCTTGTGTGTTTCATTCTACCAGTCCTGGACCTAACAGTCTTGTGTGTTTTATTCTACCAGTCCTGGACCTAACAGTCCTGTGGACTGGCTCCGGCAGTGTGTCGAGTTGCTGTGTGAGAAGGGAAAGAACCGAGAGAAGATTCTGCTCGGACTCAACTTCTACGGCAACGACTACATGCCAGGAGGAGGCGGCCCTATCCTAGGAAATCAGTAAGTGTACAGTTGTCTCACAAATAAGTATTGATGATAAATTAAAGATTTTTTCTTAAATAGACAACTATAAATTTGAAACTCACATTGTCGTTTCGAAACGTCAGTGTGAGTTTAACATTTATAGTTGTGTATTAAGAAATATCATTATTTACTTTGCCTTCCAACTTGATGAACATTTTCCCAAATAATAATAGAAATACCACATTTATTATGTGCTAAATCATGCTTAGCATATCAATGTGCTGTACAATAGAGCTAAAACAAATTATCACAGAACAAACACTAACTTGAAGACTATGTTGTACTATCAAACAATTCATTGTACACAATGTATTGTTAGTAGAATAATTTCATTCAAGAAAAGTATGTTGATGTAAAATAGTTGAAAACTGTAAATAAACAAAAACATGTAATCAAAAAATTGAGCACATGCATGTAAGCATAATATTGAACCAATCTTCCTGCGCCAATTTGAAATGAAAATATTTATTAGGAGAAAATATTACAAAATGAACATGTGAATGTTTGACAATCACATAACAGGCGATGACGCTGGTAATATAAGTGAACACATAACTGTGTTTGTAGAACTGTACAGCATTATCGTGACTCATCACATTGTTATGTTTTGTAGGTTTATTGAAATTCTCAACAAACATAAGCCGAAGGTGGTCTGGAACCCAACTGTGAAGGAACATGAGTTTTATTATCAGTAAGATTATTATTTATAATTACTATTATTACTAGCATTTGTATAGTGCCATATATCTGGGACCAGCCTGTTCACATCGGTGAAATATAAAATGAAAATAATATTGATTTACCAATGTGAAATGCATATCGGAAATGTGTCATACTTTCTTACCTCGTAACAAAGTTGGTGCATAAAACCACAAATGTGTCATGCTTCTGAATATTAAATTTATTTACCATGGCAAGCTTCATATGGAATACTATTATCTTGTTAATTATGTGAACCTGAATTTTTGGTATATTTATTAATCTATTTAAAAATTAGAATGTTGCATATATGTTACAAAATGTTCAGATTGTATACAAAACATTCAAAATGTAAATACCCACAGTTTTGCAGAGGCAGATGGGATTAACCGCAAGTCCCTTTAAAGTTGGCTGGTTCCTACATAACTGTGGCAAAATACAACTGATTCAGCAGACGTCCTGTTCATACTTTTACAAATGACATAGATGGTGTAATAAATAAACTAAAAGGAAATATTCTTTATGTGTTGTAGGACGGGGATAGGCGAGCACGCTGTGTTGTACCCAACTTTGCAGTCCATAAAAGTGCGTCTAGAACTAGCCAAGAAGCTTGGAGTTGGCATCTCCATATGGGAGATAGGCCAAGGACTCGACTATTTCTACGATCTACTCTGAGATTGCATTCCAAATGGTTCCACGTGAATAAAATTCATAATTTGGAACCAGTGACGATTTGTTACCATTAGTTTGTTTTCTAAGGAGTTATTGTCAACATTTACCTATTTATACAGATTACTAATTTTCAGACCTCCCACTGAATTAATACTTTAAAATGTCAACACTTTTCTAGATCGAAAGTCATATGTAGGCATGTAACAGTGTTATGACACGGTACACGCAAAGAGAGTAAATTACAACCATCATTATGTCTGCAGATTTTACAACCAGTATGGTGATGTAATTCACATGCAAACAACATTTAAAAAAAAATTAGTACGCAGGCCATAACATCCCACTATTTAGACACTACAAATAGGTAAATGTTAACTATTTTAAACAACTGTATGTGGTTCATACATATTTTATATCTTGTTATTGTGGATGTTTAATCCTCAATTTATAAATTGTTTAGTGTGTGGCAGTAGTGTGTTTCTTTGATTTTTAATCAGACAACATCACTCGGATATCTCGGTTAGTTAACCGGTTAGTTTTCTTATTTGTGAGAAATCAAATGCAGGAAATAGGGAAGATACCAAATGGGTTGTCACTTTCCAGAATAGTGACATTTTACATTAGTCATTTTGCTTGTGTGGCTTCTCAAAATTGCTGTCACATATCAGTGTTCTGTGTGCATGTATGAACATGAGATATCTATCGTAAGGGGTTATGTGATTTAATCTGGTGAAATGTGTTTATATGTAAACGCATTAAACATTATTTTACAGGTGGATTTTCTAGCTTTGGTGTTCAATTTTAAGTTGTGCACAATTCCGTCATAGAAATGCAGATAATCCTAATTGATATTGTGCACTAGTGTAAATGCACTTCAATAACAAAAATATAAGTATTAAACGAAACAAGAAAATCGTCATTCAAATATACAGGGTACGTTTGAGAGAACGTCACAGATGAATGTGTGTGATGTAACGACTGTTGTAGGTCGTAAGGCAATATTTGAACCCAAACATTCCATCAATGGTGGAAGACGTACAAACAGTCGGTTTGTATACAAGTAAATGAAGCAGCCGGTGTTCTAGTTACGCACATCTGACAGAAATCTATCGTATATATTATAACTCTGTCTACACGGACAGTGTTTTGACCCGGGTTATTTTATCCCGGGACAAATCTGTTGCCTGAGTTTTGACACTATATAGTCCAGTGGCAGAACACCACATTTTCACAAAACCATGTCATATCTCCCTAAAATCATTTCTTTGCATTTTTTAGTTAGTCCATGTCATCTAGTAACAAATTGTACTGGGTGTGGACTTCACACCCGCTTGCCTTTTTCAGAATCCAAGATGGCCGCCGAAATGCTAGAAAGACAACTTCTGAACGAATTTAATTAACAAATTAAATGATCTTGTGGTCTAGACATAGGTTTTGGGGGGCAAGGAATCTATTTCTGAGGTTTTCATCAAGATTAGTTAAGTTCTTATTGCAGAAAAAAGCAATATGGCTGCCAAAATGACTGGTGAAATGCCAAAACTCCTTAACATACTCGTAACTTTATAATTATATGAGATAGAGTGTTGGTGTCAAAATTATGTTTTTTTCAGGATGCTAAGTTCAGTGGGTATGTTTGACGATGCTTAGAAGATAAGGTAATGTCAAAAAGGTCGAAATCAAGGTCATTTGAGGAAACCATTAAAATGTTTTAGAATTTGAGCGTTAAAGATGCAGCAAAGCAAATTAAAGCCTCCTTCAGGGGGGTTTTAATAATGATGAATCTAAATTCCTACATCATCTGTACACATGAAGGTAAAAGTCACATGCAAAGGTTAAGGTCATTGCCGTCCTAGAATCTATAATGCCAGGTAGGTAGACCATTAATAGGTCAAACTGTGTTTTCTCTGACTCTTCAATATGCTACATTTGTTACAATCTCATCACCTTGTTGCATTCCATGAATCTGTGTCACTGATAAACACGATCTGCAAAATCATGTATACGGAGTCTTTTACTTTTAGACCATCATTTCCTGTCCGAGGTATAAGAATATCCATAAAAGTTATATTTCACAAGACACCAAATTTCTTTTTATTGCGCAGTATTAACATGTTTCTTACAGTATAGGCGCATGCAAAAATGTGACATTTCTTCAAACATCATAATGGGTAATCTTGTATTCCTGGTCGGCCAAAACAGCTAGGCTGTCTGAATAACAGTCCTCTTTGAAAATACATCTGTAAGCACATCATTTACGCGGTATCCATGTTGAAATAATATGTTTCCGTTAGTCTAATGTATAAGCTATATAGTTGACTGTTACTAGATTTCCCATTTTTGTAATTTAAAAAAGGATATGACCCACTTTTGATTTGTCTGTGACTATTTTCAATACTGTTAACCACAAGTTTGCATTAACACACAGCTCACAAAATAACGCTTTTTTCATTCGATTGGAGAGCAAAAAGTGTTGGACCAGGAGGCCATCTACGCCAGAATCATAGGTCTTCTAGTCAGCAACAGAGATCTCGACTTACCGCAAGTACTCTCAACCGAGCTGGCAGCCTACCAACCCTCCATGTTCAATCCAGATGGGAGCATGATACTGGCGTCCGGCAAATCATATTGAGGGCTTGGGGCTCTCCGACTGCTGTGGTCATTGATGTCTCCGCTGCTCTATGGACAATTGATTGGCCTGCAAAGGGCTCAATCCAGATGTTTGTTCAAGGCTTCAAAGTCTCAACCATGAGCAGTACCTGAGCAACGCGAGCCATGACGTCTTCAAGGGCCCTTAAACTCGATCTGAAGTCGCCACTTCCAGCCCGTGATTCAGTGCTGAAATGTATGCATAACAAGGTGCATTTGAACCACTTGCTATGTGAACAAATCCTGAATGATAACGATTTCCTACAATACCACACAGGACCATCACCTTGTGGTGACCGGAGAAGATGCAGTTCCGACTCAAGTGTTCAAAGGGCGAAAATAACCTCATTTGCAGCTAGCTTCTAAACATGAGGAGGCAGGCAACATCATGACCCAGCAGGCCATTTTCATTGGCCAGGATCGACAGACAAGGGTCTCTGTCGTTGCTGACGACACGGATGTTTTTGCGCTACTTCTCCACCATTATGCAGTGTCCCATGATCATACAGTCTCTCATCCATGGCCGAATATGTGTTGACATCCCATCAACTGTGAAGAAGCACTCCGATATTATCTCGATCACAGGTTCTTGCACTGCATGCCACACGTGGATGTGATACTGTGGCTGCCATTTACGGAGTTGGAAAGGTAACGGCCATGTCAGTAGCAAAGGAGATATTGAACCTCGACACTATCGGTAAATTTGATAGTAATATGGAGCGGGTTGAGACGGAGGCAACTACATTTATGGTTGCATGTTATGGTAGCAAGCTGAAGTGTGACTCCATGATAGAGTGCCGTCAGCGCATGTTGTCGCTGAAAACTGGAATGTGTATTGCCTCTGTCCCCAAACTATACTCTCTCCCACCAACAACTCAGGCATTTGTCCTGAATATGCTCAGATGCCATTACCAGGTTGCACAATGGTAGAATCGGACCCCCCCCCCAACCAACCCAGTAGAGTTTGGATGGGAGGTAGACCAACAAAGCCCCATATCCTCGCACTGTTGTTGAGGGAATACCCCTAGCTCCTGAGTCTGTACTGAAGCTCATACGGTGCGGTTGTGAGTCAGAACGACCCTGTAAAGGCAACAACTGCGGATATACTGGACACCAAGTCGCATGCACCATCTTTTGTGCCTGTGGGGGAGGACATGAATGCAACAACCCATTCAATAGGAAGGCGTCTATTGCGGACGAAGGTGGCGAGGATGTGTTAGATGAGAATCGGTATGCTATTGATGAGTCTAACGGGGATCAGGAATAATTGTGCCATAATGTTAATGAGGCACATATAACGAAGGCGTTTTTTTATAATTGTGTCCAGCTGATCATCCAGTAGTTCTACTGTACTTGGATCGTGTTGGTTACAGCTACCTAATATGCTCTATCATGAAGTCGACGTAATATTTTCATCATCATAATATCTTGACACACGTCACTGTCACTTACATTATATGTTTACTGACATAATGGATTGTAATCAATAAATAGCCTGTTCATTTTATGTCCGTTTCAATTTGATTATTTTGTATATCAACAGACAAATACCAACAATAGTTGATGGTTTCAGATATTTAGCCTTCGCAACATCCATTTTGGAGGACATATGATCATTTGGCCGAATAAAAATTCCTACATATGATCATTTGGCCGAATAAAAATTCCTCAAATCGTCATGAAAACACCGGAATCTGTGACCCCGAAAACCTATATCCAGATACCAATATCGTTGTTCCATGTCAACTAGTTCCTAAATTATGGCATTTTAAAGCTATTTTGACAGCCATATTGGATTGTTATGCAATAAGAACTCAACCAATCTTGATGAAAATCTCAGAATATTAGATTCCTTACCCCAAAAATCCTACGTCTAGACCAAATGATCACTTTCCTAAGTCAATTCGTTCAGAAGTTATGTCTTTCTAGCATTTCGGCGGCCATCTTGGATTCTGAAAAAGGCAAGCGGGTGTGAAATCCACACCCACTGGATTTTGTTACTAGATGACATGGACTAATCAAACATGCAAAGAAATGATTTTAGGGAGACATGACAAGGTATTCTGGTTGAGCCACTGGACTACTAGAGATAACCCGGGCAATCCAGCACGGCAATTTAATTCCACATTTGGCTAACTTTTTCGCCGTATAGATGCGTATCCCTGGTTAAAAACGTCATGTAGATGGGGCCAATGCGTATGACAATACAGTGTACTGGTATCACGAAGCACAGTTAATGCAATACAGTTCGAGCTAGATCACAATCGACCTATCCATCAAGTGACGTATTGCCTGTATTGTCCGTCACACCATCACATCGTGGAGCGTTCGGACATTCCGTTGTATATTAAGTATTGTGTTTAAATTCTGACACCAAACGTTTTCCTTTATAACAAAAAACAAAAGTTGTAAGTGCGATGATAAGCAAGTAACGTAATGCTGTAATTCACAGTAGACCTATTATTCTTATCAATAACATTGTTAGCAAGGTAAAGTTTGACGAATGTTAGCATACGCGCGTAATTTCATGACTTTCGTCAAACTTTGCCAACCAAACTTGTTTACACATGTGCATTACGCCTAAAGACTAAAAGGACTGCCAAAACTATCTTTCCCGCATGCAGTAATTCTCTCTGAAACAACTTTTTCCTATGTATTTTTTCACAAAGGTATATATAACACCTTAAGACAGATCAAGTTTCAAAAAATATACAACGGAATGTCTGTATGCTACACGTGTTCAACAAGAAGTTTGACCGAAATATTTAATATACGGCATATGAAGAGACAAAGTACTATATCTTGTATTTATACCGTGCTGCTTGCGTGTTACGTTGAAAGAATCGGACACATAAATCGGTACTCTGTCATTAACAATATTATAGATAAGGTTCAATTTTAGTTGCTTAACCCGTAGATCCACTGGCAACATATTGACCTGTCTAAACCCCGTTGATCCAATGTGGGTTCTGGCTGGTGCATTAAGAAGGAAACAAATTATACCTTGTTGTGGGTACACTGTAGTCTAGTTTTATATTTCTTGGTTAAACCCGAGAAACATGAAGACTAGGCATAGTCAAAATGACATTGTATTAAGGCAGAGGTAAGCATTTTTTGTTTTGTTTTCATGTTGACATTTCTTGTTTGCTGTACAAAAATGTTAACTTAACATTTGATTTACAAATTATATCTTCTCAGCCACTCCTTCTCCGGTTAGTGACTGATCTAACACTACACTTACGTATTTTACATGCATCTGACACGTCAATGTGTTGCCAGCACATTTCACCTGAATGGAATTACATGTGTGGAGTTTACGTTTCGATCCAAAAAAGGATTGATTCAGTTTTTCCTAGATGGAGGGACAGTTTGTTATTTATCAGCCATTCTCTGGCTGCCTCAAGGTCCGAAGAAAGATTTTCTTGGAGTGTTGGGTGTTGTTACCCGAAACTATGAGGGCCGAATCGCCAGCGTACAAAATAAGTTTGCGGCGAACAGCCGATGGGATATCATTAATATATATTAGAAACAGTAAGGGTCCAAGAATTGACCCTTGAGGTAAACCACATGTGACAGACATCGGTTTCAATAAGGTACCACCAATTTCAACTGATTGTTGCCGTTCATATAATTATTATTGAAACCAAACTATGGCAGGTTTGTGAAGTCCTATAGTTTCGAGTTTTTGAAGCATAATCTTATGGTCTACGGTGTCAAAAGCCTTCTGAAGGTCAAGAAGCACCATACCTATATAATTAACTTTATCTTGCTCCTGTTTTAGGATGTCTGTGAGATGTACTAAACATGTTTCGGTAGATTTAAAACCAGAATGATGTTCATATAGGAGCTGATCTGCTTGGAGATACTCGTCCAGCTGTTGATAGACGATCTTCTCAAATAATTTCGAGATCGTATTTAGAATCGAGATCGGCCTGTAATTACCGGCTTCCATCTTATTATATTTTTTGGTAAATGGGCAAATTTGCATGACATATATTGGAAGAAGTCAACTTTTATTGTCAACGGCAGGCACAGTTGAAATACTAACTAATTCAAACATATTCCATACAACGAACTTGTGAAAGAAAATTAAATTTGGATGCTCTTCCGAAAATCACATTTAGATATATGTACATTATGTAAGGGGTCATCTATAAAGTACGGAGGGAGGTCTGTGGGCAAGAGTAACGAAGCGCTACATGAATGTGGGGTCTGTGCACCAGTCTTACGTAACAAATCGTAATATTTCAAAAGTTTATTCCAAAAGCATTCCAACGGAAAACCAGCTACATACACTAGAAATAGTAAAACCTCATATATATTTCAAGAGCATTCCAACAGAAAACCACCTCAACTCTTATATAAATGTTTAGAAGCACACACAAAAATGACACGGAACTCATATGTGCGATCCATGCAGTAGGCCTACATGGATTATGCTGAATTGAAATGGCTTGATGAGCATGATGTGGACATTCACAGCAATCCCCTATTCCAGAAACTGTATTGGTGTTTGGACCCCAGTAATCCCCTTGGGCAACACGATGAATCCTTGGGAGGAAATTTAGTGAGGGGATAGACACGTCACCAATAGTGTGTGTTTGTGATGTGACGAGTGTATATACAGAACACTATCAGTTGTTTTACTACATGTATCGTTACATTTATTAAATATTAACAAACATGCACATGTGTTGCTTTTTTATTAGCTTTACAAAACTTGTATTTTACGTGTAAATAAGGAATCGGTGTAGCTATATATATATGCTACGAATATAATGACATTATAGATGTATCCACTTTCAAGTGGATATTTCAAGTCCACATAATTGTATTACTATTCATTAATGACCTGGTTCATATAATTTTAACAGCGTCTGATTAAAATGTTGAATACGTGTTTTCAAATTCCACACCAAGCACATTACATTCACTAGTGATGTACTGGTATAGATGGTTAAGTCCACAAAACAGCGCTCACCCTTGTTCGTCATCACCCTGGCCCATTCTGGGTGACCCTGCGTGACTGGCCGCGAGCACTGTATAAATGCCTGTCAACCCTCTGTCCTCTTCTCTATGACACAATTTCCTATATCAAACACTCTGACCTCTGGCCATTTCAAACTGGCCGATGGGTAGCTCTAATAATCCCACCACTACTCAACCATAGCTTCTGAAATGATACCGTGTGTGTGTGTGTGTGTGCGTGTGCGTGTGCGTGTGTATGTGCGTGCTTGCGTGCGTACATCCCTGGGAGAGGCATACTTAAGGCAATTTGTTCAGACAATCTTTTATGCTATCTGCTAAGGGTGTAGAACGATGTCACATTGTGCAGATGACTTGTGAAAGATCCTGCATTGCCATCACCTATCTATGGGCGATAAGTGCCCTCCTGGGAGGGAGAGCCAAGACACTTGTTGATGTCAGCAGGAGAGTTAAGCACAATAAATATTCCTCTGCGATCAAATATAAAAATAGGACCAGAGCTGGTCTGGAGACAACAAATAAGGAAGAAGTCATTCTACGCATACTGCTGGACACCAACTTGGGTAATGTCTAGGGAGGGGATATCCATGCAATAATAGTTTGCCTAACTGGACAACATCTCAGGATTTCAGTTAGGTTGGAAGTACATTATTATTTAAACAGACACTCCGGATTACAACATACACATCTTTCGAAACGATGTACACAATGTTAGTGATCGGCAGTTACAATGGTAAAATATAGCCTAAAACGAATTAGTATTTACATCCACACATGTCATAGTTACAGTTGAACCTCGGTTCACGGTTACTTCATTAATACAGCCACATTGCAATTAACGTAACCCTAGGACAGTCCCAAATTAGTTCCATATATAGTGTAAAGTATAGAAAATTAGTTCCACTAATATGGCCACCTCGCTATTCATGTTACTTTTACCCAGTCCCAATGGTGACTTTAATAGTGAAGTTCCATAATTGTATATATATATATATTCGGCGTACGGGGGACATTTATAAGCATCACAATAATTAATTAAAATGCATGCTGGATATGTAATTCGTCTGTAAACACAATTTAACATTATACGACACAACACTGCTACCCTCGTCATACTATAGCTGGCATGCCCATAGTGACGGTTAATGGGGCAACAAGAAACAATTGAAGTTACGCATTATTCTAATAATATCACTATATTATATATAAAATATAAACATGAAAAAAATTACTCACCAGGCCGTGTATATATTGATACTCGTAATACGGAGCCGAGAGAACTGTACTTATATCTTTGTGGACACGTCCATGATCCCTAGCAAACTGCGACTGGGGCTCCAGCTACCTTACCCGCGTCTGGCAGCTGACATAACAATAGCCTATGCAACCGCTTGCACTAAACAAGTCCGCCAGGGTTACATACTATATTATACTTGTAGTGTTACAGATTCTTTGTGGCGTTGTACATATCAACCGGCCCAAAACACGAATGGATTATATGCCCACGAACATTAATATTTGTAAGTTTACAACTTCATATTTATCCTTTTCAAACATTTTTTTTTTCGTTATATTATGCCATTACATACAATTACCACCTTCGCAAATCGTATGCATGACTTGATTTTTACTAGTGACTTGTTTTGATTTGTTTGCTCTATAATATGTTTCAACCAACATTCAATAAATACTAAATGAAATTACTGCCGAATATACCAAAAATCTCAGATATCATCAGACATAGAAGACTGCAGTAATTTGGGCATGTGTGTCGTACACCAAACGAAAAACCCCTGAACGTAGCTTCCATACAAGCTTTTTGGTATATTCATACCTGTCAAGTACTACGGTTTAGCTGTAGTCACTGCGGTTTTATTGATAACAAATTAAAACTGCGGACGTAAAGCCATACGGTTTTACGCATGTCTTTTGAGATACATTTTTTAACGAATGTATCGCGTTCGTTATATTTGTGTCGGTAAATTCGCCGACCGACACACTCATCAAACTCCCTTATGGTTCGCGCTCTTTTTCGGGCCTGGTAGAATTCCGGTACATTTCGTGCAGTGCCTTGGAACGAGCACTCATCAACGCATTTTGAACTTACAGATCCCGTGGGCGCCATGTGTCGCATAGCAGGCCCGTAGCCGGAGGGGGGGTTCACGTGAACCCCCTTTTTGTGAACCCCCTTTTTCCAAAATGTGAACCCCCCTCAAAATTGCATCTATAAAATGTGAACCACTAATTGTATTCCATGTTTCTTAAAAGCGATAACCTCCTTCCTAGAAGCTGCTGGATATTGTTCAAGCATTACAACTATATAATACAAAGAATGCCTGATTTGTACATATGTTAAAGGGAAAACTGTTATCTACTAAGTGATCAACACTGAATGTTTGGGAGCCTGGCTGAGGGGTCTGTCTCCAATAAGGAGAAAAGGGCAGTCACTAGAGGAATGTGAGTCAGAGGACCATTGCATCCAATTAGCCATGCAGAAGGACTTCACACTATTCCAGGGTATCCTGTTATATAAACGCATGGGGTAACAAATATACAAGAAGCCAGTTTTATACCAAACGTAAAATTATGAGCCCTAATTGTAGTCACTCAGAGGTGACAGATGCAAACAAAATACTGGTGAATGAACGGGGTGACGATGATTTAACAATTATGATCACATAAATTAAGCCATATAAAATAATTCATGATTCCTCATAAGAACTTTGTTAAAACGTAAACGAGAGAAGCGATAAGGTAACTACCGACTGTCAAAGAGGCTATTTTCAACAATCAACAACTTAAGATGTGTAGCGAGTGTATTTCTCACAAGCTGCAAACCCGGTAGAGAAACTCATCTGACTTAACACAAATAATAATCTTCAACTATTGCGCTGGAATGCGAATAATTGTATTTACCCAGTACACAATAAAGTTTTGTTTCACCTATTTTTAAATGCGCGTGCTGATGAGAAATCGTGTAATTGTGTGGCTGCATGGTTGCCGAAATATTGTAGTTGCTAATTGCACGTTTGTAGATCTCAGAAAGGGGAGCCTTATCCCTGGTGAGGAGGTAAGAATGTGTGAAGGGCCTTTACTGTCAATTGTTATGTCCATTTTGTGTTCTGTATAGTTGTAAAATACAGTTAGTGTTTCCTGGAGTCAGTGTGGTGTACAGGATATGGTACTTGACTATTTGACACCTAGAATTTAATTCAAATTCCACAAGAGGACAATATGTTTTATAATCTTCTATTAACATGGCATGTTTTATAAAGGTTTGTTAATTTACTAACTTAATTATGTGTACGATAAATTATGGAACTTTTGCACATCAGATCAGATAAATATAATGCATTAATTGAGTGAAAACCAGATTGTAAATGTCACATTTTAAGTTTATTTTGAAAAATAACTTGGGCACATCCACACTCCTCGGTGCCTCTTTTATTATATTAATATGAACATATTCAAAATAATTGCTCATATGACAAAGGGTTTCGAGTAAATAATTAAGTTATATTAACAATATATTATTATAACTGCGTGTTGGCTTTTATGAATACAACTGGGTGTAAATTAGGCTTAATCAAGAAACAAAATGGGACAAATCTCCACAGACCACATATGAGTCCCACATTGTTTGAAAACGCATCTCCAAAACGACCTCGTTGTGAGCCTGCTAATGTGGTGTTTGTATATAAGAATGATAAAAGAATATAAGACGAAACCACACGGTCCACCAATCTCACACCCACTTCATTATTCTTCCAGTTAGAAATGTAACCTTCTGCATTATGAGCCCCCGCTTGAACATGTGGGGCCCTTAAGCGCGGAGACCGAGACAGCCACAATGTGAAGGAAGATGTGTGAAGATATGCGGCGGCGCGGCTGCGAAAATTGTTCAATGGTGATGAAGCTCCGGTAGCCCCCCTTAATATGAATGTCGTTCCCACGCCCTACACGCTCATGTAAGGGTCCTCTACACTGTGAAAAGATATAACCCAACATGAACTTGTGGCGCCCCTGGAGTCTGAATTGGTAAAATGTAAACCTCCCATTCTGAAAAGCTGGCTACGGGCCTGCATAGGGCACCTGTACTTACAAACTTGTTTTTATTGCGTGCTTCAATGGGCATTGACGTGTAAAGATAATGTTTTTTACTGATAATTTATGTTTTTTGTCTGCCATGAATACTGTTTTGTTTCACAGGACTTGACAGGTATGTGTATTGGAAGGTTTGTTTTATGAAGCGCAGTACCCAGTCCCAATAACCTCTGTATACGCTTTACATTTTACCCCTGGCGCACATATTTCTTCTTACACATTTAAGCTGACCAAAATGGGTATGGGAAAGCAAGATGCTCACTGAGAATACCAAGATGAGAGTCTACCAGGTCTATGTGCTGAGCACCCTCCTCTACGGCAGCGAATCGTGGACCACCTACAAGCGCCAGGAGTGCCGCCTCAACACCTTCCAAATGAGGTTCCTTAAGCGCATCTTCAGTATCACCTGGCAGGACCAATGTCCCTTACAGCGACATACTGGACCGTACTATGATCCCCAGCATGTACTCACTGCAGAGCCAGAAATGTCTCCGCTAGCTGGGCCTGACATGGAGGATGGCCGCTTGCCGAAAGTCGTCCTCTATGGACAACTTGCCGCTGAGGGAAACCAGTGGGAACCCCAGCCCTCAAATTCAAGGACGTCTGTAAGCCCGACCTGAAGGCCTGCAACATCACCTCTGAAGGCTGGGGGGCAGAGGCCGAAAATCACACTGCTTGGCGTCACACTGCTTGGCATCAGACTGTATTCAGAGGCATTGGATGTGCTGATGGAAAGAGGCACTAGCATGCAGCTGAGAAGAGCTCAAAGATGAGGCACAATTAACAAAGGTGTATATAATATAATTATTACCAGTCCACCCACCAATACGTACTGCTGTACGTTTTGGGGGCTCTGCTAACTTATGCGATCATTCCAACATTACTAGCAAGACTTTTTTCAATGTAACGTGTACTAATCGCGGTAATAACGTGATGTCTCCGTGTGAAATTTTCACGTGGTGACCACGTAATTGCGACCATACAAAATCGCGTCGAAAATGCGACGTTGTGACACCATCAACGTGTTCTAAAGGTTGTGGTAACGTGAAATTGCACATGAAAACCACGCTGTGACCACTTCATTGCGACCCAACAAAACCACGTAGTTTCTACTGTCACGTGGTAACTACGTAGATGTGCTAGCTGGGAACCTCGGTTTTTGCATCATTCATCAGCAAGTAGTTCAATGTCATTCAAGATTTCATGTCGTCGTTGCACTGCTCGACACGATACTGCTACGGTGATAATTGCTGCTCTTGATTCGTAGCTCCATGGGTGGGTGTAAGCTAGTGTCAAGGGACAATTAAGGATTGTGTGTGTGCGTGTGTCCGTGCGTGTGTGTGGTATACGCACTCGCGCGCGTGTGTGACCGTGCGTGCATGCTGTTCATTCGTTCGTTCGTTCTGTCGTTCGTTCGTTCGTTCGTTAGTTGGTTCGTTCTTCGTTCGTTCGTACGTTCGTTCGTTCGTTAGTTAGGTCGTTCATCCGTTCATTCGTTCGTTCGTTCCTTTTTCGTTCGTTCGTTCGTTCGTTCGTTCGTTCGTTCGTTAGTTCGTTCGTTCGTACGTACGTTCGTTCGTTCTTTTGTTCGTTGTACGTGGCTGTATAGGAAGAACTAGTTCCACAACTTTGTTTTGGCGGAATGCCCACTTTGTTAATGCAATGTCCCCGGCTTATGCCCGATAACAGATCTCTGGCATCTACATTAATGACAGCTTGCCGGGACGTGGCGAACTAACAATTAGCTGTTACCAACGGGGAGGGGCGATGACAACGATATATGGATATCGTTCAGATAGTGTGTTTATGCTATTGTTTGCTGCGTGCATGTGCGACGTACAACAGAACAATGCCAACTCGTCGGCAAAGTATGTCCACAGTATGCTTTATCGCTGATCTACCCATGCGTCGAACTTAGGTCCGAGGCGGATACAATATGTTCACGAACGGGTTCATTTAATATCGTACGCGCCTGTCAGATGCCTAATTGACGCTTAATATTCCACTCGTTCTTGTACTAACGATTTGTTTGTTTGCGTGACTAGACCTTGCTAGCACTAACAGTGACCGACTTTGGATTAATTGTCCTGTTGTCTGTAGTTGGCTGTACGAAGGGTAACCGTATTAATTCCTACACGTATTGATCGATTGAGCTCACATACTGTTAAATCTGTCGACCATATAGATTATTGGCGGCAGTTAAAATTGAACCTTGCGACTACAAACCTTGACCACAAAATGTGGCTTAATCTCGGACAAATGGTTATATTATGACTTAATCCAGAAGGACAACCGATTTGATAAATGAAATACGTGTAATTTTGAACGCATATAAGCATATGCATGCGATCTGACCATAGCAGCAGAGCAAAAAATAAGAACGACAAGAAGTGTTGGACGAATTGAAGGAGCTAGGTGTTCAAAGGCATGGACTGAAAAACAGCCTGGAGAAGATTCACATTGAAAACTGACGTGGGTTGGAGTAAAGGAAGATGAGTTAAACATCATAATAAAATACTATAGCCATATATGTGGATATATGTTGGTGCCGAAGTAAATTTGATTTGAATATGATTAATTTAATTGGAATTAGGTCAAGCAAATTGATGGTTTTGTGGACGTTGGCGAAATAGTTAGTGAGGATGGACAGAAGTAGGCCTACAGAGGTGTGGCGTCGGTGGTGTATTCGGCGTGGGTCTACATGCGTGAGAGAATGCATGACAGGAGATAAAGGGAGTCGTAATAGACATCTTTCAAAGAAGCTGACAGGGAAAGTCCGAAGATCATGTGTAACACCGATTATGCTTCTATTGTCTGGAGACAGTTGCGCTGACAGAACAATAACATAAGCTGCAAATACGCGAGAATGATTTGTTTCGGGGAATTGAGCCAAGAGGGTGGGTAGAGGTAGAATTAGTGTTTAGATCGGGATGCTGAGCATCTTAACCGGATGATTGGCAAGAAGCCTGATGACGTGAGAAAACCTCACCATTGTACAACAGGAAAATAGGAGAAAGAACAAGAATGCTACATGAAACAGATACAGTTAATAATAATATATTTATAAAATAATATTAAAATCAACGTACGCGTGATGTTGGCGTCTAAATTAACAACTGGTATAACAAGATAAATGCAAGTTCTATGCCATTATGTAGCTCTGTGCCAGTGATTATCTAATCCCAAAACCAACTCGACTTTTGTGGAAAGAATCGCCAGCCACGCTGCGAATATTACGCAAATAATATTAATTGTATCCACCATTAGCTCTATATATATATATATATATTTGTATATATATTTATGTGTGTGTGTGTGTGTGTGCGTGCGTGTGTGCGTGCGTGCGTGCGTGTGTGTGTGTGTGTGTGTGTGTGTGTGTGTGTGTGTGTGTGTGTGTGTGTGTGTGTGTGTGTGTGTGTGTGTGTGTGTGTGTGTGTGTGTGTGTGTGTGTGTGTGTGTGTGTGTGTGTGTGTGTGTGTGTGTGTGTGTGTGTGTGTGTGTGTGTGTGTGTGTGTGTGTGTGTGTGTGTGTGTGTGTATATATACATTTATATGGCTGACTGTACTAATGCAACGTGGTGTGAACGTAATTGTTGCCCATGCGTCGAAACGGTGGCAAGAATGTTCGTCTTGATTACGAGTCTGGTATTCTAACATTATACTATGTTACCGCTTCCCGTGTGAGCATATCACACCAGTTACGATCAATTCCGTCTCTCTTGCAGTCCTGTCCAAGCCAAACCAGTCAATCCTTGTAACAAAGGGATCATACACAACGAACTGGGTTCCTTTCTGTTACCGTAATAATACAACCCAATATGTTGCACGTTGTTGCCCTGTATACACCATACGTCGTGGACGTTTGATTTATTCATATGCCCAGTAATGTGGTCGATAAGAATAATTAAGTTAGAAGATTAGTACAACGTTAGCGGCATTGTGTGTGGCAGGTTCCAAAGCACGTCGACAAAGGAGGTTGTGGTTGAAGACGCCGTTCGCCAACATTGTTGTTATGTTACCTGATCAGCGCGACGTTTTCTAACACACACTTGGGATAGTAATCAGAGTCACTCGGTTCGTAAGAATGGAACTCCTTCAACTTACAAATATGTCCCGGTGTTTCGTGTTCTATGTTTTGTTGTATGTCCTACTGTTCAATCAATTCAATTAAAGAAAAGACCAAAAGAAAATGCTAAATGCTTTAAAGCGGGAATTTGGCAAACTCGAGTAGTGATATCATGGGGGTCTGGTCCACTTCTGTGGTGTATTCTATGCAAAATAACCAAGCACCACCTCTCCTACTTCTGAGATCTATCCAGAGTGCATGATACAGTAGATATGTTCGAAACATTTCCCTGTCGACTATTTGTCATTTTGAAGTATTACATAATGTTTCATGTTTAAGACTTCTAAATAGCAACGCATTTATAAGGTTGCAATAACAGCGACATTAATAACGTGACAGCAATGTTCACGGTAAAGATCGAGTCTTCACTGGCGCACTAAACCGCAGAGCGTGGCTCCTTTACCGACACTCGCGGCATTGTTGCTACACCTGCGAGGCGACAGCCAACATAAAAGAGGCGATACAATCGCTATTGGGTAGTTTATTGAATGGCTATTACTCGCCCACCTCTCGATAATTCTCCTCTGTTGTTTCGTGTCGACTCTGCGTGAATGGAAGCTGTGGGGCTGCCGACCGGGTGCCACGTCGTAGACTTAACGGCTTCTCCGGAAAATTATCATTGGCATTCATTGACCGCGCCCGCAGTTATGCATTAAATGTGTTAAATAATTATTTAAACGATGTAAGTTATATGGATTATAGAACCACACTCTGAAACATGACGAAATTAAACCAGCAACACAACATAAAACGTGTAATGGGAAACCAGTTTCGTTGCATGACTTTGAACATAATGGCGTGCCAAATATATCATCAAATAGAACAGATGTAGCCATTTACGTTGACCATGTTAGCCAGAGTACTCCGTTGAAACACAGATTTATAGACACGTCGATTGTGGTAAAGTAACACTCGCGGTGGCGCGGTCAATGAATGCACTGTTGTGAGTAACGAATGCGGTCGTCAGCGTCACCCGGTCGTTGGGAGCCTCGCTCGCTTCAGGCTCGATGGCGGTTTCTAAGACAACCTGTTGTGTACAGAACGTGGCCGGTGTCAGTGCATCAAGAGAACACTCACCGGGACACAGCGTGAGCTAGTTTCCCAGTCAATTCTACCGTCTCCTTCGATCGTAAGGTAAGGGACTAGGTTATTGTTGTCATCTTGCATATCTAGTCACATATGTGAATGCAGAATGTTTAATTCAATTTGTGTTCATAGTTTATGGCCCAAGATTCCAAGAAACATTTGGTTTCCAACTGTGTTTTGTGTGAACAACAAGTTCATATGAAGCTTTACCACCCAAACAGCTCAGCTCGGATAAAGCATAAGAATTAAGTAATTTTCTGGTAAATTTCACGAAGAAAATCAAACCACTTTTGATCACCGAAGTTAAACCCGAATACACTTTATTTCCTTTGACATAACCACAACTTTGGAGAATCAGTGGTTTGATATGTCTACTGGTGAGGACACATGAACCTAAATAATATCACGAACATTAATTATTGGATGCAGCAAGTTAAATTTAACTATTTTAAAATCAATATGTGCATTGTTGAACTACTAATTGTCCAATCGTCCTTTAGGTTTCAGATAACTGATCTTAAATATTCGAACGTCGAAAGTTATAAATGTAAATAGCAAGAACATAGTCTTTTAATAATGCAACTTTATATTATGATTTAATGTGAATTGATATTAAATTATATTCGTATCGGGTACGTATACGTGCTGAATCGTAGGCCCTGTCCTATATGATAAATATACATGAACCGGGATAATGCTTATATAAATCACGGGTAACTTCAAACAATTGAAACATGACTCTTGTCGGCGAACACGACAAAAATTCCTGCAGCAAAAAAACCGCATTTCGGACACTTGATACGCCCGAATAGATTTCACTGTCCGTCCGTTGCTAAACACAACGTGCGTGTGTCTGCAACTGTCACGTCATACCAACGCGAGCATATCGTTTACAATCCGAAATTTACCTGTCCGGGTAGACAATCCGACAGTGACGAGACGGTCATTAACCGTACTGAAAGACTGACCGATTTCTCGCCGGCGACAGCTACAACAATATATAATCGACGACGGTGTTTCGACGCGTGCCACTCAATCGTAACAAAGCCCGACTGTTGTGCGATTAGGTTTGATTGCAAGGCAGCAACTGCTAATTAATTGATTGACAAGTCACCAGCCAAACGACTAGTCCTCCCTCGACGTCACACGACTGTTTCAACAGTGCCCTATGTTTCTGGTTGCTCTATATTCATCATCGACTTTCATAAAACCAACCAAACCAGCATGCAATTACGCTTGCGCAAAACCTCTGAGCTAAGATTCCTGGGGATAGAGACGCTATAGAAGTTTATTATTATTATTATTATTGTTGTTGTTGTTGTTGTTGTTGTTGTTGTTGTTACTAACAAGCAACCACGCGCCTCAAACTCGTCACCACCAACCATTAGTTTACACGTGATCTTCGTCTGAGTGTCATGCGTTGGGTGGCAAGAAATAAATGTTTACTAACAAGTATTTTGTAAGAAAATAGAACCAACATTAATAATTGCTTGGCATTTACATTGTAATTAGAACGCTATTCGATATATTGATTAAGCTGATCAATTTCCAAACATATGTGCTTAAACCGGTGCTGGAATAGTTGGCCCATGCATGCCTACTTGGCATCTCCAACGTAGTTTTTTAAATTGGAATTCCGTTTAAATTAACGGACTAGTTGATAAACATGCCAGTAAAAACATAGCTGATTATCCGTAGTCGTATTCTCGGTCACGTTGTGTAGTAATTACAATGTTATAGTAAAACTTAATGAGACGTCCGTTGAGCACTGACCAATACACCCCAGTCCCAGTCAACTGTCGTGCGGTCATATGCGCAAACTTGCTAATGTATCACGTCTTCGTGGGTTTATATCCAACTATCACCTCTTCTATGTTCATATATATATATATATATATATATATATATACATTCCCTTCTACCAACGACAATGGATCCGCTAGACAATGTTTTAAGAAACATCTCCGTTTACAACGATGAGCTTCCGTCGGCGCCAATGCTTGAATAGCATAATCATACGTAATATAACCGTAGTCTATAGTGTTCCGCTTCAATGCAGGGTCCAACCAGATGCTTTACGGTACGGTGAGTTACAGTGATTCTATAGTTTCCAAGACATATTGATAAGCACCTTCTACCACGGATATTTGAAAACTGTGCTTATTGAAACTACAATCAGTCGAACATATTGTAGAAGTTAACCAGTGTTATATAACTCAATTGCATTATTTTATTTTTATTGACGAACCGATCCATTTGTAAATGGCTCATCCATGTTCCGATTCCACGGCTAACCAATGATGATGACGATAACGATAATGGAAAATAGGAAATGTTTAACATATATGAGAATATTTTTGTTAGGTAGTAATTGTTAAGGTGGTCATTCTTACTTTAACATTTAATAGACCCTACTTCATCCTTGTTGAAATAAATCCTCCTTTTTAATATTAAACATATCATTCCACCACAGCGCATGTTATAGACTATATAGTTATTATAAATTACATTAATTTAACATGTTACCGACTAAAAGAATATAGCGTACACCGCCTTCTTGTAGTGGTGAGTCAAACATGTTTATTGCATAATTTTAAACGCCTACCAATGACAACTGCTATATCTTTGTTCTGTAATCCCATTATTTGATTCTGAATTGCAAGAATACATATGCGTATGCAAAAACTGAAACTGTAAACAACGCGTAGGACTTACAGTAGATTTACAACGAGAAAGACTTTGTTTTCGGGCACATATCGATTGGGACGGTAGAATGGTTCAGGTCACGGTCGACATTTATTGTCGATACTGGAGCGTGAAGAGGATCATTATCTGGTCGAGCGCACCGATTAACCGTTCCACAACCGTCTACTAACGATTTGAAGGTGTTCGGACACACTTGAAGACAATTCTAGCATAATGTGCCTATGCAACCAAGTCGTTTCAGCGAGAGCCCCCTCAAAGTCGTATGGTGTCTTCGCGTCGGCCCATCCACGAAACGTGAATGCAAATTACAGTTCATTTGCCGCCAATGGTCACACACAATGCCTCGCTTGATTACATGGCGTTCTTTCCACGCATTTCAACGCAGACTACCTGAGCAAAACCAATATATGCATTAGGTGTTGTTGCTAACTGGAAACAACGCTCTGTTTAATTCAATATCCACTTTGGCAGGCGCCAGAGCGTGTGGCCCTCTAATCGAATATAAAATTAACTACATTAAACGCCAAACAAAAGTTGCCGCCGAGCTGTTATAGGAATACATGAAACTGATTAAGTAGACGAGCTGTGTGGTTGTGGACCGTGGTAGGCAGTGCTAAGCGACCGATACTGCTGGCGTAGGAGTAATGGGAAAAATTGAAATCACATTACTAAAATTTAAAAAAATATGTCGACAGGTGTGTAATAGTCATATGTTGTTTTTAATTGTTTACCGTATTCAATGACAATAAATTTTCTGGGTCTAAATATGCTCAAAAATAAGAATTTCAATGTTACATGTGGCGTACATTGATACAGACCCCTATGGTGAAAAAACATGGACTATTTCGAAAAGGAAGTCAACAGTAACTACCAGAAGCATGTGAAATGTATGTTTAAAACATTACGCATAAGCCATGCTGAAAATATCTGAATATGTACTTTATACCGGAATGCAAAAGCAACTGTTCAGTTGAATATAGAAACAAAACCTATAATTTTGGTCACATCGTTAGACAAGATGGTATTCAATTGAACGTGACGGTTGTCGACGTACTAAACACAAGAAAACCAAGAGTTTCACGGAGACAACTGTAGGGCAGCATGGATGGAAACATGACAGACGACGGCCCAGTCAGGACGGCACAACAACGACACCATTGGCTATCCACGAAGAACATGAAGAAATGAGATCCGCCACAGCGAGCCGGGTCTTAAGTGACACAGGCCTATTCTGCATTCGAGCCCAAAATAGCTGTCTACGTCATCATCTCATAAACTTTCTGATTTTGGCAGAAATGGTAACTTATAATCTCACCTTTTAATGTCCAGCTTATTTTCCTCGACAAATAATCCAAGACTGATCAAATACACGCATTTACGAACGCACATATTAAAAAGCAATATTATTTGTATAAGTCAAAATGACCTCGTTTCTCGAAACGCTGCTTTTTAAACTTTGCTTCAATTTCTGAAATAAATAAAAGACTACTGAACGTATTTCAACAAATGATGTATCATTTTAAGGCGTATGATCTGTGAAATCAACAAAAGTACATCACTCCATTTTGCAATTTTGCAGCTTAATACTTACTTTGCTGTGGCAGGTGACACATCTGTCTCAGTCGCTGTGTCTCCAATTACACAGCTATCAAAAGTAACAGGCGCTGAAACACAACTCACCTTTTCACACTACAGTGCATATTGACATGATGGAAATATAAAATCTTTTGCAGCTGAGATAACTGAATATAACTGAGCTTATCTATCACAGGTAGACGTTGTTCTGATTTGTAGAGCTACCCGCCACACGCACACACCATGGCATCGGAGAAGACGAAGCCTCGTGGGCCCATCGCTGCCATGTACAGCAGTCCTGGCCCATGCTATCAGGTACACACAGTGCACTTCTCAAGAAATATCCTATATCTATTATATTAATACGGACACTTTGGAGCATTGTAAGTCTACCTCCCCTAGACGACGAGGTCCATTCCCATCTATTTCTATAGATTATATATTCGCTTGTTTGGACTATTGGCCGATGATCTACCAGTTGGCAATACATTAAAAAACAATGGTAGTTATATATATATATATATATATATATTTAGAGTTATTTACTTTTTTAGTAGACACACTGATTTGTCAATCATTTCCTGTGTGTCGTCATTGGGGATTATGCTAACATTATTATCTGCTACATGTAATTGGCGACAGCATAAATTAAACAAGCTAATTAAGGTTCAAAATACTGAAGTGATGCCAGTTGCTGCCCCCGTGTTGTAGTTCCACAGGTTGCTATGAGCTGGTTGTTCAATAATGTACCTTTTCTGTTGCAATAAGTTCTTTGATTTAAAATATAATGGTAATATTTTACGCTCACATCAAATACAATTGTGAAACGATCGAAGGATCTGTTTCACGTTTATAATACTTTCTGCTTTGGCTATCATTTGGAATTGTCACGATTCTTATTCTTGCCACATGCAATTAGGTCATGAAGAATTTGTTTCACTTAACGTTTCACGATTTGAATGGCATTTTAAGCGGTCAAGTTTTCAATTATCTCCACATATAGTTCCTACACTTACCAAACAAAGAATCTGTTTCACGTTCATGCTTAAATTAGCTTAATGATTTGGATGACATTTTAAATTTTTAAGTTTTATATTCTTACCAAAGAAGAATCTGTTTCGCCTTTATATTTCATACTATGGATGACATTTTAAATGTAGTTTTTAATTTTGTATTTCAAATTTTAAATTTGAAACAACAATAAAAGGTTCACGCTAATGCA
This sequence comes from Paraescarpia echinospica, assembly GCA_020002185.1. Lineage (NCBI taxonomy): Eukaryota > Metazoa > Annelida > Polychaeta > Sabellida > Siboglinidae > Paraescarpia > Paraescarpia echinospica. The sequence continues at coordinate 30,253,972 of CM034542.1, read as the reverse complement.
TGAATGATTTCATCAAGATAACAAGTGCACGAGGAACCATTGTCGAGAGGCCAACTGTACGTGTTTCGTCTATGTGCATGCACTTTTCCGAACTTATGCAACCACCCCTGGATATTTGTGAATTTTGTTTTCACATAACGACGCTAACGTGCAAAGTCCTGCGAGTGAACTGTTCAGGCCTGGATACACTAGCACGTTTCGTCCGACCAGACCAGACCAAACCAAACCAAACTAGACTAAATTCGCCCAGATTGCTGTGTATACACTACACCGACTGACATCGACTGCGTCATACTCAAAGCCGGCGCGACAGCGACTAACCCCGATTACAATCGACGTTGTCAATTTGTTTCAAGTTTACGTGATTGTGACGTCACACCTGCTTCGAGTGTGGTTTAGTTCGTGTAGTGTATACACTTCAGTCGGGGTGAGTCTGGTCTGGTCTAGTCTGGTCTGGTCGGGTCGGGAGAAAAGTGCCAATGTATCCCGGCCTTTAGCGTGCGTGCGTGGGTAGGTAACATGTCCGTCTGGTGTTCGTCAGCTGCCGAGCCTCGTCGGCAATCTGAGCCACGATCCCCGCAGCGTTCACTTGAAGAACCCAGCCTGGCAGTTCGGCACTCGCCACGCCAAGCTCTTCGATGACGCCAGTCCCGGACCAGTGCACTACCCGGATGTACAGTACACGCGGCACGGCAAGAACGGCATGCCACACTACTCCCTCTATAGGTGTGTACACCATACTTCATGTGGTCCTACTCATCATCCCACCCGAAAGAACAAAGTAGGCGATCTTGGTCTTTTGTATTTAATATATAATGTTGCAGTTTATGTCGCAGATCCGTAGGCTGGGGTGCGATGCGTGCGTACGCACACCACCCTGCGGCAAGAGTTTCGTTTGAGGCAACGGAAGTGTTCCGCATGAGGTCTTGGGGTTGAAGTTGACCTTTCTGGGAGTTTCATGGGGGTATGCAATTGGAGGTCTCAAGGGGTGCCGTTGAAGGTTTTGGGGAGCCTAGTCAAATGTCGTAAACCCACCACAATGCGGGTGTTGCCGCTACGACTAGTTCAACAGTTAATGACGGCAATGTTACATAAGCTATACAACGAAGAACCTATTGCCACATTTCCATTTGCCACTGACAAGACTGTTGCTGTAGTCGACCACAAGATGAGTCAGTGTGTTACTGTTGTTTGTAGTCGACCACAATACGTATCAGTGTGTTACTGTTGCTTGTAATCGACCACAATACGTGTCAGTGTGTTACTGTTGCTTGTAGTCGACCACAAGATGAGTCAGTGTGTTACTGTTGTTTGTAGTCGACCACAATACGTGTCAGTGTGTTACTGTTGCTTGTAGTCGATCACAATACGTGTCAGTGTGATACTGTTGCTTGTAGTCGTCCACAATACGTGTCAGTGTGTTACTGTTGCTTGTAGTCGATCACAAGACGTGTCAGTGTGATACTGTTGCTTGTAGTCGACCACAATACGTGTCAGTGTGTTATTGTTGCTTGTAGTCGATCACAAGACGTGTCAGTGTGTTACTGTTGCTTGTAGTCGACCACAATACGTGTCAGTGTGTTACTGTTGCTTGTAGTCGACCACAAGACGTGTCAGTGTGTTACTGTAGCTTGCAGTCGACCACAAACCAGTCAGTCACCATCATTTTGATTGTACTTTGTTTTTATGTGTCATGCGTGGTTATGATTTGATTGATTTATTTATTGTGTTTATTTATTATGTATTTTTTTTTATTATTACTATTTTATTATTATATTTTATATTTTATGTTTTTAAATTTTAATCCATTGTACATTGTTCATATGTCAATACGTTTTGTATGACTGATGTAAATGGTGCATGAATGGTTCGGCCATCTAAAATAGTATAATATTATACTTAGTATGTTACCGAGTGAAAATAAAATTATCAATCAGTCGATCAGTCAGTGTGTTACGGTTGCATGTAGTCGACCACAAGACGTGCCAATGTGTTTCTGTTGCTTGTAGTCGACCACAAGACGTGTCAGTGTGTTATTGTTGCTTGTAGTCGACCACACGACGAATCAATGTGTTACTGTTGCTTGTAGTCGACCACAAGACTTGAAAAGTTTCAAGACGCCGGGGCCGGGTGCCCACTCGCCAGAAGCCGCCGGGCCGAGTGCATCCCCGCGAGCGCCCTCCTACAGCTTCGGCTCAAGAAGCAGATATAGGAGCATCGACAAAAATCCAGGTAAACGCCATGTTCTGTACTCAGATAACATTGACCCTACCGCTTCGCTAGACATTCACTAAGGGGACATGGCCACTGTTCTCTTCCATCCAGTGGCTGCATACCCAAACATATTCATAAAACTCTTAATAGTAGGTACGATATTTTTCTGGGAGTATGTGCTATCACAAAGGCAACGTTCTCTTATTATTTCCCTTTTTAAACATCCCTTGTCTACTGAATCGCGAGAACTGTTCTTCAGGATTATATAAGTGTATGTAATTTAAAGTTTATATTCACGCCTCTCATCACTTTGAAAATAATCGATTTAGTGACTGCAATTTTGAAACTATGTTGACGTTTCTGTGTACGGCTTACTCTATGTGAATACGAGAGTGTATATACACAAACGTTCGGTCCAAACGTTTAGCAACTGACACGTGTCATGTATATACCAACTTTGTTTTGGAATCCCGGGAGAGTTATCAGCGATTTAACACGCTTTCCGTGTCGCGCTGTCTCGGATCTTGACATAGGAAGACAGGGAGTGGGTGCTGTTAGAGATTTTTCGCCGGAAATTCAGCTCGAAGACCGGGGGGTACTATTGGGAATTTTCAGCGAAAATCCAGGATATTTGCCTGTGTTCCGGGAGACCAGGAGATACACCCAAAATCCAGTAGATTCCCGGAAATTCCGGGAGAGTTGGCAGGTATGGCATGCTCTACTAACCGATCTACGTCATTCTTTTGGCAGCGCCCAACACGTATTCTCTGCCGACGCTAACGGGCAGAACAGTGGAGGGAAACAAGCGACAAGCACCCATGCCCTCTGTGAGAGGACGGTCTAATGTCGGCAGTTTCTCGGAAGATTTACAGAAGGTAACGTCTATCAATATGAGTTTAAACCATCCAAATAAATTATCCACACCATTAAAAGCGTACGACTCTACAATTAGTAATAATAAAATAATAACTAATAAATAAAGCTTTTAGAAATACATTTAACAGTTGTTTTCTTCTTCATAAAATCACCTCGTACTCTGACAACACACGCGTTATTTCAATTTTATTCTTATTAAAACGAGACAGCCATTTTATTATTTTGGTCGGAAAAACATTTTCTTGATACGCATATAATACAGCAGTGTGTGTGTGTGTGTGTGTGTGTGTGTGTGTGTGTGTGTGTGTGTGTGTGTGTGTGCATACGTACCCGTGTGTGTGTGTGTGTGTGTGCATGCGTGCGTAAGTGCGTACCTACGCACGAGCGCACGTTGGCATACACACACGCATGTACGCACACAAACACGCACACATACGCACGTACGGACGCCCGCACGCACGCACACACACACACACACACACACACACTGGCTGTGGTCAGATGAACGAAACAAGTTCAATTAATCCAAATACCTAGAAACTGCACACAAGGGAATATGTAGGTTATAAATATACATCTACATCTAATCTAGGTAGAGCTATTCGATTATAGTCCTATGCTCATTGTTTATGACAAATTCACTAAAGGTCAGATATTGAATTTAAATAACGGTTGAATGAATTTAAATAACGGTTGAATTCTGATCATCTTTTTACACGGTCCTATCAGGTTTTTGGATTGAAACAATAAACATGTGATCATTACTTGCAGATATCCCTTAGCAACTTAACAACAAAATCTATAGAATTCTGTAAAAAATATGCAATAGGCAATAAAGCATAGGATTTGAGCACAATTCTGTAGAATATTCTATAGAATTCCTCAGAAATTGCAGTGACTACATAACATCTATAAGATATTCTACAGAATTACACAAAACCCTATGTTATATTTCCTATAGCATATTGTCTATGGATATATTCTTTAGAATTCCATGGAATTATGTAAAATTATGTATATTTTTTGGCTAAGGTGTCATAGATGTCCTAGCTTTGTTTGGTGTGTCCGTAATGTGACATGTGTTTTACCTCAGACCCCCGGCCCAGGCGCGTATGGTCAGGCCGACCCGAATGTGTACAAGGGCCGGGCTCCACTCTACACGTTGCGACCCCGAGTGGCTATGCCAGGAGACAACACGTTGAAGCCAGGACCAGGCGCACACTCGCCAGAAAGGGTCAGTCATCAATAACATTAATAGTTTATGCCAATTGGATTGATTCTAAATTAGACAAACACACGTCGTCGAAGTAATTGAACTTAGAAATAGACCGGTGCATATAGCGGCTCTAACAAGTCAAATCATTAAAAAGAAGCAGTCTGTTCCTAGGTTTTCATGTATTAATTAATATAATATTCATAAGACTGTACTAACTACGTTAAACGTATACTGCTCGCCAAATTGCGTTTAGTAAGCTCGTAACAACGTTCTCAGTTCGGAAGGTACGACCCCGGAGCAGGTTCACATATAGTAAACAAAACATCCAGTTTCAAAACAAGATTTATTGGCAATACGGCCGAGTCGGGCTGAGTTAACAGCAATACCCTTTGATGTTCAACGATGTCCCATTTCCCCACGTTCAACACAGCAGACTTCCTGTTACAAATTACTACGCCCGCTAATTCCGGGCACATGCAGGAGCTGACTGGCTCCTTTTAATTTCTCAAATGGAACAAGACGTCCAGTTAAATAAAAGACCCTTCCAGAATAGACCACATTATGAATATTGATCATGTTCTCGCGGATAGACACTCGGTGCTGGTGGTCGTTATGCACAAGCAATAATTATTAGTCAAATGGTCGTAACACACCATAAAACTAATCAATTTGTGGAACTGTAAATGGATAAAACAGCATAGCAGGATTATAACTTAAATACGAATTGAATGGAATGGAATTAAATAAACAGACTACATTATGTTACAATGGAATGTTCTGAGCCGCGTGGAATGTTGGCTTTATAGAACACTTACATCATCAAATTAATATTTAAAAAGTGCAACATAACAGGAAGCAAATTACACGAACATCTTTCCTGCGACGCGTTCACACGCGTCTGAGGTTTTGGATTATTGTTGGAAGGCATACCTCGTAATTACGCTACAACGAGCGGCTTATATTATTATTAAGCTGTATTAAGATGTATTACCTCACGATCATAAATGTTCGACGGAAACCGCCTTGATAACATGGACTAATGCAGTGCTAAATACTTGATGCCATAACCTGCTCAGACAGATCTTAATGTAGCAGTGGATTATCCGTCACCATAGGCCATAATTAGTTAAGTCTTCTAATATGTCTTGCCCTTCCACTAGGTTGTCATCACGAAACACCAAGCACCACAATTCAGCTTTGGCAACAAACACTCCGAGTATTTGACTCCACTTATAGTCGACGTCGAGGAATAAAAACGGCTGATTCTCCAGGTAACATCTAACATGGTTTATTTACCTGGTAATTACAATGTATTAAAGCGACGTTATCATTACAACCGTGGGCACGCTTTAATAATTTGGTACCATTTACTAAAAATCAATTAGGCGTGTGTAATAACCTAGCACATATGTATTACAAGGAACGTTACCGATCTCTACCGCCTTAGCAATCGTCCTTAGCTGTTGGCGGAGTAGTACAAGTAATCAGACGCGGCCAACGACAATGTCCGATTATTTGTGCAACACCGCCACCGCCCCTAATGCCTAATCTTATAATAATACTTCCGACGCAACAATGTCGTCATAGTTGAAGTTATTAAACGTTGTTTGTGTTCAAATTAGAAACTTTCATTTTTCATATCCAAGAATCATGTTAAATTACCTGGTAGAGGCTTTCGTTGACGTGTCACGCCGACTTCATCAGTACCTATGACGCTGAATGACGTCATCGTACACGTGAGGCAGTTGTTTGTGTTGTTTTTAGAATAATAATTATTGTTCTGACTTTGTTTCAGGTCTATGGCAACAATTCGTTTGATCATGGCTACAATCGGCATCATGTAGTCACAAGGGCTGTGGTTATGTCATAACTACGGTTGTTTTGAAATCAGTATATGGCACAATGTGACGTCATCGTATTGAATGTGTTTGTCCCTGTCTCACGAAAAGTGATGGTGTATTATTCCGCGCGTGCCAAAACGTTGAACGAAAATGAGCGAAATATGATTGACGGAGCGTTAAATCTGTAAATATCACGCTCGGTTGCACAGCACTTACGCGGCACTTGCATAGCAATTGTTACTGTCTTCTTGGGCAGTACCAATAGCACAGCAATTGTACTTTTGCTTGGTGTTCTACTCTCTGCATTGTTGCGTTCTTTTGCAGCGTATACAGCGAAGACAAACAGTAACCAGTGGTAACTGTACTAACTGTTCCGCTGAATGTTTTATTGTGTTTTCGTTACGCATCTGTCATAGCTAAAGCATTGAGCGTTTTCTTGAAATCGACTCTACGGCAAACGTTCATGTGTAAATCAAAGTTTATCTTGGTTGTCTTACTTGCGTGTAGGCTACTGATGACGGAATCAAATCGGTTAAAAGCAAATTTGTGTTTGTGCACTGGAACTTGTGTCTCGCTGATCCAGGAAAACCATGTATCGTGAACTACTAAGTATTGTTGATGGCGACGCAGCAGTAATACCAGTGGATATACTGAAGCCGTTCACAATACTTATATTGAATGGCGCACCTATATCACACAGTGTTTTAGTTAGGTCATATTTGTGCTTGTCAGTATTATTGGAACATTATTTTTGAGATTTGTTCGGCGTGCATAAATGATCGTCCACTTAGATGACAACTGAATGGAGTAATTCGATTTAATCAAATGGTTTCTGTGTACGTTGCAAGACGAATTTGCAAAATTCTTTACAACGGCTGGCCACTCGTTCAGTTGTTAAGGCCTGACCAACGTACATTGTAGTTTCGATTTCCACACAAGCTAGATGATTTTGAAAGTGTATCTGTTGAAAGAATTGTACAATAACGTCATACAATAAATGTATGCCGCAATATCTACTCACGCAGGCCTATTGTGTGTCGGTTCAAACATCATCCAAGTGTAACAAGAACTCAGAAAAACTACACATGTACATGTCCAACCAATGGTGTAATACGATAAAAAGACAGGAAAACACTTTTTATTCTACAGTTAGATACTTGGTTGTACTGTTTTATATCCTTCTAATACAACATGCTGAAGTTCAAAATTGCATCTATACTCACAAAATATTCGGCCATTCGCACACCGCTTGGTCCGTTCGAGGTTAAAGGGAATAAAAACATCTACGGCTTGAATTCATGTTATATTACATCCTGCTATCTATTTCCATGTCCACCAAGCCAAAAACAATTTAAAAAAATCAATGAATTAGAAATTCTACATTTAATGCTGTACATCCGGACATTTTTGAATATGCATATTTTTGGCGCGCTTTTCGGGATGCCGAGATGTGACGTCACTTATGACCCACACTCGCATCAGGCCGACCCTTTCCATGCATTCAGAGCATGTTTACAACTATAGCTTTTGGGTCGAAACGAGCGTCAGAATGAGTTATTGTGCAATATTCCGATGAAATACAAACACTAGTCATTATAGAGGAACAAGCAGTTATCTTACCGTTCCACATGTATCGAATTTTATTCAAAACAATGAATGCGAATGTGCCTACAAGTCGACTAGGTTTCGCCGAGCTTGGGCTCGTTTTCAGAATAATTATATGGAATGCAACCAACGAGAGATAATCTACACCAATAAACATACATAGCAAACATATATCGTATCCAGTTACAGAAAGCAACGTGTATAATCTCATAATATCACTAGAATATCGATGTATGAAGGAGGAGTTGTTCAATTTATCATAACAACTTAAATCAGTCAGTGAATTTCTATCGGTCCTGTTAGCTCGGTTGGTAAAGGCGTTGGTTCCTTAGCACTTATTTTGCAATCGGGTGACGCCGGTTCAAACCCCACGACAGGAGCCTGGCGGGGGACCGGTATCACCTCTTATACTGGCAATTGCTACCTCTCAACTCAACTCCAGAATCCGCGGTCGCGGCCTATCGGCACGCGAAATATGGTTCCAACGAGACCAGTTTTCCAACGCGCAGTTGCCTATTTTAGATCGTGCCATCAACGCTGAACAACATCAGTCTCGCCTACAAAATCACGCACACAGCCAGACGTCGAAGGCTCCTCGCGGCAAAGAGGCGCCTGTACCGATAATTCATGACGGTGACTTGGTTTACGTACTATCCGACCGCAATAAGTCGCAAGCTCGAGACCGCTATCTAGTCACCTCTATCGAAGATAGCTGGTGCTACATTCGCAAATTTAGCGGATCACAACTACGCACTTCATCATACAAGGTGCGACTATCCGAGTGCTATTTAGTACCCGGTCATGTGTCGACCACAATACCCACGCGCCATCGTGAGGATGGAGATGACACGGAAGACGTCCCGCCATACGAAGACGACACCCCGCCTGATGTCCAAGCGAATGCAACTCCACCCGAAATCCCATTAGTGATCGCAGCACCGCCCGAGGCTCCACTGACGATCACAGCGCCACCTGAGGCCCCTACAACCGCGCTACCGAAACCACCAACCACACCCAGTGACAACGTGAGGCCCACTCGGCCCATCCGCAGACGTAATAAACCTGCATATCTACAAGACTATGAGTTATAATACATGTGCCATGGACCTATTGACTCTACTGCATATTTTGTGTGACATATGCCCATATTGACTCTACTGCATATTTGTATGTCATATGGACTATCACGTTATAACCTTACAAGCTTATGTGCTATTATTAGATTAGTGAAGGAGAAAAGAAAGTGGTCACGCCATATTGGATAAGTATCGCTTAGATAGTGGTCTACTATCGGTCTACTAGCCTGCTTACAGAGTGGGCATTGTTTTGCTCGTTAGGTTCGTTGGTAGCTTTGTGGGCGAGCGGGCCCAGAGCGTGTGCTCTGGTTGACTGTCTCAGAATTGTTGTCTCTGACATAGAATGGATCTCGTCCAGTAGGGACCCCAGGGCCTGAGAGATCTCTGGTTTAAGACTGGCTAGCGTGCGGCTCCGCAATTCGGTTCCGTAGCGCTGTTTTACGAGTCTAGGTAGCTCCTGATGGATAAGTCTAAGCCAGCTCAATACAACCATGTTCTCTAGCGACGGTGATAAGTCCTCATCTACGGTCGGGAACTCGTCGTGGTGTGATATACCGCCACCCACTGTCAGCAGACTATCATCAACGAACGCCAGGAGGCGTTGGAATAGGTCCTCGTGGTTTTCGTCTGATTCAAGTTTTATGTCGGCGAAATCTATGAAGTGAGCGCCGCTTGTCTGAAATCCGAAGTGAAGTCTGATTGCTTGCCATATGGAGTTGACGGATGTCGAGTTTTTGACGATGGTATTTCGCGATATGATCGGACAGAAGTTGGCAATCTGCCCAAGCATTAATTCTAAGTGCGCGACTTTTTGTTGTGCCGTTCGCCTAACCAAGCCTGGTGTGTCTTCGGTATCGTCAAGTGAGCCTCTGAGTGAAGAAGTGTTAGTTTTCTTTCCCCATGTTACCTGGTCGAGTAGGAATGGTGCGAAATTCGCGTCCAATGATAGAGTATATTGGAGGTTTTGGCGCCAGCTCTAATATGACGTCAGTGTTTCGTGTTTTGAAAGAGACCACTGTTTTGAAGCTCTCTGTGACTGAGCCATTGTCGCGTTTGACGTGTAGCTCAATCGTGTATGCAAATGCCGGCAATGTTCAATGTTAATTACTGCGTACAGAAAGTAAGCATTCGTCGTGCCGTTTGTTTGGCTATACGAGTATCTATCCACTTTAGTAGTGAAAACGCTGCCACCACGCCAGTATAGAAGGGAAAGACTCGATAACGACGAGAACATTTATTGAACAGACTTATCTCAAAACGGAAGTCGATGCAAGAGAGCGTACAACAGGAACAAGGTATGGAATTAACCAACGCAATAATACAGGAAGCGGAAATGTGATACTTATCCAATATGGCGTGGGTCATAAGTGACGTCCCGATACCACGTGATCGCCTAGCTCATTAAATTTTATTTTCTGCGGGAATCGCTACACAGACGGGTTTAAAATCGAATTTATGCTACAAATGTAATTTTCTGTATTTTTTAGTGTTGTCAAATGTTACATACAAGGTTAAACTGTGTGTAGAGTAAGGTGGGGCAAAGCGCCCATGTTGGGGCATAGCGCCCATGCCACTATCTTGGCAAATATTGCATTTGTTGGCTCCACATAGCGATCAAATGATTAATGACTGAGTCCTAACAACACATCAACGTGCTATGGCTTTACAGAATCGAACACGATGTAAGTACAGCTGATTTATCGTTTCTTTATTATTTGTTATAAGATCGCTTCCATATTAATTAATAAATTGCTCCTAAATGGTTACGAATTTTGAAACGCTTGGAATAGCTTTCTACGCTATGTTGTATAACCTGCATTTTCATGCCTTCAGTTACGGTGAGCAATAAAAGAAAATGTCATGACTCAAACGTTCTCAGCATAGTCGCCAGTGGGGCATAGCGCCACCTGTGAATTGGGGCAAAGCGCCCATGCCTGCGCGCTATGCCCCATCTGCAATTATTAATATAAAAGTAACATTGTGAATATATTTTAGATGGCATGTCGTTGTGTAAATACAATATACATTATATATATATATTATATATATATATATATATATACACACACACATATATGTATATATATATAATCATTGTTTGTGTTTAGCGCGCACACACACAAACACACACACAATTATTTATAATATTGTGTGTATGTGTGTGTGTATGTGCGTGTGTGTGTGTGTGTGTCAATGTGAATTTTAATGATATAATTTTATTAAACGTTCTTGTGATTATTATAAGGATAACAGTTACAGCATGTTCGTTTCAGATTGAGAGACAGCATGGTTCGAACGTACAAAAGAAAGTCTACACAGGGGTCGTATTGGTCTGAACGACTGGCGTTAGCTGTAGCGGCTGTCCACGAAGGACAGAGTATACGAGATGCAGGGGCAGATTATGGAATACCAAGGCGCACACTAAAGCGCCATTGCTCTGGTGTTGTACAGCTCCCATTCTTTGAAGCACAACTGGTAGATTATGCATAGGAGATGGTCAAGGGAATGTACAGATTGACAACTATTGATGTCAGGCGTTTGGGTTACGCTGTTGCCGCAAAATTGGGCATGCAGCACAATTTTGATGACGAGCGTGGGCTAGCTGGAAAGGACTGGCTGTCAAATTTCATGAAGCGCCACCCAGAGTTGTCGATTCGTGCGCCAATTTCCACTAGTCTGGCCCGTGTCGAAGGTTTCAACCGCGATGCAGTTATGGCGTTTTTTGCTTTGTACAAAGATGTCCTGCAAGGAGGGGATCACAGAGCTACTGCCATTTGGAACTGCGATGAAACTGGCTTCACGAAGGTAGCGAAGGCGGGGAAGGTCGTATGCGAAACTGGAACAAGGCAGGTGCGAAAGGTTTCGAGCGGTGAGCGTGGAAAGAACATTACCGCGCTGTGCTGTATAAGCGGTTTTTACATTCCTCCGCTGTTTGTGTTCCCTCGCAAGAGAATGGTGGAGGCCCTCATGAACGGTGCCCCTACTGGTTCGATTGGTGCAGTGAATGATCGCGGTTCAGGCTATATCGACTCAGCTCTGTCCATGAAGTGGCTCAAACACTTCGTCGCGATGGCCGGCTGCACCAAAGACCACCCACACTTACTTCTGTTGGATGGACACGAAAGCCATAAAAACGCTTGAGGCAATCGACTTCGCCCGGGAACATGGGGTCATATTGCTTACATTTCCATCACAATGCGCACACCGGCTCCAGCCACTCGACCGGACATTTTTTTAAGTCACCGAAGTCTGCGTTCAGCCGTTCATGTGACAACTGGCTTACATCCAAAAAGGGACGTCCCATCACCCAGTATGATGTGATGGCATCACCCAGTATGATATGAGCAAGCATATAGTTCTACTGCTACAGTGCAGTCTGCCGTCAAAGGGTTTGCAACGTGCGGCTCGATGCAAAATGAATGTACTTGAATTGCCTGTCGATACTCCTCAAGTCACATCCCTGGATGTGGTCGTCACTTAGGTTGCCGGCACCCGAGTCACCACCTCTCCAGCTACTGTCCCGGCAATCTCAGCATCACACCACCCCATAGCAACCAGCTCTCGAAAGCTCCAGTCTGCATGTCGCTGCCACCCATGTCGTCACCGGACACGTTGGCCCCCACTGAAGCAGCCAGCGCTCCAGATGTCGCCACTGGTGTATCTGCACCGGCAGTTTCTGTCGAACATCTTACAAGTCCTGCAGGATCTGAAGGTGACATTCGCGCTATTATTATGAGCTGCTCGTCACCACCGCCGAACAAGAAGCGTAAACATGTAGCGAGAAGAACCTCCAGTGTCGTGCTGACTTCTTCGCCATACAAGTTAATTGCTGAGAAGAAACGCGACATGAAGAAACCAAAACGTTCGCTGGTGGTAAAGAAAATCAGCGAGATCAAGCTGCCCAAGTCAGCACAAGAGCCTACTGCTGATCCGTCTGGGATGTCAAACCAAGAAAAGAACACAGACGAAGACACATAATGCGTCGTTTGCTGCCAGCCTTACGCCAACAGCAAGTCCAAAGAGGCTTCAGTGTCTGAGCTGCAAGAAATGGGCACACGCCGCGTGCACTGCAGGCGACCCATACTACATTTGCCACAACTGTGAATCAGACTCAGACTATTTGGATAAACAAATTCAACAGCACGTCGTCATAGCACATGTCGCTACACTGAAGCCACCAGCGAACTGCATTCAGGTTCCTTGGTGCGATATCGTTCTTTGTTCGTGTTTCATTTGGTTTGTAGGCTGCATTTTGTATGTGCATTAAATAAAGTTCTGTATCCTTGTTATTAGATAATCATTTTGTAGCCTACTGATAAAAAAGTACATGCAATTCCACATGGGGCATAGCGCCCATCCCATGTGCGCTTTGCCCCACCTACGGGGCAAAGCGCCCAAATCGGGTGCATGCACATAATTAATCACACTTCAAAAACATATTATTCGAATCATGTCAGATTTGCACGACATATACTCAATATAGTTACCGACATATTGTAGATATCTGTAGGTATATTGCATTAAATAGAGCCAACCGTTATGACGATATGTGTTACCCTGGGCGCTATGCCCCACCCTACTCTACACATGAAAAAAGGATTTTAGGTAATGCCTTATTTTTATTTCCTTTAAGGTTTCTTTTTAACTACACCTTATGTTTAGTTATATGTTGTGTCTGCAAACATAGCACGTGCTTCTTTCGCGTTTGTTGAAAGCAAACAACGTCGGTTGAGCCGTAACTAGATGTAAATAAAACCCAATCGCGCGTTCTTGTTACCCTCCCCTCTGTAACTGCTATCTTCAACGTGTCCAAAAATGTTTGGCAAGTGTAGTTACCCGATCTCCTCGTTTTTTCTCGTTCAGTGCCACATCTAAAATCACTGCATTGGCTACCTGTGCGATATCGCATTATTTTTAAGATCTGTACAATTACTTAAGTAGTAATAGAGGTTAAGTACCGCGCATGGTTGTCGCGCCGCGGTGCAAGTGCAAAGTACCCGGATGTAGGTCAAGGTAAAGTACCCGGATGTAGGTCAAGGTCAAATGTCAAGGTCAAGTACCCGGATGTAGGTCAAGGCCACGTGGCGCCCCCTACCGGAATTTTTCGGAACTAGAATAGCACGCCACCTAGCGGATTTTTCGGAACTAAAATATTCCCGCCAAAAATGTAATCGCGCCCCCTGGTGGATAGTTGGTGAACTAATTATTTCCCGCCAAAACCAAAATCGCGCCCCCTGGCGGATAGTTGGTGAACTAATTATTTCCCGCCAAAATATAATCGCGCCCCCTGGAGGATAGTTGGTGAACTAATTATTTCCCGCCAAAACCTAAATAGCTCCCCCTGACGGATAGTTGGTGAACTCAAATTATTTCCCGCCAAAACCAAAATAGCGCCCCTGGCGGATAGTTGGTGAAATAAAATATTTCCCGCCAAAACTAGATATCGCCACCTAGCGGAATTTTTCGCGACTAAAATATTTCCCGCCAAAACTTAAAAAGCGCCCCTGTCGGATAGCTGGTGAACTAAAATATTTCCCGCCAAAACTAGATATCGCCACCTAGCGGAATTTTTCGGGACTAATTATGCAAGTGGTGCCATCTTGTGGACAAGTTGTGAAGTAAATGTAGGAGTACTGCAAATATTCGTGTCTCTTGCACGCTTGCGTGCAACAGAGCCCCCTGACGGATACATCACGAACTACAAACATCATCCCCTAGTGGACAAATGTTCGTTCGGTACGACCACGTGACCTTTATGTTCTGTCGAACTGTTTTAAAAGGCCTGCGTCTGTTTTTTTGTGGTCATAATATCTTACATTTTGGAAGATGAACAACATGGCTAGTGATGACGTCCGACAATGGATTTTGCTACCGAAGGCGCAGCCTTCTCCGGCTACGGGACCACTCGATCTCTCGACCCCGACAATCAACCCGGACCAACAACCAACGACCAGTTCAACGACCAGTCCGACGACCAGTTCAACGACCAGTTCGACGACCAAACCAATTTCGTCTCTGTCATCAGCTCCGTCAACCGACCCAATCATCAACCTGACATCGTCACCTCCGACGAAGCGTCAGAAGCTGTTGCCTCGTTATACTTGTTGTATGTGTGGCAGTACCTTCAAGTATAAAGGAAATCGGCCCGCTCATGTGAAGCAGGGCTGCTGTCAAAGGAAGCAAGATAAACAGCGGCGACGTAAAGAACAACTTGAAGAACAGCTTGAAGAACAACTTGAAGAGATAACAGTAAGCTTCAATTTTTCATAGTGTTCAAATGGTATTCATGCTATTTTGTTAGAACATTTTTCAAAAGACCATAATATTATATTTTTTCTTATACATATCAGTTGACCATTCATTACTAAGCTCATCTCGTTACTGTTTCAGCGACAAGAAAAGGAGGGCATCGCTACTGCTGACAGTGTTCCAACTACTTCTGCGTCACGAAAACGTCAACGGTCACCGTCATCTTCAGCATCACCATCTGTCAACCGACCACCATCACAGTTGTACCACGATAGTACTATGCCTAACGTCATCCTCAAATCACACATCACGTCCATGAACTCAGACCAATTAGATGGTGAAAGACTGTTTGAGTGTTTTTGTTAGACGCAGGTGTGAAACTATCCGACGTGATAGTCCAACAGTTGTGTAATATCAATACTTGGTTGCAAGAATCCGTTTCGAAACAGTGGCGAAACACTATGAAACATATGGTTCTTGCAGTTATGGAGCGTGACATGTAAATACGTTTGTGTTGTTCACGAATAAACTGTGCAAACCTCATCTTGTGTCTTTTTCATAGTGTAATGCAAAGCATATGTTGGGAACCTTACTAATAGTCTTACACTTCACAAGCATGTCTGTGTAGTTCAGTAGAGATGATAGCCACTTATGTCTATGTAGTTCAGTACAGATATGTTAACCACTCATGTCTGTGTAGTTCAGTACAGAGATGTTAATGCACTCAGACCAACTAGTGGTGCAAACGAAACACTATGCTTTGACCAACACG
>CM034542.1:30198356-30237123 GCA_020002185.1 Paraescarpia echinospica | reverse complement strand
CATCCGTAGTCTCGTGACATATCTCGGTCATAGTTTCGTCTCTTGTCTCGTCGGTACTCTCGTGTGACGTGTCATCCGAAGTCTCGTGACATATCTCGGCCATAGTCTCGTGTGACGTGTCATCCGTAGTCTCGTGTGATGTGTCATCCGTAGTCTCGTGACATATCTCGGTCATAGTCTCGTCTCTTGTCTCGTCGGTACTCTCGTGTGATGTGTCATCCGTAGTCTCGTGTCATCCGTGATGTGGCATCCGTAGTCTCGTGACATATCTCGGTCATAGTTTCGTCTCTTGTCTCGTCGGTACTCTCGTGTGACGTGTCATCCGTAGTCTCGTGTAATGTGGCATCCGTAGTCTCGTGACATATCTCGGTCATAGTTTCGTCTCTTGTCTCGTCGGTACTCTCGTGTGACGTGTCATCCGTAGTCTCGTGTGATGTGGCATCCGTAGTCTCGTGACATATCTCGGTCATAGTCTCGTCTCTTGTCTCGTCGGTACTCTCGTGTGACGTGTCATCCGTAGTCTCGTGTGATGTGTCATCCGTAGTCTCGTGTGATGTGTCATCCGTAGTCTCGTGTGACATGTCATCCGAAGTCTCGTGACATATCTCGGCCATAGTTTCGTGTGATGTGTCATCCGTAGTCTCGTGACATATCTCGGTCATAGTCTCGTCTCTTGTCTCGTCGGTACTCTCGTATGATGTGTCATCCGTAGTCTCGTGTGATGTGTCATCCGTAATCTCGTGACATATCTCGGTCATAGTCTCGTATCTTGTCTCGACGGTATTCTCGTGTGATATCTCGTCCGTAATCTCGTGTGATGTGTCATCCGTAGTCTCGTGACATATATCGGTCATAGTCTCGTCTCTTGTCTCGTCGGTACTCTCGTGTGACGTGCATCCGAAGTCTCGTGACATATCTCGGTCATAGTCTCGTGTGATGTGCCTAGTTGATCTAAGTTCAATTCGTGACACGTGTTGGTCAAAGCATAGTGTTTCGTTTTCGTGACACGTGTTGGTCAAAGCATAGTGTTTCGTTAGTGCAACTAGTTGGTCTGAGTTCAATTCGTGACACGTGTTGGGCAAAGCATAGTGTTTCGTTTGGCCAACTAGTTGATCTAAGTCCAATTCGTGACACGTGTTGGTCAAAGCATAGTGTTTCGTTTGTACAACTAGTTGATCTAAGTCCAATTCGTGACACGTGTTGGTCAAAGCATAGTGTTTCGTTTGCACAACTAGTTGGTCTGAGTTCGATGTTCGATTCGTTCAGCGTGTTGGTCAAAGCATAGTGTTTCGTTTGTGTGACTAGTTGATCTGAGTTCAATTTGTGACATGTGTTGGTCAAAGAATAGTGTTTCGTTTGTCCAACTAGTTGGTCTGAGTTCAATTCGTGCAGTGTAATCGGTTAAGTTTCTGTTTCGTTTACGCAACTAGTTGATCTGAGTTCGATTTGTGTCGTGTGTTGGTCAAAGCATAGTGTTTCGTTTGTCCAACTAGTTGGTCTGAGTTCAATTCGTGCAGTGTAATCGGTTAAGTTTCTGTTTCGTTTACGCAACTAGTTGATCTGAGTTCGATTTGTGTCGTGTGTTGGTCAAAGCATAGTGTTTCGTTTGCACCACTAGTTGGTCTGAGTTCAATTTGTGCAGCGTAATCGGTTAAGTTTCTGTTTCGTTTACGCAACTAGTTGATCTGAGTTCGATTTGTGTCGTGTGTTGGTCAAAGCATAGTGTTTCGTTTGCACCACTAGTTGGTCTGAGTTCAATTTGTGCAGCGTAATCGGTTAAGTTTCTGTTTCGTTTACGCAACTAGTTGATCTGAGTTCGATTTGTGTCGTGTGTTGGTCAAAGCATAGTGTTTCGTTTGCACCACTAGTTGGTCTGAGTTCAATTTGTGCAGCGTAATCGGTTAAGTTTCTGTTTCGTTTACGCAACTAGTTGGTCTGAGTTCAATTTGTGCAGCGTAATCGGTTAAGTTTCTGTTTCGTTTACGCAACTAGTTGGTCTGAGTCCGATTCGTGCCGTGTGTTGGTCAAAGCATAGTGTTTCGTTTGCACCACTAGTTGGTCTGAGTGCATTAACATCTCTGTACTGAACTACACAGACATGAGTGGTTAACATATCTGTACTGAACTACATAGACATAAGTGGCTATCATCTCTACTGAACTACACAGACATGCTTGTGAAGTGTAAGACTATTAGTAAGGTTCCCAACATATGCTTTGCATTACACTATGAAAAAGACACAAGATGAGGTTTGCACAGTTTATTCGTGAACAACACAAACGTATTTACATGTCACGCTCCATAACTGCAAGAACCATATGTTTCATAGTGTTTCGCCACTGTTTCGAAACGGATTCTTGCAACCAAGTATTGATATTACACAACTGTTGGACTATCACGTCGGATAGTTTCACACCTGCGTCTAACAAAAACACTCAAACAGTCTTTCACCATCTAATTGGTCTGAGTTCATGGACGTGATGTGTGATTTGAGGATGACGTTAGGCATAGTACTATCGTGGTACAACTGTGATGGTGGTCGGTTGACAGATGGTGATGCTGAAGATGACGGTGACCGTTGACGTTTTCGTGACGCAGAGGTAGTTGGAACACTGTCAGCAGTAGCGATGCCCTCCTTTTCTTGTCGCTGAAACAGTAACGAGATGAGCTTAGTAATGAATGGTCAACTGATATGTATAAGAAAAAATATAATATTATGGTCTTTTGAAAAATGTTCTAACAAAATAGCACGAATACCATTTGAACACTATGAAAAATTGAAGCTTACTGTTATCTCTTCAAGTTGTTCTTCAAGCTGTTCTTCAAGTTGTTCTTTACGTCGCCGCTGTTTATCTTGCTTCCTTTGACAGCAGCCCTGCTTCACATGAGCGGGCCGATTTCCTTTATACTTGAAGGTACTGCCACACATACAACAAGTATAACGAGGCAACAGCTTCTGACGCTTCGTCGGAGGTGACGATGTCAGGTTGATGATTGGGTCGGTTGACGGAGCTGATGACAGAGACGAAATTGGTTTGGTCGTCGAACTGGTCGTTGAACTGGTCGTCGGACTGGTCGTTGAACTGGTCGTTGGTTGTTGGTCCGGGTTGATTGTCGGGGTCGAGAGATCGAGTGGTCCCGTAGCCGGAGAAGGCTGCGCCTTCGGTAGCAAAATCCATTGTCGGACGTCATCACTAGCCATGTTGTTCATCTTCCAAAATGTAAGATATTATGACCACAAAAAAACAGACGCAGGCCTTTTAAAACAGTTCGACAGAACATAAAGGTCACGTGGTCGTACCGAACGAACATTTGTCCACTAGGGGATGATGTTTGTAGTTCGTGATGTATCCGTCAGGGGGCTCTGTTGCACGCAAGCGTGCAAGAGACACGAATATTTGCAGTACTCCTACATTTACTTCACAACTTGTCCACAAGATGGCACCACTTGCATAATTAGTCCCGAAAAATTCCGCTAGGTGGCGATATCTAGTTTTGGCGGGAAATATTTTAGTTCACCAGCTATCCGACAGGGGCGCTTTTTAAGTTTTGGCGGGAAATATTTTAGTCGCGAAAAATTCCGCTAGGTGGCGATATCTAGTTTTGGCGGGAAATATTTTATTTCACCAACTATCCGCCAGGGGCGCTATTTTGGTTTTGGCGGGAAATAATTTGAGTTCACCAACTATCCGTCAGGGGGAGCTATTTAGGTTTTGGCGGGAAATAATTAGTTCACCAACTATCCTCCAGGGGGCGCGATTATATTTTGGCGGGAAATAATTAGTTCACCAACTATCCGCCAGGGGGCGCGATTTTGGTTTTGGCGGGAAATAATTAGTTCACCAACTATCCACCAGGGGGCGCGATTACATTTTTGGCGGGAATATTTTAGTTCCGAAAAATCCGCTAGGTGGCGTGCTATTCTAGTTCCGAAAAATTCCGGTAGGGGGCGCCACGTGGCCTTGACCTACATCCGGGTACTTGACCTTGACATTTGACCTTGACCTACATCCGGGTACTTTACCTTGACCTACATCCGGGTACTTTGCACTTGCACCGCGGCGCGACAACCATGCGCGGTACTTAACCTCTATTACTACTTACTTATCAAACCCTATCGTCCAAACAACCTGCGTACCTACATTCTATGCTTACTCCAGCAAAGAAACCTAACCAGCTTCGGTCGGCAGACTCTGGTCTACTTTTAATTCCCATAGTTAAGACGAATGCTGGAATTCGAGCCTTTTCAGTTGCTGCTCCAACTTTGTGGAACTTACTCCCTGTTGGTGTCAAGTCAGTAAGAAATATAGTTTAATTTCGTCGTCATATAAAAACCTAACTTTTTAATACTGCATACCCGCCTTAGCTTCTTAGCAATTCCATCCATCTGTTGAGAACTGTTGCTCTGTACTTGACAATGAGAACGCTCAATCCTTTGGATTTGTTGCGCCACCGAGCTCGGATTTCCCGAGGATATATTGGCGCTAAAGAAGTAATTCCATTATTATCGATACTAGTCCACATTTGAGTGACGACTTCACCCGTCTAATCTTTCACGCTACCAATTCAGAGAAAATAAATGTCATATAAAAACCTATCTTTTTAATACTGCATACCCTCCTTAGCTTCTTAGCAATTCCATCCATCTGTTGAGAACTGTTGCTCTGTACTTGACAATGAGAACGCTCAATCCTTTGGATTTGTTGCGCCACCGAGCTCGGATTTCCCGAGGATATATTGGCGCTAAAGAAGTAATTCTATTATTATCGATACTAGTCCACATTTGAGTGACGACTTCACCACCCGTCTAATCTTTCACGCTACCAATTCAGAGAAAATAAATGTCTCTTCACACAGCCTCTCCCATACACCTGTCTCAGTCGTGGTCTTCCTTTATCGTCTACCTTCCACTGCGTACGCATCCGCTCTCTTCATCATACGTCTACCTAACGTCCGTTCGTTCCACGGGTCCAGCTCAAGCCCACTACTAAGCCTATGTTTATCGCTTGTGTATATCTTTTCACTCCTGCATGTTTTGCCACCTAGTTATTTGTGTAAGCTTTGCTATTCTCTCGTTGTTCTTCCGTCATCGCCGTAGCCGTCATACCCACGCACTGTTCCATTCAGACAACGCCATCCCGGTCGTGTAATCATCACTTTGGTCTGCTGCACACACCCCCATCTTCTCCAGACCGACTCACAATCCACGACTGCCCTACTTCCCGGCCGGGATACACAGGCACTTTTCACCCGACCAGACTCACCCCGACTGAAGTGTATACACTACACCGACAGAGTCATACATGAACAGGCTGAAGATGGTGTCGCGTCACAATCACTGCTGGTGTCAGTCTGACGTATTCAAACGTTTACGTTTACCTGATTATGACGTTACACCGGCTTCATGTATAACTCAGTCCGTGTGGTGTATAGTCTACCGTGCGTTCTTGAACGTCTACTTCACTGCCAGCTACTACCGCTACGTCGTCTTCGCAGGCAACATTCCGGAGAATGGCTCTCTTAAACGAACCGTCTCCCGACTAATAACTTCCGCCAATACGGGTACACAAAATCGACTATGACAATTCCTGTCATTGTCGCTTAGGCAATAGCAACAGGTCTGCCAGGGCGTGAAGCGCTTTGAGCAGTCTTAAGGATTGGACACTGCGCTATATATATTTACCTTTACCTTTTTACGTCACACTGTTTAATTTCAAGGCGAGTTATCACGATGTTGTGAACATAACATAGGAAATCAAGGTGATGTGATTGTCGCGTAACCATAATCTCATTGTGGTGACGTCATTACGCGAACTCATCGTCTGGGCCGCATTCAAAGTTCGCGCCACGTCGCACCGCGACGTCGCTTTTGCAGTTCAAAGTTACGCGATGCGCGCCGCGCCAACGAGTCTCCGTAATGGCCTCCAAAGATGGTTTTGGGCGTTATGAATATTATTTTTAATGGGGGTGACAAGTTGAGCTTTTAACAAAACCAAACTTCTTAATCATTAGCCTAATAGCATGAACAACACAACCGTTTGCAGGGGCGTACCCAGAATTGACATGTTCGGGTTTTTTTCAAACGGGTGTTATCAGTGGCGCGTGAACGAAATTCACATTGGTGGGGCTAAGGGAGCTTCAGCACCACTGAAACATTTTTGCTGCACACATTTTCTGTTCTCATTTTGCCCCTACCACCCTCCCCAAGAATGGAAAAAAGAAAGAGATGAACTATGATAAAAGTTTATTTGTTCACAAAGTACGTATACATAGCATGCATGTTGACTTTAAAAAAGTAGCAATTAACGATATAATACTGATTGAATTGGAGTGAAGTAATAGCTGCAACATGTATAGAAAAACATATGAATAATATTCCTTATAATTTTGGCTAAATACGCTTTAACTTTTTCGAGTATACCTAAGTTATTTTATTTTAATCCTAAATCATATCTTTATATTGCATTAATAATTATGTCTTGCTGTTTTAAAGTTTCTCAGGTTCTGCCAGTGCAGCAGGGATTCCCATTACACATTATAGTTACAGCCCACATGGAGGCATTCTGTCTGACACTGGGACAATGGCAGGCAGTGAGCCGATGCTAGTCCAATACACAGGCACAATCTCTGACACCCAGGCCACTCCACTCAGCCATTCAAGTGATCAGAGATAGGGAAAAGTCCACTATCCAGTTATAAATAGAGATCAGTGCAGGAGGCTTACAGCAGTAGGGAAATAGTAGGAAAATTTAGCATTTTGGGCGGCAGCGAGGTGCCCTTAGAATGATTCAATCAAATACAGATTTATTATGTATAGTGGCACTACCACGTGAAATGTCTATGCAAAATCAGAGAAAAATAGGCAAAATGTAAAAATTTACCAGTTTCAGAGGCCCTAAGGAGCCCTTAGAACGATTCAATCAAATAAATTTGTTTAGTGCATAGTGGTAGTACCCTAAAATTAGTGAAAAAGTTGCTGAACAGTTTCTGAGATTTGGCAGCTAACGGTGGATGCAGAGTGATGGGACCTTCGGCAGGACTTAAAACCCCCCTGGATACGCCCCTGGTTTGTGCAGGGCTGCGTTCAGAGGTCGAGATCCGTCGCGGTTTGTCATCGGAAGTTGAACGGTTAAATTTTATGTACCGCGACGTTCGCCGCATTCAAAATGGATACTACAGATTTTGAATGTCTTTTTCGACGAAAATGTCACCGTCCTTTCAATTAGGAACACTGTGATTTAGTTAAAAATATAAACTTGTCATGCTTGAGTGTGAACTGAAGCGCTCAAACGCACCAACCACACCGTTAAAAATAAGAATTATCAACGAATGCAAAAACAACTACTGAGGCCATTTTTGGAGACGTGAGTCAGCGTGATGTATCTTTGAATGGCAAAATCGACTTCCGGGGCAAAAAGCGAGGTCGCAGTGTGGCGCGAACTCAGAACGCGGCCCAGGTGATGGCTATTTGCTACCATTCAACGTATGCATGTAAATAGTACCTGATGTAAATCTTGTCAAAAGTACCTTCGACCTAACCCTAAACATATTTGCACATCAGACCAACCATAAATAGGCATTTATAGATGGAAGGGTAGCATAAGTGCCCTCTCTCCATTTGTGCACATCATTGGACGAGCAAAGACATTAACACAACCACGAGAAAGTGGCACTACATCGATGAGGCTAATTCAACGAAATCCGACTGCGGGGAAATTCAAACAATGTTCCACATGCAGACTACTTGACGATCTTCTGAACAACATAATCATACGCACCGCATTGACAATGTTGCAAAATCATAGTGGACATTATGAGCCAGTAGAAAAGTTTTATGGGCACGTCCTGTAATGATACACGTATGAGTTGAGAAATATCTACTGTATCCACATATTGCAAGCTCTATAGTGTCTCCAAAATCAGCAATAGCAGAGGTCATATAACTCAGAGTAAAGACCTTTGTGACTGTACCTGCTCTAGTCTGCACATTTCACAGAAACACACATCACTAAATACATTTTATTTAATATATGTTACATTAGTGTACCAGATTTTGCAGTGTTTTTGTTCCATGTCTTTAAACATAAACAGCTAGTACAGAAATCTCCAAACGTCCACACAACGTAGTCATATTTCTCAACTGTCAGATGCACGTTATAACTACTTTGAACAATTATATGTAAATTAGTTCTCTGTGCATAAACCATCTGTAAAATTAACAGTATTATAAACAACCTCAAAATGTTTAATTACATTTGTTTAATTTCAACTCTGACAAAATCATATTTCATCAGTCTACAATAAATTGTCCTACTACTAACAATATCATATTTACACACATAACAAGGATGACACCCACATACATATATATATGCCTACAAAGAAAACAAGTTTACTTACTTTTTACATCATCTTATCAATCACAGTTACACCATTGGTACATTGTGGAACTCAATTTGTTGTAAAATTACACCGTTGTTGCATCAACTACAAATTCCTTCTCTGGGGTGTACGGTGAATACCCTTTTTGTTGGGTAATTTTTCATATCCACACATCTACAGGTCTAACCTGTTCAACACATCTGTGATCAATAATTTGTATCTTCATACCAGGCCGTCTCTTTTGTAAATCAGTATTTCTTCATTGTCTTCCTTAGCAAGGCCATTCGCTACAAACACAAACAACACTGATTAATCTCTCCACCACAAACAAACATCAGTCATCAGACAGGCTTGATAACATCATGCTAAGTACACTCAAGAAAAGTGAAACGTCATCAGTCTTCCAATATCATGGTAATACAGATGTTTTCCAGTGCGAAATGTGACAGGAATTAACATTCCAATATCATGTTCATACAGATGTATTCCAGTGCATAGTGAGACAGGAATTAATATTCCAATAGCATGTTCAAGCAGATGTATTCCAGTGCATAGTATAACAGGAATTAGTATTCCAATGTTATGTTCATACAGATGTATTCCATGCATAGTGTAACAGGAATTAGTATTTCAATGTCTTGTTCATACAGATGTATTCCAGTGCATAGTGTAACAGGAATTAGTATTCTAATGTCACGTTCATACAGATGTATTCCAGTGCAGTGTGACAGGAATTAGTATTCTAATGTCACGTTCATACAGATGTATTCCAGTGCATAGTGTAACAGGAATTAGTATTCTAATGTCACGTTCATACAGATGTATTCCAGTGCATAGTGTGACAGGAATTAGGAAAAGGTTTTAACATTTTAAAACACACAGAAACAAATACACCATCTGCATATTTCTCTGCTTATGGTTGATGCATATATGAAGTTTGTATTGAGCTGTGAAAGACCACAATTACACGAGACATCTCACCTGCTTGTGTGCTTCTGTAGTTGTAGACTTCTTATATGGCCTCAACTCCTCAGATCCAAAACCTGGGATCCACATGTTCCAACTGCGCTCTATAAAACAAGCCATAACAGTGGCATTGTAGCAAGATTACCACTTCCAGTAACTAAGTCACTCTCTAACTACAATACAGTAATGTAATGGGTATGTATTACTCCCAGTATAAGTTGTGGTTGTCCTGTCAATTTAATTTACAAAAGTAATCATCTTGACATGTGATAAACAAAATTAAAATATTTGTATAATAACTTATACATGCATGTAAACAAGCACATGTGCATAAAATAAATGGAACATTCTGTCCCACCAACAACATAAATTAATGACTAATGTTATAAAACCTAAATTACAGACAATGCTTATGCCATAAGTTGTAGAACATTCATGTATACTACAAAATGAAAAACAATTACTGGAGACCCACCTAAATGAAGCTGGACATCTTTGACCTCTACTGTGTTGGACTTTCTGTGTTTGGCGATAAGACATGACGCTGTGACTACATTATCGATGAAATCGTCAGCTATCTGCATTAACATCTGTGGAGAAGAACAAGAACGTTATACGACATAAACACAAAGGCAGCATTTTGAACAAGTAATCTGTAAGAGCTGTTTTATTTCTTAATTTCATTGCAGCTACTTCACTGATGCATTTTTTTGACTGCCCTAAAAATTACATCTACGTATCATCTGTGGGTGGCATAAAACAATGTTAACAAATTGAAAATATCAACGATAAAATGGGGCACAGTATTTAGCAGCAGTTTTATACACTTGTTCCATTGTTTTCAAGATTAGGAACTCTTAGTTTTCAGAATACAAACCTGTTGCACAGAAGATTAAACACAATTGTCACCCAGAGAATTAAATCCAGGTGGCAAGTGGACAAGGATAGTAGAATGACAACAGCTGCAACGTGTGACCTGTTTGAGCATCAATTGATGTCCTGTCTCCATACCTCCTCCACATCTTCATCCAACTGCTCCAGGGGGTCTATTTCTTTCACGAGCTCCTGTAGCCGTCTTTTGTCCAGCACCTGTAGGCAGATATAGTTCTTTTATCTAACACCTAAACAAATGCATGGACAGTAATGACTGTCATACATATGGACGCTGCAAAGTTACAGGGAAGCATTATTATGATTAATGACCTTGTTTGTTCCACGTAATACTAAAATTGGTGGATTTTATTAGGTGATCAATATTATGCTACTTGGAAGGGTGATGGTTTACATTCGAGGGTTAATCAGACATCATTTTGGTTTTTTTTTCAAATTCAGGGGGTCTTGTACCCCTTCCCACAGATCACCAACATGGATTTTTGGATTTGGCACACCCAAAATTACTCTAAAAAGTTTGTTGGCATATTATTCTTTAATTTGTTTTATTAAGCAGTTGCACTTAAAGACCACTGGCCTTTTTGGCACCCATATCCCAGGCTGTCCCAGTATAAGCCATATCCCAGGCTGTCCCAGTATAAGCCATATCCCAGGCTGTCCCAGTATAAGCCATATCCCAGGCTGTCCCAGTATAAGCCATATCCCAGGCTGTCCCAGTATAAGCCATATCCCAGGCTGTCCCAGTATAAGCCAGGAAGTCAATCATAAAATGCCTGCTTTGTTCTCAGAAGAGACAGTGCTAAGCAGGCCTTGTGCCAAGTACTGCAATCTGAGTGTTATGAAGCCTGGGTTATGTTGACTGGGTTAAGTCAGACAACCTGCACCAGTATCTAGTACAGTACCACCTTGCAGCCTGGTTATAGAACAAAGGGGTTGCTGAACTCTGGACATTGGCAAATGCTAATTCACCCCCTCTGCAAACAGTAATTTTGGTCTATGAAGGACATCTAGCAGTGATTCCAATTACATATAGCACTTAGCAGCTCTGTTCTATGCTGCTACTAAAACTGGGGTACATAGGGACTGAGAGAAATGCTAGACAAAGAATTGCAGCCCATGTTTTCTCTGGTGACAAATCCTTTTGTGCATGTAAATACTGGTAATTTTGCAATTGGTGTTTTATTTTGGTCTTTGACCAAAAAGACACATCCGAAAACATTACAATTTTACCTATATTTTGTAGTTAATATGTCTCAATTTATATAGAAAAACTTTGTAAATTTATTTTCCATTTCAATCAGTTCATTTTACTTTGTGGGATTCAATTCCAATTCAATCTGTTTTGGTTTTATTCAATTCCAATTCATGCATTCTGTTGATCAATTTAATTCAATTCCAATTCAATTAAGAATTGAACCCAGGTCTGCAAATGATCGTGCGGTTTGGAGGACCATGAGCGCCAACGCCTGAGAGACATG
The DNA here is from genome assembly GCA_020002185.1 of Paraescarpia echinospica. Classification (NCBI taxonomy): domain Eukaryota; kingdom Metazoa; phylum Annelida; class Polychaeta; order Sabellida; family Siboglinidae; genus Paraescarpia; species Paraescarpia echinospica. The sequence goes on along the minus strand of CM034542.1, from coordinate 30,225,406 downwards.
GCACTTAGAAGAATGTTCTATCCTTGCAAATAGCAGCACCTTGTTTTCCAACTGCTGTGGAGGGGCGGGCTGTCGTATGGCGGCGTGGGAAGGCTGCAGGACAGCTGCGTGAGAGGGCTGCATGATAGGCTGGGGATGAGGACTTCCAGTCACCAGGGTCGGCACTGACGGCGACCCAGTCACGGGTACGTTCATCTTCACAACTGCTGGACCATTCACTCCTACTGACTGCTGTCAGCAAAACACATGCAACTGTTATACAGTGTAATATCTTCTGAATCATGTTACCGCTAATTTTCTACTTCTACCATGCTATTTTTGCAAAATCAAAAATTAGTGATGACTGCTTAGTGACAAATATAATTAAAATTATTTTGTCAACAGTTCATCACTAACGTGTTTGAATGTTTACGAATATCTGTTTCAAGAACATTCAAGAACAATCAAGAATATCCAGTGAAATTCAAGAACATTTGAGGGTACTCAAATGAAAAAATCAACAAATGTTCTATACTTTATTATATAATTTGGGATTTTTCTTAATTGCGAGGTCAATGTATTACCATGATGACTGTAAAGTGAGGTTCGACAATAAATACAAATCCTCATAACTGATTTGATCTTGAAGAAAATAACATGTTGTAAACTGAAATATTTGTAGTAAAAGCTATTGTCTGTTTAAAGTGCAGTAAAAGTGATTATTGAAGGATGACTGTAGTGTAGCAGTTACCTGAGTTGGCTGTCCAATGGAGTGGACTGGAGCTGCAGCCACTACACCAAAGGCTGCAGCTGCGTTGGTCGTGGAGCTGCTGCCTCCTAGGGAGATGCCTTCCATTTACGGCTTCACACTACATCAACATCAAAAGCAAGGAAAATAATTATGAATTCAAGCAAATGGAGTTGCTATCCTGCAGAATAAAGCTAGCGCTTTACATTAAAATAATATTTACAGGTTTTATACAAATAGTGATGATAACCCATATTTTCCTTAGTAACAATAGTATTTAAGCAGTCGCTAAATACCAAGGCGATAACTCAAATTTACTAATTTCAGACTATTTCATTTTTCCACAATAGTACCCTGGAATAACCACCCAATCAATCTGCCTCTCTAGATGCTTTCAAGGTAATATAATGTGTTGGTAGATAGTTTGACAGTTCTCTGAATCTGTATGTTACATTGACCGATCAATCTCGATCATTAAACAAAGGTTGGTTTATTGTTGGAGGAAACAAAAAAATATACAAAAGACCAAAAGTATGAGACAAGAGAGAAAAATATAAAATTGTCGTTGTCTTTTTCAGGTATCAAGTCTAGGCCAATTCAGCAACCGTAGTGGTCCTTGGAGATAAACCCAGCCGACACAGCCCTAGTCCCTCATTTACCCTACTTCGGACAAGGACAAATAAATCAGAAGGAAAGATGGGCAAGCTTCCTTTGGAAAATACCCAAACTGGGAGCCTCAGCAACACATGCTGGCAAGGAGTTCCACACAGGAATGACACTGGAAAAAAAACTTAATTTAAATACATCTGTGCGTGCGGGAAGATGACGGAATGAGTGGATCTAGTTCTTGATGAGGCAGGGGACAGGTAGGGTTGGGGGTCGATATCAACATAGTTGTGGATGATCTTGAAAAGCATGGTCAGTTGTGTCTTGGTGCGTCTTGATACCAGAGACTCCCACTGTAGATGGTCTAGCATGGATGCTACACTGCTGGTGTTATGATATCTGTTGGTGACATATCTCAAGGCTTTCCTTTGCACAGCTTCAACTTTATTTACTTGGTCATGACGGTGAGGATTCCAGATGGCACTACAATATTCAATGTCGGGTCTTACCAGGGCTTTGTAGGCATTAGTTTTTGTGTCTTCATTGGCCGACTTCAAATTCCGCTTAAGGAAACCCAGCATGCCATGAGCTTTCTTTGTAGATCGCTCAGTGTGTCGTTTCCAAGAGAGGTCTTTTTGCAGATCAACACCTAAGTACTTTGAGCAGTTGGAGACTTCTAAAGTATGGCCCTTAAGTTGGTAGTTAAAAGGACTTGGGTTTCCCAGATCTTGTGCAGGTCATGATGTTACATTTCTGTTGATGAAAATCCATGCCCCACTTCTTCTCCCAGCATGCTAGGGTGGATAGGTCTTCCTGGAGAATTTGACAGTTGTCCATAGATCTAATTTCCCTGTAGATGATGCAGTCATCAGCAAATAGACGAGTGCTAGAGTGAAGGTTGTTAGGTAGATCGTTGATAAACAGGAAGAACAGGACGGCCCCAAGTCTATGCCCTGGGGTACGCCACTGATGACAGGGGCATGGTCGGATGATGCTCCATCAACGACTACTTGCTGAGATCTGTTGGACAGGAATTCAGCAATCTACCTGTAAGTGGATTCCCTGAACCCATATTGATGTAGCTTTAATAGGAGTCGCTGATGAGGTACACGGTCAAATGCCTTCGAGAAATCTAATATAGCCAGGTCCATCTGCTTGCCCCGATCCAGAATATCTGCTATTTAATGACTTAATGTCAGTAGCTGGGTTTCACAGCTTCTCTTGGCCCTAAAACCATGTTGGCAGTCAGTGAGGATTTTATGTTCTTCTAGGTGCTTCAATGTATTGCTGACCAAGATGTGCTCCTGTAGTTTACAGCAGAGACTGGTTAAGGAAACTGGTCTGTAGTTGGCGGCAGTGTTTCTGTCTCCCTTTTGAAAATAGTCAGTCATCTGGCACAGATCCTTCTTCCAGCAATTTATTGTAGATGATGGTGAGCAATGGTGCGATGGCATGAGCACACTCCTTGAGGATTCTTGCCATGATTCCATCAGGCCAGGTGGGTTTGTGTGGGTTACTCTTTAGCAGGAGTTTCAGGACACCTTCTTCTGTAACCGTAATGTCAGCCATTGGTGGTAGAGGAGTGCCTTCCATGGATGGGGTGGTTGTAATGTCTTCTCTTGTACGTTGATGGTATATATACGGTTTGTGTGTGCATTATTAACAATTTTGAATCTGTATTTCACCCAGGAGTTACACAATTTAGACATTTTATCAAATTTTTCATACGAGCATTTAGTCTTGACACAGTAGTGCCACCTGGCAAATGGAACCGACGAGTTACCACAAGTGATGATAAAAGTTGCGAATTTTGTTACTCCAATGTGAAGAACATATCTGAAATTTGTCAAGCTGCACACACATACCTCCTACGTGCCACCAACAGCCCGCTTGCTTACCAACACTACATACATTTTGGTCGTGCGTGGTCGTGTGCATTTTAGTTATACTGCTTTCAAGGGAAAATGGTTGGAATGCACCTCTGCCGGAATGCACCAGTTGCAATGCACCAACTGCCTAATCGCAATGCTCCAACCACATGGTCGCAATGCCTCAACCACGTGGTCGCAATGCCTCAACCACGTGGTCGCAATGCCTCAACCACGTGGTCGCAATGCCTCAACCACGTGGTCGCAATGCCTCAACCGCGTGGTCGCAATGCCTCAACCACATGGTCGCAATGCCTCAACCACGTGGTCGCAATGCTTCAACCGCGTGGTCGCAATGCTCCAATGGGGTGGTCACAATGCACCACTTTTGGTCGGAATGCTCCACTTTGGTGATGACCTGGTCGCAATGCTCCATTGTTCTGGCCGCAATGCACTTCATATGTTATGGTATCTATATATTATAAAACATTATGGTTTCTCTGTTTGTTTGTTCTTTTCCCCGGGCAACGCCGGGTAACTCGGCTAGTATAATGACTTCTTTCAGTATCACCCACGCGTCTTTGCGTATATTACTTTATATATATATATATAAGTTGTATATTTTTTAACTATGACACCCACTACTAACAGAAAAATGTAGTTCAAATTTCAAACAAAGTCCATATACATATATCATTACCCATATAATATTAATATGTATATATATATATATATATATATATACATGCAACACGTAAAATTATTATTACACTGTTTATACAGTCATTCTGGGGTTGACCAGTTCACTCAATAAGTACTTATTTTATACTAGTTTAAACGAACTGGTTACAACCTTGGTTGGCTCTGCTGTCAGCCCGGAATTTAATGTCATTTCACCATCTGTTACACTTGTTTGATTATGTTTGTATGTATGATTTACACAATTCTATCTGTTTGTCTGTCTGTCTGTCTATGTATGTATTTTCTTGGTATTCAGAATGTAACGTTAGACAATATACTAACACAAATCTGACATGTAAGATCTGCTCAGTTCCTAACTTCTATTCAAAGCATTCAAGGAGGACTTAGTAAGAACTGGATTACCCAGGTAGGCCTTCATGTCATCAAAGTCAAACGGAAGCCAACTTCAGCTAGATGCTAGGTATTGTTTCAAAGCATTTTGTACAATGCAGTTATTCAAACAAAAAGGTCTGTTCGGTGAAACAATACAAGGGTATTAACCAATTGCTTTATATATGGCCTCCAAATCAAAGGACAGCTAGAAAACTTGTAACAATTTGCTCAATAAAACAAAACAGGAGTAGAGATGCCAATTACACAAACCTGTAAATATTCGCCCGCTGTTCAAGCCAACATCAATTAGATGTTGTTGATGTCCTAAGCTTTATTTCAATGTACTTTGTACAATGCCGTTATTCAAGACAAAACATAGTTTACTTTCAAGAACGTACAGAAAGTCAATGAAACATGTTATTTCTATATTAATTATGCATTTAATATGTACTGTTTTAATATAATAATAATTATACAATTGTATTATCTATATATGGGTTTAACAATATTACAATCAGTGCCAGTGGGGCATTCCGACCAAAAGTGGTGCATTGCGACCAGACCGTTGGAGCATTGTGACTACACCGTTCCAACTATGCGGTTGGAGCAATGCGACTAGGTTTTGTGCATTCAGGTAATGGTGCATTCTGACATTGGGGCATTCCGACTATAATTCCTTTCAACTTCATCCTCAGGTAGTGCCTTGCCGACACTGCCACAAAGTCAAACTAAGAGTGACCTGTGTTTGTTTTTAACTTGCACCTGCACATGATTTTATAAACAGTCGCAACCAGCAGTGCACACCTGGCTCACGCACCATCCACAAAATCGTCAGTAATGACGGGTTCCCGTAATGACGGTAGTGGATTACCGGGAGAAGAACTCAAGAAGTCGCGTAGAGGATTTAGCATTTGACGTTTTAGGCGACGCCACAAATGCTTCTGTGGGCAAATAGTAGGCAATCATTTACTTAAATAACAAAATATTAATCGTTATATACGTAATGTTAATGAGTGCATGCTCACCACCTACAGCATCTATTTTGCAGAATCGCAACACACAACACAATATCAGGCAGCCATTCTGTAGAACCACATATTATCGCCCACGTTTAAGTTTCGTTACTATAAAGGGGAATTGGGTTCAATCATACGGATTCGTTTTTTTATTTCTTCTGTGGCTTTTTTATTACAATTTAGGTTGCTACATAAATAAACAATGACACTAGAATAATTAAATGTTACAACTATTATTTAAATGAATAAGAATCAAGCAATTAAACTTTTAAATAACAACTTTTCTGTGGCGTTTCTCACACCACAATTTCTGCTTTTAATCTCGATTATCGCCCTCATGTTTGGCTTCATGTTTAGCTATTGCTAGTCGACAAATATGTCTTGATAGAATGAACGCCAAGGAGAAAACGATACAAGTCAATGCCAGTTCTGTAAGAGAGCATAATTTCTTTACGTTGAGCACTGCAACTAATTTTTCATCTCACCTTTCTCACCTTTCCCCGCCTTCTCTCTGTGCGGGGTGACGGGATTTGCAGTCTCTTCCACTTACTACTTAGTCTTAGACTTCGAAGTTAGACTCTTACCAGTCTTAGTTCTTCCTGTCCTGATCCCATTCTTCCTTCATCTGCTATGCCTTTAAATCTGTCCTCACTGTGTTCTGCCATCTCAACTTGGGTCTCCCTCTCGCTCGTTCCCCCTCTATCTTCATCTCCATGGTGGCTCTTATGTCTTCCCTTTCTTTCCTTCTTTTCACATGGCCAAACCACTCCAGCCGTCTTCTCCTCATGATGACAACGATGCTTTCCACATCGGCTTGTTTCAAGATGTCCTCATTCCTCCGGTGCTCCTGCAGGTTTACACCCATTGTCCATCTAATCACTGTCAATGTCATCCCCATTGTTGCCAGTCGTCTTTCGTCTCTTCGATAGTGGCCACATTTCACAGCCATAGAGAAGTGTCGGCCTAATTACCGTCTTGTAGAGCAGGACCTTCATCTGTTTTGGGACCTTCATATCACTCCAGAAAGTTCGCTCCACCTAGCCCACCACTTTGACACTCCTTACTGACACCTCCCTCCATGTCTATGACAGAGCCAAGGTACATAAAAGTCTGTACATTTGGGAGGTTTACCTTTTCCTGAGACCCATACTTTTTTATCTTCACCGGCTCTGTGTGCCTCGTTGGCGGGAGGTGTTCTGTCTTCGTTCTGCTGATCTTTAGCGCACATCTCTCCATTTGTCCAATCTTTCTTCTATCCTACCTCCGTCTGAATCACACAACACCAGGTCATCTGCGAACAACATAGCCCAGGGTGTCTGCTCCTTGATCTCCTCTGTGATCATGTCCAGGATAATGATAAAAAGTAAAGGACTAAGGGCTGACCCCTGTTGTAGACCAACTTCAATCATTTCCTCTGTCTTTCCATCATTTGTCATGATACTTGCCGTACACCCTTCATACATGTCCTTTACGATGTTAATGTAGTATTCTGGTATATTCTTCTTTTGGAGGCTATACCAGATCAGTTCTCTAGGAACTCTGTCATATGCCTTCTCCAGGTCCACAAACACCATGTGCAGACCTCTTCTGAACTCCCTATGTCTCTCTTGGAATATCCTGAGGTAGAACAGCGATTGCACTGTCGACTTTCCCGGTTGGAATCCATATTGTCTTTCATTTATCTCCACCATTCCTCTCAACCTCCTCTCTATCACCCTCTCCCAGAGCTTCAGTATGTGGCTAAGAAGTTTGATCCCTGGAAGTTGTTACAATTTAAAGGGTCTCCTTTCTGTTTGTAGATTGGTGCAATCACACTTTTTCTCCATTCATCTGGGATACAAGGCCTGATTTAGCACTTCTACCATCCATTTCTCTCCTTCTTGTCCTAGTGCCTTCACTACCTCCATCAGTAGTTCATCTGGTCCACACTTTTTTCTTCATCTTACCCATCTGTGTCCGCACCTCCTCAAGTTTGATTTCTTCAATTGTGCCCTGTACTGCCTGGGTCCCTGCCATTTCTTGACTTTCCTTCTCGACATTTAAGAGTTCATGGAAGTAGTTCTTCCATCTCTCCCATATCTCTTCATCCTGGATGAGTAGTGCCCCATCTTTGTTTTTGATAAAGGCTACCCTTCCTATGTCTGCTGATCTCCTCTTCCTGGTGTTTGCCAGCCGGTATATTCTTTGTTTTCCTTCTTTCCCCTTCAGTTCCTCATACAACTGCCCGTATGCCTTGTCCTTGGCTACTGCAACTGCCCGATTGCTTTCTTTCTTTGCTTCCTTGTATCTCACTTTATCTTCTCCGTCTCTTGATGCCTGCCATTTCTTTCTTTTCTCTGTGACCGCCTCCTGCACCTTCTCATCCCACCACCATGACTCCTTCTCGTGATATCTGCTTGGTGTTGATTGTCCGAGCTCCTCTTTTGCAAGCTGCATTATATTTGGGTAAATATCTGTCCATGTTGTGGTCCTTTCTTCAGTCTGTGAAGCAGTCAGCTGTTCCTTAACTTTGCAAATGAATGGATCCCTTACTTTCTCCTCCTTCAATTTCCACCATCTTATTCTTTTGGTTCTTTACCTTGGTGTCATCCTCCTTCTAGTTACTTTCATGTCCATCACTAGTGTCCTGTGCTGCATTGCTATAGAATCTCCGGGAATCACCTTGCGGTTTGTCACACCTCTCATGTTGTCTTTCCATATCAAGATGTAGTCAATCTCTGTTTGGTTCCTCCACTGCTGTATGTCTGGAAGAAGAGGAGAGAGCACTTGGCCATGTCAAACGCCTCTGCCAGATGCAATGCTCTCTCTTCCTCCTCATTTCTAACTCCCACAGGGAATCATCCATGTCATCTTCCAAACCCCATCCTATCAGCACTGCAACTAATTATAACTATAATAACGCTAAATGCAGACTAGACAGTAAGTGCTGGCTATGAATAACCTGGTTATTCGCCTCTCCCAATTGGCAATTATGTGCTGGACGTGCACACTGCCACAGGACTGGGCTCTGAGACACAGGCTACACTGGCCTACACTACAGCCCCAGGCTTTTAAGTTTGCGTAACCTTGTCAGCAGTCAGTGGCAGCATAGACATAGTTCCATAGTTCCAGCTGGCTGAAATTTTAAATACATGTCATAGAATCAGAATAATTTATTCGACCATAAAATACATATTATATACAGCAAATAAATGTAAAGAAATGTATAGTCAGGGAGACTCTCATTAAGGCATGCCGTTAACATAAGAGCCACCCTGTTATTAAATGTATAATTTTAATACAAAGTTTTAATAATAACAGTAATTTTTGTATTGAATATGATTTATAAGTAATAAGAATTAATTTACAGTGTTTAACACTAACTAGCTAACTCACTAACATTACATAACTACTAACACTAACTAACATCAAACAAGCAAAATAATACACCAGAATAATAATATATAAATTACACTAATATTAAAGTAAAACTGACATTCATTCAGTAGTTAAACATTATTAAATTATTTATTAAAAAAAAAAACAGTTAGCCAATAAAATTAATTAATACTTATTAACTGTTTAATAGCCATACAAATATGAATTTAAAAAAAAAAAAATACTTAACCCTAAAAATCTTTTAAAAATACTAACAGTATAAAATACAATACAATACAACTCGGGACAGATCTGAAGATAAAGCTATGTATCAGCCATGATTGACCCAAACCCAAATTAGCCTATTTTGAAAGCCAACAAGATGACTGGACAACGGGTTCCTCATTCCTACAAGATAGACTGATGTAATCAGCAGCACCCCTGGTATGCAAAGACGCTTTCATACAAAGCTTTTAGAGACTCCATGGGGATGCATGATATATTCTCATAGCATATTTACATCATAAGTTTATCTAGTTGATCAATATTTTATATTTCTATAGAGTACTATTGCATATATATATATATGTATATAATATTATATATATATATATATGTCATATCAAACCTCATGCACCCTCCGGTCCTCCAGCGAGAAGCTTTTGAAAGTCCCTAAATGTAACCTTAAATCTGTTGATGAGTGTTTTAGCTTCATCACAGCCACTGTTTGGAATTCACTGCCTGTTAGTCTGCGGAATCTCCCTCCTCTGTCTGAGTTTAAATCTCGGTTAAAGACATGTCTCTTCCAACAGGCGTTCCCACTACTCTAGGTGGTCCATGCTTTCTATGTGTAATTGTATAGTTTATGTTATGTACATATATGTGTATATGAATTATATGTACTAGCACACTGAGTTTTTTGCCTAACAAAATTGTGCTATATAAGAGCTATCCATTATCATTAGTACATTTGTTAATCTGTTCTAGTTGGTTGATCTCAAAGCTGAACTACTGAGAAAACAGGAGGAATTCAAGAAAGCACGGCTACAGAATGCATCAAGAGCCATCAGACCAAAGCCACAAACAAAGGTCAGAAGCTATCTATTTATTCAGTTGAACTGTTTTTGTGATACTCTTCTAATTATTAGGTAACATACATGTGAAGTCTTTTATCCAGAACAAATATATGTTATATTATAAATGTGATTGTAATTTCTTATAGTATTGTATCCATTCATAGTGACTGATCAAAGTACTCTACATTTCTGGCAAAGCTATTCAATCAAACTCCATCACAACTTCTCTATAAAGCGTTCCTTGGGTGTATTACCCGGGTACTATTAATCATTTTATTGATAAGTTAACATGTTTCCAAATATGTTCAGACTTCAGAAGAATACTTATGATTTTGTGCTTAATGAACTGACAAAAATGGTGACTAAATTGAATTTATTGTTTTTTTTATGTACCTGTTTTATTTTGGCCAACCATTTTTGTTTTGCTTTTAATTATATTTTCACAGCTGAATAAATGCCACTTTCAGTGATGTAATTTTTGATGTATATCGGGACATGTTTAAATATTCATGGATGAGATAGCAAAGCAGAGCCTACATAAATGTTCGCTTCTATGAATTGTAAAATGCTGTACAGTATGGTATATATAACTGACAGTTTTTCCTGTATATGAAAGTGTAAATTGGCTTTTGTATTGAAGGAAATCTGAGAAATTAATATAGAGGCTGGCACATTCTTTAACATTTCAAAACTGGGACTCAAAAGTGCCACCGCCAGGTCCTGGTCAAAGAAAGACTGGGTGCCTATTGGTCAATCATTGCAGGCATGTCCCAACATATCAGCCATCAGGCCCCATTCACCAGAATATACCACTTTGAGAACAAATTCTGAGCAAACCACTGGATCGATATTGTTGATTATAGTTGCAAAAGGTTACCGGTCATTTGTATTAACTCTTTTATGTGTACCATATAGGCTCCAAAATACCTTTAGTTTCCACTTAATGTGCATAAATACAAATCACAGGTAATTTGGGTTTCGGATTAGCTGAATCTAGAATTAATTTTCTGGATGGCAATCTTGTTAAATCTTGTTAAATCTGATTGAGTTTAGTCTGACTTTGCCGTTTTTGTCCTCATAGAAAGCTGCCATTTGGAGCAAGCAGAATGCGGGTGTGTTGGAGCGGGCACAGCAAGATGCTGAGATCAGACAGGAAGAGGAACAGACAACAGACAAAGCAAGGTAGACACCATTCTCTGACATCTGTAACGATACACAAAGTATTGACTGCCTGCCACGGACGAGCTCCCTATGATTACCAAATTAAAAATGGACATTTTCAACCAATCTGCATTATCTGGTACAGGGCTCAACATTAATGGTTGCCCAATTGCCCGGGGCAAGTAAAACGTATGGCCGGGCAAGCTGGCATAGACCACCACTTACCCGAACGGGCAAGTAGAATTTACTCATGGACAAGCTAAGTTGGCATTGCACGTGGCCAATCACACATAGAAACACTACTGACGTTTTCTTACATGTTATTAAAACTATGGTACAAGAGCAGCATGACATATTTATTTTTATTTTATTTAAGTTTTTCAGGTTAATGCAAGTTACGTAAAATGTCCTCAACTAACCTGTGGTTCTCATAACCTCAAAATAATCGCAGAAAATACATGCATCGTTATAACTATCATGTGTGGTACGAACTCTTAACCAACATGGAAATCTTTTTAAAAATAAAGGCATTATCTTTCTTGTGAAGGGTTGTAGATTAATTCGTGATAGTTTTGCACCCAAGACGCATCTAGGAGGAAAACCTTAATATTAATTAAGCCTACTTACACCACTGATAGCCTATATAAGCTGTTCTTCGTAAGCCTGTTTACAATTGGTTAGTGACCATTTCTTAAGTATACTGAATATTGTTGCTATGGTTGCAGGACTGTGCTTGAAGCAAAGGCCAAGCTGTATGAGCAGATGACCAGTGGTCAAGCCCTGGAAGGTCAGTCACACTCTGGCTTCATTCATGTTAGTCAATATGTCACAAGTTCAGTGATTGTGACTGTATGTGTTTGCATTTGTTTGCGTGTGTTTTCATGTGTGTGTGTGTGTGTGCGTGTGCGTGTGTGCATGCATTGTGAGGATGCATGCATTGTACATGTGTGCACATCTGTATTCACATGTGTATTTAGTGCATATGAAATTTATTGTTTCAGTCAGTCTGGACTTATTTTCATTTGTTGTAACAGGTGAAACATGCAAGCAGATGAAATTTTAACTAATTAATATTTATTGAAGTTTTACTGAAGCTGGTGAAACCGTTTCGAACAGCAATGCAATCAGGTATTAATTTACTATTTTAATTGGTAATATTTGTAGCCGAAGTTGTAATGCAAGTACAGTACTTGCTACTTGAAACCAAAATAGTATATGTTTAGATTGTACAACATAAACTATGATTGACAAAACAACAGTACATGTGCTAATATAATTAAATTATTAACATGGCTGACGGTTTGCATCTTGGGTGCCAAACTATCAGGGATTATTGTATAACCCATATAAAGAAGTAACACCTTCAAAATTCCCCTTTGGTTTAAGGTGCTTACTGATTTATGGTTCGTACTGTACGATAGTATCACATATTTTCTGTGAGTGTTCATGAGGTTGAGTTCGTGAGGACTGCCAATCAGTGTTATGTAACTTGCGCTAATGGGAACATCTATAAAAATATGTCATTTAGGAATACTCCAGAAAAAAACGCCTTCTGCGACTGTGTGTATGTAGTGCCACTGCCATGTGGTGGATCGCCTTTGTTAACATGATTTTTGTTGATAACAGAGGGCGAGGGTAACGAGAGGTTCTTGGTGGACTTTGAGAGGAAGGCTGTCAGTACACTACTGGAGCGGAGAGAGGAGGAGAAAAGGAGAAAGGAGGAAGAAATTAAGAAGAAGGAAGAAGAAGCTGACGCAGAAGAAGAACGACGACGATTGTCAGAGAAGGTTCCTCCATCAGACGATCCAGATGAACAGTGGTAAGCTGGATAAGATATCTACATGTTGTGAGAAAACATCCGATATTATGCAAACGTACATGAGTGTGAACAGTTGCCAGACAGTTTGGTTCCTACAGTGCACTCTATGAGAGGTCATGTGTACAGGGTGACAGGAGTTCCATAGACAATACAAACATACAGCTGTCTTGTTAAAAATGTTGAGCCTTTGCTTTTATGTGGCTCATTTCCCTTTTCCTTCCATCTGCAATTAGTACCTTTTCTACTCTCTCAAATCGTGTTCCTTCTACTTCTAGTATTATGTAAATTATCTGATAATGCAACCAATTATAAATACTTTATCATTGTAATGTAAAGTATCCTGTTCTGCTACTGTAATGTAAAGTATCCTGTTCTGCTACTGTAATGTAAAGTATCCTGTTCTTCTACTGTAATGTAAAGTATCCAGTTCTGCTACTGTAATGTAAAGTATCCAGTTCTGCTTATATTAATGTTGTTTTACTTGTACATTTGGTTACGTGTACAGTTAATTTATAGCATCTTGTGGTTATTGTTCAAATGTAGCACCACTCACATAGTGTCATAGTGTCACTCATAGTGTCATTACTTACTGTGTAACTGCTTGTGTGCTTGAGATGTCCAGTACTCCTTTGTACAGTACTGTGTTGTTGTAGGGTTGACTTTGTTGATGGTTTTGGTCGTGAAAGAAGATGCCTGAGGAAAGATCTGCCAGCATTGAAGAAACTGGATGAAAGCATTGCTAAGTCAGCCAGGTAGGTCTGTGATGAGGCTTACATGACTAAGTCTATCAGGTGTATCCACACAGATAAAACAGTAGAGAAGTACTATTTTTGTTTTGTAAATGCTTAAATTATGTACTTGAAATGTGCTTGATATTTTAACAAATAAGTTAACCAAGTACAAGACCTTGTCATTTCAAAAACCTAAGTGTAAGTCAAAGTACTGACAAAAGTACTTATGTACAACTACTTGACCCCCGACCCTGCTGCAGATTAACCATGGATTCCTTTGTGTAGGACGCAGCCTGCAGATAAGGGCCAGGAGCCTGAGCTGTTTTCTACAGACATGAGACGAGAGATGCAAAGACAGAAATGGGAAAAGGAACAAGAGGAGATGTTGGCTGGACAACCAACTGTACATTATGCTAACGTGCAGTTTGATGGCAAGTGATCATCTATTTTTGGTTGGTACAGTGGAACCTCGCTATTCAGACCACCCTCAGAACTGGACCCACTGGACAAAGGTGACCTGAATAGCGAAGTGACCGTATTAGCGGCACTAATTTCCTATACTTCACTGATACAAACATAATTTGGGACTGTCCCAGGGTGACCATAATTGCAAGGTGGCTCTATTACAGAGGTGACCATAGAGCAAAGTTCTACTGAACTTTCTTATAGTGTCCGTGTAACGTGAAATTCATATTTAAACTCTCAGCTCTTTGACTGAAATTTAAATTGTATATTTTTTACAAAACGTTATTTACAGTTCTGGTTCAAGTTGTTTCCAGCACTCGGCAATGTTCTATTAACTGACCAGTCCGTATGTATTGTGGTTACAATGTTATGGTCTTGTAAGGACTCATTCAACTTGTCATCTTTTTTTCAATTAATTTTTAGACGACGGTGAATGTGGGCAACATGTTGTTAAGTAGAGAGTGGTGTTTGTGTGCAGAGATCCGGGCGCATGGAGTCGGCTTCTACCAGTTCTCTAAGAAGGAACAGGAGAGGCAGGAACAGCTGAAGATGTTGGATCAACTCCGACAGCAGGTCTCACTTAGTCACATTCAGAGCTGGTAGAAGTACATTTATTTTATACTTGAGTAAAAAGTACAAGTAACTAGGAAAAAGATACTCAGGTAAAAGTAAAAGTTCTTTTGAAAAACTGTATTTGAAGTACAAGTAAAAAGTAAGCAACTGTATTTAAAGTAAACAGAAAAGTACTTTTCTAAAGTGACTATATAAAATGGCTGACACCATCACCCACTGCAAATAAATCAAACATAATCATGCCAGTTAATGGTAGTGAATCAGCCAATAAGAAAATACTACCGCTTGTAGTACCCATTGATATTTATATAAATCTGTGCCAGTTCTGGTTGCAGCACAGATTGTTTATTGGAAACATCTTAGAAGTTCCAAAATGTTAACACACAAATTATGGATACTTGATTACAATCAGAAAAATATGCCTTGTACTTCGTTATAAGTAAACGTACTTCTAAAATGTACTTTTCTACTCAAGTAAAGTTACAAAGTAAAAGTACTTCATCACATACCGGCTCTGGTCACATTGTTTATTCAAAGTAACAATAATAAGTTATTAGAAGTAGTTCTTCATCCTTGTGATCTCTCTTCCCCATCATTCCCTGTTTTCTGCTGTGGTCTTCCATCCTTGGCTCTTCAAGTTTTCCCTTGTTAGATCCCCCACCCTGTCTATCCATCTTAGTGTTGGTTGTTTTATGCTCCTTCTACCACCCTCTTATCCCTCTTATGTGTTTTATGAGATTTGTCAATCTTTCCTCACCCATTCTCTGGCCGTCTCTGTCTGTTCCACTGCTGTAATTTCCAGGTGTATCTTCTTGCCAGTCTCTTCTCACACTTCTCCCCATACTTTGTAATTTACATATCTTAGACCTCCAGTTTTCATTTTCCATAGTTTATGTTCATAGAAATATACTAGTTTTTATGTTTTTTAGTATGTATCAATTGTTTCAATGAATTTGTAAAGCGCCTTTGAGCAGTTTAGGCTAGAAAGAGTGCTATATATATATAAATGTACATAATTATTATTATCTTTGTTCTATCTGCAATTGTGTCTTAATGATATCAGTGTTCAAACTAATGCCACGTTACCCAAATTTTGTTTGCATTTTTTATACTGTGGCATTTAAGATGTATTATGATATCTGCATATCAGTAAAATTCCTATTAATTAATAAAGAACTTAGTTGTGCCACTCTAGAGTATTTATGACAAAGCGCATGGTGTTGAAATATGATTTGACAGCCACAGTATTGACATTATTTAATCACACAGAAGATAACAATACTTAACAAGGTTGCCTCCAGAAGAATTAACTGCAGGTGATGAGTAGACATGGAAGTCTAGTATATTTTACAAATCTCATTATTTTTTACCTAACCCGTTTGAAGGTTTTCTGTAAGTTAATGTTAAACACAACTGTCTGCAGACACTGGAGAATCGAGTGAAGAAAGAACGGATGCTGGAGAAGAGAAAGGCTGTCATGAAAGCCAGACTGGCCAAGGTAAAGCAACGTCGACTTCAGCGGGAAGGAAAAACTGCGGACGACAGTGCGGACAGTGAGTTTTGTTGTGTGATTCACAATCATTTTTAGTAACGATGTCTCTCAATTTCTAGAGCATCTCATTGTGTGGCAGTGGCTGCATGATGGGTTGTGAAAGAGTATAAAAAATAATTGTATAATTAACACCAAGTTTTTTTTAATTGTTGCTTTCACCAATTCTTCACAATTGTTTTGCATGCAATGTAATTTAGTCATTACAATACATAAAACAGTAACTTAGCTTAAGTGCTGTATATTTACTTATGCCTACAGTTCCTTTCAGTATGACCTGTTGAGATAGATGTTTTCTTTTCAAAGAAATTCATACCTTGAATAAAATAGTGTGACAAATAAGTAATTAACGATTTTTAAAATTAATTACAGTGGAACCTCGCTTTTAAAGTCACCTTCTGGACTAAGCAAAAGTGACCTCAATAGCAAGGTGACCGTATTAGCAGAACTAATTTCCTATACTTTACTGTTACAAAAATAATTTGGGACTGTCCGAGGATGACCTTAATTGGAAGGTGGCTGCATTACCGAGGTGACCATAAAACGAAGTTCTACTGCATGTCACTTCTTGCTCAAGCACATTTTGGTTCTCCCGCACAGATACCGATGAAGATGATTGGACGATTGGGCCAAAACCGGAGAAACCGAGTGCACCCGAACCATTGACGAGGGATGAGACCTTGAAAAAGGATGCTCCAATGAGGGACTGGGACAGGGGAAAGCCAGGTTAGTTACATTCATTCATGTCAACCACTGGGGTCGAACTCTGTTGGCTGCCGTCGTTCCTCTCCAGACACCTCTGTCCCTTTTGGCCGTTCTTTGTTCGTCCAGTTCCAGCCTCACAGGTTCCTTCAGTGAATCAATAAATGTATAAGCTGGTTTGGCGTGACTTGTTCTTCCATCAGCTGGCTGCCGTAGGGTGGTCTTGGATGTAATTACTTTGTTGTGTCTGCAGCTGTGTCCGGCAAAACTCAGCCTTCTTTCTTGGATCTCTGTTTAAATCTCTATTCAGCACCATAGGCTAATCCTGTCTCCAGCCCCCCACAAAAAATATTACGGGCGGCTAAGCCCCCCATCCCCCTGGTACTGACACCTTAGAAACCACATCTCACCAGATATTTAATAGGGTGACTTCTTATATCAAGTGGCATAGGCTATTAAGTATTAATGCAGAAAATATACAACAACAATAAAGCAAAACCTGGGCAACCGGCAACAGTGTATGGAAGACAGGGAAGGAATGTTTAACTGATAGGATTCTTAGAGCAGTGGGTGAAACGGTAAAGTCTTGCTTTATGGTGCAGAAACATGGATGATCACCAAAAGTATGCAGGACCTGTTAGCTGGATGGTACACACAACATAGGTTTATATCTCAACATCACCTGAAAACTGTCTCACCTACAGTTCTAAGATCTCATAAACTCAAGTTGGCTCTTTAAAGTCAATTTCCCTCCTTAACAGTGATCTTGTATACTGGACACTGTCGCCATGGAAACACTTGCTGATATGTCACAGAAATAGTATCCTATATGATAAAGCAGCAGATTTTTGCATTTTGAAAAAGCTCGTTAATGACTTAAATTTACGAACAGGTTGTATAACTTATAAGCTCATTCTGTTTGTAAAACGGTCCCCAGTTGTCTGGTAAATTGGCAGCTTCAGAAATACCTGCACAATGAAACAAAGTGAAAATAATAAGCCAACGACCCCTGACTGGCCTGCAGATGTTTGAAACCATGTCCTTTGTGTCTGTGTTAGCCAATCCAACACAACAAAAGAGAGCAGTAAAGTTGATTTACTAATCTGTAAGCAGGTATTTTCTAAAGTCAAATTAGTTAGCTTGCAGAACCTTCGATGTTGTTTGAGTAATATCCATCCATCGGCTACATGAAATACAGTGCTCTCTGGCTGTTATGAGGCACACTATGATTTGGAATATGTTTGTGTAAGTTTGCATATACCACTGTACATGTTAAATATGGGTCAGTATAGGCAAGCCATGATATTGTTAAATAAGTTATGTTGCTAGTTTCCGAATTGCAATTTGAATAGAAATTAATTTAATTGGAATTGATCGTTTTTGTTAATACATTGAATTTAATTTGGACTGATCTTTGATAAATACATTGGAATAAAATTTAATTGACCCTAGATCTGATTTCTGACCTTGACAAAGTTGTGCAGGGTAGATATCGATGGAGCAATATCATGTATAGACTTAATGACAGCTGTCCTCCATCTGAACATAGACATAATATTCGCAGACAAAATGCCACAAAGTTAATATCTGTGTCCTCCACTATAACGTTACTGTTGCCTAGATCCTTTAGGGATCATCTCAGAACGTTGATGTCTGATATCAGACAAAATTACTTTTGTTTGAGGGTGGGGGGTCAGAGGCAGTTTTGTCTAGCACGGACATCAATATTTTACACTTCAGACCATTACTGTTAATATACTGATATCACCATGCCAAAGCCTACAGAATTTTGTCTGAGGGGTGGGGGCTAAAGCCAGATGAAAGTACGTTCATGTGATATCAGACTTCAACATTCTGATATGATCTCTTAAAATAATTTTTAAAATGAAACATCAGATTTTTCCCAAAATTCACTGACATGACATTTTGTCTCTGATTCCTCTGGTCAACTGTCCTAAGATCCAGTATATGTGTATATGGACTGTAATGTCCATATACATATTCAACTGAAAGTTGGAACTTTTTTATTGAATATAAGTGGCTAGAGGATAGGACTCTCGACTGGGAGAACTCGGGTTCGAATCCTGTGCAGCGGTGTCAAACCTTGGACAAGTACGTTCACTCTACATTGCTCCAGTTCACTCATCTATATGAATGAGTACCTGGCTATAGACAGTGGCATATATTTGTGTACGAATAGTCTTTACGCATTAATTGCAACATGGCTGAATGCTTCCCAGAAAGTCGAGATGGTGTTTGATTGAACAGGTCTGCCAGGAAGTAAAGTGTAAAGTGCTTTGAGCAGTCCCGAGGACTGCATACTGCGCTATATAAGAACTTACCTTTTTATAACACTGATGTATTCAATCACTTAAAGTGCGTCTTGTTGTTGTAGCTGTAGGAACGGCCCCCAATTGGCTGGAGGAACAACGGGCGGAGCGGGAACAGGAGTTTGCTCCACCACAGATGTATAATGAGACGGCCCCTAAGTCAGCCACACAGAGGAAGTACAAGCAGAACCCGCTGATCCCCAGGGAGGGGAAACAAGACTGGAGGGAGGGTAAACAAGATTGGAGGGAGGGGAAACAAGATTGGAGGGAGGGGAAACAAGACTGGAGGGAGGGTAAACAAGATTGGAGGGAGGGGAAACAAGACTGGAGGGAGGGGAAACAAGAGGCATCCATGGCAGATTCTATGGAGGTGGTGATTGGAGAGGGGATCAGTGCCATACGGGCTGGTATGGAGCAAAGGGAGGGCCAGGCTGGGGGTGTTTCTTCCATCCCTCTGCCTCCCCAGCCCAGGGATGAGAGAGGCTGTCATCACAGCCCATGGGAGTTGGAAACATGTACAGGTTCAGACCTTGGCACCCGGATACCTCCGTGGTCCCAGTCGGATCCGCATCCCAGTGGTTGGGATCCTGTCCTGATGTCACACACGGATTATAATACTACTGTGTCACATTCTAACATACCAGTTGGTTTATCAACTGTGCCACCTTATGCTACTGGCACCGCTATGCCAATGCCACCCTATTTTGCAGGAAATGACATGCCTGTGCCACCTTGCCCTGCAAACACTGGTGTACCAATGCCACCTTGTCCTGTTGGCATCAACATGCCAATGCCACCATACCCTGCCGGTATTGACATGTCGGTACCACCTCCTAATGATGCTATGTGGATGCCACCACAGGCTGTGTCAACCCCGGCACAGATTGATACAACCCCACATGATATCACACCAACTACCTGTCTGTCTGACACCGATGCACTGGGATCAACACCCTCAGGAGAACTTCTAACAGCCTCAAGCATCCAGCAGCCACCAGAGGCAGCACCGCAACCAGCTCATTATACGAGCGCACCGAAGAAGTCACAGCCGAAACAGGGGCATTACGAGAGGGTGAATATGCACCAGTTACCAATGTCACTGCCAGTGCCTCCTATCATAGGACAGGAAGTTAAGTATCCATCAATGGAAAGTGTCTTTGGCAAGAAGCCAGAGAAACGAGAAGAGGACAGCATCAAGTATTGGAAGCGACAGTTTGGAGCCTCACAACCAAAAGGTGGCGCTGCAGTCAACCAAATTCCGTTTCCTGCGCCGAATATCCAAAAGGCAGCCACAAAGGACGACTCCGCAATCACTGACTTTGATTTGTCAAAACCGCCACCAAACATCAAAAAGAAGAACTAAATCGAACAATGCATTGCGCTCAAATTCTCACATAAAAATATTCAGTTTCTCTTGTGATGTTACCAGATGTTTTTTTATTATAATTGCTGATTTAATAATGGACATTAAACATTATTAATTAAAAATACATGTCAGGCTGTGCTTCAGGGTATGTAAAACTGTGATAACTATCGTTATTAAAATAATGTGCTGTGTTGAGGTTCATGTTGGCCATTTTAACTCATAGTTCCTTACAGATATAAATATTACCATAGCTACTTTTGTAGCGGACAGACAATACTCGATAATAAATCTGACAACTCAATACAATATTGGATACATATATTATGTTAACAAGTTTTATTTAGTGAAAATCATAAACTGGTGAACTAAAAAATGGCATTTACATGACAACCTTCCACCAATGTCATGCTACTGACATTGTTTCGTGGATCATGCATGTACTCAATTTATGGTTATATGCTTAACTAATTTTCCATGTCAAGAAAATGTTATATCCAAACTTCGGCCTTTTGTAATTTACAAAACTATAATTGAGCTAGTGAATGTTAATGTGTTCCTCCTACACAGTTTGTACATGGGGTGCCAAACTTTTGGGGATCAAGCTACGGCACTTCGGAAGTAATGCCTTTAGGTTTTTCAAAACCAGCTTCTGTATAGCAAGAATTAAACTTACAACATCTTCCATATCAGCTTCTGTGTGTATTTGGCACCATATGGAGAATAAATTTGGTGCGAGTTACAATAATATGTAGTAATACAGGCCCTGTATTGCATATAGAGGTGTGCAAACATTCACATGTTTCAGTGAATGCCTAGTAAGTATTTTGTTTGAGATGTATTTATTACATTGTAAGTACAAACATCAGCAGACTACAAGATAACCGATGGACATCGTGTATCACAACCTGGAGACCTTACGAAGGGAAACGATCTAGAGGAAGACCGGCGAGACGTACTAGACGAATACTGGAAGAGCACCGCCTGGCAGAGGTTAGCGCAAGACCTGGAAAGATTTGGAAACGACATGCTCAAGCTTTCACCCAACCACGGGACACTATAGCTGGACAATGATAATGAAGAACAAACATTTCAAAAATGTTGTCTGCATGAGTAATGTTAGGATATGTGTGGCGCCATGGTGCTGTGGCTAGAGCTTTGGACTCTCAATCGAGAGAACCCGGGTTCGAATCCTGTGCAGTGTTGATACTTGGGCAGTTCGTTCACTGTTCATTGCTCCAGTTCAGTCAGCTGTATGAATGAGTACCTGGCTATAGACAGTGGTGGATATTTGTGTATGAATAGTCTTTGCGCATTAATTGCAGTGTAGATGCTTCCCAGAGAAGTCAAGATGGTGTTCGATTGAACAGGTCTGCCAGGGAGTAGTGTAAAGTGCTTAGTTCTGAGGACTGGGTACTGAGCTATATAAGAACTTAAACTTACCTTTACCTTCTTATACACAGGATGTATATATCGGAAGTGGGTATTTTCCTCCTCAAGCTACATGGAAATGCTGACCAATATCCTACTTTTTCATATATTTTGCTACTATATCGATCGGGCATATACCCGGTATGTACTGGGAAAACATAGTTATGGGGAAGAAAACAGCAAACAGCAGTTTGACATTTTAATTCTTGTTTCACATAATTGTTACATCACAAATACCTCTGATACATACAATTAAATTAACAGACAAAAAGATTGAGATTTAGACAGTAAGTATGAAAGAGCTATAGATAGCAGCATGAGTAAAGTGTTGTATGCTTGTGTGAAGACGGAATGCCACGTATTCAGTATATAAATGATAATGAAGAAAACAAACACTGCAATACACACGGCGGTGAAGAAAAGTTTCAAAGTAAATCTTACACGTGTTGTGGCAAATTAAGATAAATACAAGAACTGTCTTTTCTAGTACATGGTGAAATATCTAGAGAGAAAAAAGCTAAATATCTTGAGAAATGAAAAAATAGGATGTCGAGCATCCCAGCATGTTGAAGACCTAGCCTCTCAGTAACAGAATGACAACGCTGAATTCATCGACCACTCGGTCTCAACATCTTATCAGTAGTGTCAAAATGAATTCAAATAAAAGACAGACCACATTTGTTTGTGTCCACCCAATAAATACGATGTGTCTCTCACAACCCCTCTCTCCTAACAAAGTTCTACTAGACCCTGTGATGGTAGCTGTCAGTACCAGACAGAGTTGCATGCAGTATCTTGTGCACATTGCCACCATCCCCAAACCATGTAACATGACCAGTGAACAAGCAAGAAGCTGTTTACCAAAGGTTTGGACATGCACACTTTCCACAAAAAATGCCAGCTAACAACCATCATCATCACTAGTGCACTGACTGTCCTTGGACTTGCTTTCACTTCTAGTTTACAGAGAGGTCTACTCTGTGGTTATGCAGCATTCACTGCCATCAAGTTGGCGTCTGTTGTAGTGTGTTGCAGAACTAGATGGCCAGTCCAAACACGCTGACGATACAGTACATTGTCTTGTTTTCCCATCTCACAGTGCAGCTGCCTGTAAATACAGTGATGTAGAGTCACGCAAGCATTCTCATCACGAAATAGGAAATACACTGCTTTTAGTTAAACGTAACAAAACTGCACTAAAAAGTTCATTGAATGCATGTACATTGTTACCCTCTTAAGGCCAGACATGGCAGGTAGATAGGATTATTTTTAATTTTGTGCAAACAGTTCAATTTTTTCTGCCCAATGCATGAAATGGGTCTTACCGAGTCAAATATATTGAACTTTTTTCAGCCAGACCCCCCGTTTCCATGGTAACAAACAAAATGGCCACCATTTTGAGCAAATATTGGCAAATTTGGAAACACTGCCATTTTTTATTGAATCCATATAGTTATAATTCTTGCAAATCCATGTTCTCTGTAGATTCTATTGTGCAATGATCAGAGCATTTTTTGAAATGTGTTTTTATTTTTTTAATAATTTTTTGGTAAAATACGAAAAAAAATCTAGTTTTTTGGCAACAAATATGGCTATATCTTTCAAACTATTCATGATTTTAAAAAAGTGTCTGATCATTGCACACAGTAGAATATGCTGAATGCAACACTGAAAACATTATTTATATAGCATAATTATTCCCAGAGATATCCCGTTTCCAAATGCAGAAATTTGAAGAAAAATGTTTTTGAGAAAATGGCTGTCAAAGATTGCATAATGGATTTGATTACATGATATCGACATGCTTGATCCATGACTAAAATTCACTTAGAGGTACGTAATTGTCATAGAAGTGAACTTTATTGATAGTATGCATACAAAGGTATAATAATCCGGCAGAAAACCATTTTAAGTATTTTTTCTCAAAAATACCATTTCACCTGGGGAAATAGTCCTTCACGTTTTGTTCTCATACCCTATTTCATATAAAATTTGACATTTGGCCCATAGATTTATAATGATTGCTTTGTTTACGCTGGTCCTCAAAACCTAACTTGTGTGTATTTATATCAAATATAAACAGTGCTGTTGATTTGACAATTGTCAAAAAAATTGGCAGTGGACAACACAAAACAAGTGGACTTGAAAGTTATGAGTAATTCAGAGTTGTGCCAAACTTCTGCTGTGACTAATATTTTGGTGGGTTACAGGCCATAGAGTGGGAGATAATTCTACTACATATAATGACTGAATGTGTGTAACTAGTAGCAATTCGTGGATTTGTGTTAGACTTCCATAACTTCCTAGGTTTCACAAACTCTGCTGTTTTAAGTTAGCGGCAGTCTGGGAAGTGTGTAAGTTTTTGATGCTGTGTACCGGGTAACATGTGTTTCATGCATAGGAACTTAGCCATGCTAAAAGCATGGGCTTGTACGTATCGCAGCATTCCTTGTTGAACATTTAGGCATTTTGTCAGAAGTACAAATAGCAAAATGCACACACACACACACACACACACACACACACACACACACACACACACACACACACACACACACACACACACAGGAATCTGTAGAGTGGTGAGCTACTCTCCAGATGGCACCACTGTGAACAACATCAACGGTAATTGATGCCCTTGATTTGTTGTTCCAAGGGTGGGGGGGTGTTTGGATGGGCATAGAGTAGCTGTGTGTTTAGTTTGAACAAAGGCAGTAGGAATGTTAAACAAAGAAGCGGCTTGGTGCATACTGTTATAATCGGACATTCTGTAGTCGTTACATCGGGTATAATCTATTCTGTGTATACGGCGCGCTGTTGCGCGCTTTGTGTGTGGGTTGGTTTCCGCCGCAGGCGTGGTTCTTCGTTTATAATAAAAGGTTTATAATACTTACTACTCTCTAGTTATACATTAATAGTCAAGTTACGACAGCTGGCGACGAGGATAATGGCAGGCTACATCGGTCAGCTAGGAGAGTTCAATGAGGCTAAAGAGGACTTTGAGAGTTACGTAGAGAGGCTGGATCAGTGGTCTGAATTGAACGGAATCGATTCGACGAAGAAAGCAAACGTGCTTCTTTCTGTGATCGGGCCTACGTCATATAAACTACTCAAAGATATCCTGACGCCGGAGAAACCGAAGGATAAGTCCTACGTTGAACTATGTGATGCCTTAAAGGGGCATTATTCGCCAAACCCTCTGGTTATTGCTGAGAGATTCCGATTTTACAAGAGAGGACAGAAGGAGGGAGAGTCGGTGGCAGACTACGTGATCACCTTGAAGCAGCTGAGTGGTACGTGCGAGTTTGGAGTGTTTCTACCGCACGCCCTGAGAGACCGTCTGGTGTGTGGTCTTCGGGATGAGAACATTCAGAGGCGATTGCTAACCACCAAAGAGCTCACCTTCCAATCAGCAAAAGAAGTAGCGATTGCAATGGAGCTGGCGACCAGAAGTGAGGTCTGTCTACGGGCCACTGGTGAATCCGTAAATAAAGTCACTTACTCGCCGCGTCAAGGAAGTGGTCGTGCTGCACGCAAGCCTGAGAAGTCGAGACGGAATGAGTGTTATCGCTGTGGCGAGGACCGTAATCCTGAAAGATGTCACTTCAGGACGGCAGTGTGTTATGTCTGTAACAAAGTGAGACATTTGGCACGCAAATGCAGAGGAAATAACCGCAGAAACACGTCTCAGAGTCAGATGACCAAGAGTCAATCCCAGAATGTTCGCTACGTCGGTGTGGTTGCTGATGAGTCGGACATTGGAATATACACGTGTAACGTTGGAGGGGCCGGGGCGCAGCCAATCTTCGCTGAAGTGGATATTGGAGGCAACGCCGTGAGAATGCAGGTGGACACAGGGGCAGCTAAGTCGCTCATTCCAGAGACACTGTACTTGAGACATTTTGCACATCTCGCTCTACAACCCACCAACCTCACTCTATGCACCTATACTCAAGAGGTCATCGAGCACATCGGAGTGGTCACTCTGGATGTGAGGCATGGAGACCAACGAGCTGATTTATCCGCAGTGGTCGTCAAGGGCGACAAAACACCTCTACTAGAAAGAGACTGGCTGGCAAAAATGAAGTTAGACTGGTCGAATATCCTGGCAGTCACCGCAATTGCAAGGCATTCGGTGGAGGTAGTGCTGAAAGGGCATTCAGAGGTAATCCAAGAAGGAACGGGCACAATAAAGGGCTACACAGCTCACATCTACATGAAGGAAGACGTGCAGCCTCGCTTTCATAAGGCTAGGCCGGTGCCCTACGCACTGCGAGATAAAGTTGAACACGAACTGGACCGGTTGGAGAAGGAGCGCATCATCCAGAAGGTGGACCACAGCGATTGGTCGGCTTCGATTGTGGTAGTGCCGAAGGCGAACAAGACGGTGAGGATCTGTGGTGACTTCAAAGTCACGATCAATCCGAATGTGGAACGTGAGCACTACCCACTTCCAAACGTGGAGGATCTCTTCGCGTCACTAGCCGGTGGCAAGGTGTTCAGCAAGCTGGACCTATCCCATGCGTACCAACAACTCGAGTTGGACGCCGAGTCGCAACACTACGTCACAGTGAATACCCACAAGGGCACGTATCGCTATCTGCGTATGCCGTACGGTGTGAGCAGCGCACCGAGTATCTTCCAGTCGGTGATGGATCAGATCCTGCAGGGCATGGATCATGTGATGTGCTTCCTAGACGACATCCTCATCACGGCTGAGTCGGAGCAGGAGCATCTGAAACTTCTAAGCGAAGTACTCACTCGTCTGGAGAAGTGTGGCGTCCGAGTGAATCTGGCGAAATGTGAGTTTGCCAAGAAATCAGTTGACTACTTGGGTCATCTGATAGATGCGGAAGGCATCCATCCCACATCTGAGAAATTGGACGCAATCACCAATTCTCAGAAGCCGAAGGACGTGAAGGAGTTGCGTTCGTACTTGGGTTTCATCAACTACTACGCTAAGTTTATACCCCGCATGTCTACCGTGTTACGTCCACTACACCTACTGCTCATGAAGGATCGTGAGTGGCGATGGACTCCCGAGTGTGATGACGCAATGCAGAAGTGCACAGAACTGCTGACGTCACAGCAGGTGCTGGTGCACTACGACTGTCGTAAGCCACTGCGACTGGCTACAGGCGTCGGGGCCGTGCTGTCACATGTCATGGAAAACGGAGATGAGAAGCCGATAGCGTTCGCGTC
>CM034542.1:30121028-30197356 GCA_020002185.1 Paraescarpia echinospica | reverse complement strand
CATAGTGTCATAGTGTCATAGTGTCACTCATAGTGTCATTACTTACTGTGTAACTACTTGTGTGCTTGAGATGTCCAGTACTCCTTTGTACAGTACTGTGTTGTTGTAGGGTTGACTTTGTTGATGGTTTTGGTCGTGAAAGAAGATGCCTGAGGAAAGATCTGCCAGCATTGAAGAAACTGGATGAAAGCATTGCTAAGTCAGCCAGGTAGGTCTGTGATGAGGCTTACATGACTAAGTCTATCAGGTGTATCCACACAGATAAAACAGTAGAGAAGTACTATTTTTGTTTTGTAAATGCTTAAATTATGTACTTGAAATGTGCTTGATATTTTAACAAATAAGTTAACCAAGTACAAGACCTTGTCATTTCAAAAACCTAAGTGTAAGTCAAAGTACTGACAAAAGTACTTATGTACAACTACTTGACCCCCGACCCTGCTGCAGATTAACCATGGATTCCTTTGTGTAGGACGCAGCCTGCAGATAAGGGCCAGGAGCCTGAGCTGTTGTCTACAGACATGAGACGAGAGATACAAAGACAGAAATGGGAAAAGGAACAAGAGGAGATGTTAGCTGGACAACCAACTGTACATTATGCTAACGTGCAGTTTGATGGCAAGTGATCATCTATTTTTGGTTAGTACAGTGGAACCTCGCTATTCAGGCCACCCTCAGAACTGGACCCACTGGACAAAGGTGACCTGAATAGCGAAGTGACCGTATTAGCGGCACTAATTTCCTATACTTCACTGATACAAACATAATTTGGGACTGTCCCAGGGTGACCATAATTGCAAGGTTGACTGAAATTTAAATTGTATATTTTTTGCAAAACATTATTTACAGTTCTGGTTCAAGTTGTTTCCAGCACTCGGCAATGTTCTATTAACTGACTAGTCCGTATGTATTGTGGTTACAATGTTATGGTCTTATAAGGACTCATTCAACTTGTCATCTTTTTTTCAGTTAATTTTTAGACGACGGTGAATGTGGGCAACATGTTGTTAAGTAGAGAGTGGTGTTTGTGTGCAGAGATCCGGGCGCATGGAGTCGGCTTCTACCAGTTCTCTAAGAAGGAACAGGAGAGGCAGGAACAGCTGAAGATGTTGGATCAACTCCGACAGCAGGTCTCACTTAGTCACATTTAGAGCTGGTAGAAGTACATTTATTTTATACTTGAGTAAAAAGTACAAGTAACTAGGAAAAAGATACTCAGGTAAAAGTAAAAGTTCTTTTGAAAAACTGTATTTGAAGTACAAGTAAAAAGTAAGCAACTGTATTTAAAGTAAACAGAAAAGTACTTTTCTAAAGTGACTATATAAAATGGCTGACACCACCACCCACTGCAAATAAATCAAACATAATCATGCCAGTTAATGGTAGTGAATCAGCCAATAAGAAAATACTACCGCTTGTAGTACCCATTGATATTTATATAAATCTGTGCCAGTTCTGGTTGCAGCACAGATTGTTTATTGGAAACATCTTAGAAGTTCCAAAATGTTAACACACAAATTATGGATACTTGATTACAATCAGAAAAATACGCTTTGTACTTCGTTACAAGTAAACGTACTTCTAAAATGTACTTTTCTACTCAAGTAAAGTTACAAAGTAAAAGTACTTCATCACATACCGGCTCTGGTCACATTGTTTATTCAAAGTAACAATAATAAGTTATTAGAAGTAGTTCTTCATCCTTGTGATCTCTCTTCCCCATAATTCCCTGTTTTCTGCTGTGGTCTTCCATCCTTGGCTCTTCAAGTTTTCCCTTGTTAGATCCCCCACCCTGTCTATCCATCTTAGTGTTGGTTGTTTTATGCTCCTTCTACCACCCTCTTATCCCTCTTATGTGTTTTATGAGATTTGTCAATCTTTCCTCACCCATTCTCTGGCCATCTCTGTCTGTTCCACTACTGTAATTTCCAGGTGTATCTTCTTGCCAGTCTCTTCTCACACTTCTCCCCATACTTTGTAATTTACATATCTTAGACCTCCAGTTTTCATTTTCCATAGTTTATGTTTATAGAAATATACTAGTTTTTTAGTATGTATCAATTGTTTCAATGAATTTGTAAAGCGCCTTTGAGCAGTTTAGGCTAGAAAGAGTGCTATATATATAAATATACATAATTATTATTATCTTTGTTCTATCTGCAATTGTGCTTAATGATGTCAGTGTTCAAACTAATGCCACGTTACCCAAATTTTGTTTGCATTTTTTATACTGTGGCATTTAAGATGTATTATGATATCTGCATATCAGTAAAATTCCTATTAATTAATAAAGAACTTAGTTGTGCCACTCTAGAGTATTTATGACATAGCGCATGGTGTTGAAATATGATTTGACAGCCACAGTATTGACATTATTTAATCACACAGAAGATAACAATACTTAACAAGGTTGCCTCCAGAAGAATTAACTGCAGGTGATGAGTAGACATGGAAGTCTAGTATATTTTACAAATCTCATTATTTTTTACCTAACCCGTTTGAAGGTTTTCTGTAAGTTAATGTTAAACACAACTGTCTGCAGACACTGGAGAATCGAGTGAAGAAAGAACGGATGCTGGAGAAGAGAAAGGCTGTCATGAAAGCCAGACTGGCCAAGGTAAAACAACGTCGACTTCAGCGGGAAGGAAAAACTGCGGACGACAGTGCAGACAGTGAGTTTTGTTGTGTGATTCACAATCATTTTTAGTAACGATGTCTCTCAATTTCTAGAGCATCTCATTTTGTGGCAGTGGCTGCATGATGGGTTGTGAAAGAGTATAACAAATAATTGTATAATTAACACCAAGTTTTTTGTAATTGTTGCTTTCACCAATTCTTCACAATTGTTTTGCATGCAATGTAATTTAGTCATTACAATACATAAAACAATAACTTAGCTTAAGTGCTGTATATTTACTTATGCCTACAGTTCCTTTCAGTATGACCTGTTGAGATAGATGATTTCTTTTCAAAGAAATTCATACCTTGAATAAAATAGTGTGACAAATAAGTAATTAACGATTTTTTAAATTAATTACAGTGGAACCTCGCTTTTAAAGTCACCTTCTGGACTAAGCAAAAGTGACCTCAATAGCAAGGTGACCGTATTAGCAGAACTAATTTCCTATACTTTACTGTTACAAAAATAATTTGGGACTGTCCGAGGATGACCTTAATTGGAAGGTGGCTGCATTACCGAGGTGACCATAAAGCGAAGTTCTACTGCATGTCACTTCTTGCTCAAGCACATTTTGGTTCTCCCGCACAGATACCGATGAAGATGATTGGACGAATGGGCCAAAACCGGAGAAACCGAGTGCACCCGAACCATTGACGAGGGATGAGACCTTGAAAAAGGATGCTCCAATGAGGGACTGGGACAGGGGAAAGCCAGGTTAGTTACATTCATTCATGTCAACCACTGGGGTCGAACTCTGTTGGCTGCCGTCGTTCCTCTCCAGACACCTCTGTCCCTTTTGGCCGTTCTTTGTTCGTCCAGTTCCAGCCTCACAGGTTCCTTCAGTGAATCAATAAATGTATAAGCTGGTTTGGCGTGACTTGTTCTTCCATCAGCTGGCTGCCGTAGGGTGGTCTTGGATGTAATTACTTTGTTGTGTCTGCAGCTGTGTCCAGCAAAACTCAGCCTTCTTTCTTGGATCTCTGTTTAAATCTCTATTCAGCACTATAGGCTAATCCTGTCTCCAGCCCCCCACAAAAAATATTACGGGCGGCTAAGCCCCCCATCCCCCTGGTACTGACACCTTAGAAACCACATCTCACCAGATATTTAATAGGGTGACTTCTTATATCAAGTGGCATAGACTATTAAGTATTAATGCAGAAAATATACAACAACAATAAAACAAAACCTGGGCAACCGGCAACAGTGTATGGAAGACAGGGAAGGAACGTTTAACTGATAGGATTCTTAGAGCAGTGGGTGAAACGGTAAAGTCTTGCTTTATGGTGCAGAAACATGGATGATCACCAAAAGTATGCAGGACCTGTTAGCTGGATGGTACACACAACATAGGTTTATATCTCAACATCACCTGAAAACTGTCTCACCTACAGTTCTAAGATCTCATAAACCCAAGTTGGCTCTTTAAAGTCAATTTCCCTCCTTAACAGTGATCTTGTATACTGGACACTGTCGCCATGGAAACACTTGCTGATATGTCACAGAAATAGTATCCTATATGATAAAGCAGCAGATTTTTGCATTTTGAAAAAGCTCGTTAATGACTTAAATTTACCAACAGGTTGTATAACTTATAAGCTCATTCTGTTTGTAAAACGGTCCCCAGTTTCTGGTAAATTGGCAGCTTCAGAAATACCTGCACAATGAAACAAAGTGAAAATAATAAGCCAACGACCCCTGGCCTGCATATGTTTGAAACCATGTCCTTTGTGTCTGTGTTAGCCAATCCAACACAACAAAAGAGAGCAGTAAAGTTGATTTACTAATCTGTAAGCAGGTATTTTCTAAAGTCAAATTAGCTAGCTTGCAGAACCTTCGATGTTGTGTGAGTAATATCTATCCATCGGCTACACGAAATACAGTGCTCTCTGGCTGTTATGAGGCATACTATGATTTGGAATATGTTTGTGTAAGTTTGCATATACCACTGTACATGTTAAATATGGGTCAGTATAGGCAAGCCATGATATTGTTAAATAAGTTATGTTGCTAGTTTCCGAATTGCAATTTGAATAGAAATTAATTTAATTGGAATTGATCGTTTTTGTTAATACATTGAATTTAATTTGGACTGATCTTTGATAAATACATTGGAATAAAATTTAATTGACCCTAGATCTGATTTCTGACCTTGACAAAGTTGTGCAGGGTAGATATCGATGGAGCAATATCATGTATAGACTTAATGACAGCTGTCCTCCATCTGAACATAGACATAATATTCGCAGACAAAATGCCACAAAGTTAATATCTGTGTCCTCCACTATAACGTTACTGTTGCCTAGATCCTTTAGGGATCATCTCAGAACGTTGATGTCTGATATCAGACAAAATTACTTTTGTTTGAGGGTGGGGGTCAGAGGCAGTTTTGTCTAGCACGGACATCAATATTTTACACTTCAGACCATTACTGTTAATATATTGATATCACCATGCCAAAGCCTACAGAATTTTGTCTGAGGGGTGGGGGCTAAAGCCAGATGAAAGTACGTTCATGTGATATCAGACTTCAACATTCTGATATGATCTCTTAAAATAATTTTTAAAATGAAACATCAGATTTTTCCCAAAATTCACTGACATGACATTTTGTCTCTGATTCCTCTGGTCAACTGTCCTAAGATCCAGTATATGTGTATATGGACTGTAATGTTCATATACATATTCAACTGAAAGTTGGAACTTTTTTATTGAATATAAGTGGCTAGAGGATAGGACTCTCGACTGGGAGAACTCGGGTTCGAATCCTGTGCAGCGGTGTCAAACCTTGGACAAGTACGTTCACTCTACATTGCTCCAGTTCACTCATCTATATGAATGAGTACCTGGCTATAGACAGTGGCATATATTTGTGTACGAATAGTCTTTACGCATTAATTGCAACATGGCTGAATGCTTCCCAGAAAGTCGAGATGATGTTTGATTGAACAGGTCTGCCAGGAAGTAAAGTGTAAAGTGCTTTGAGCAGTCCCGAGGACTGCATACTGCGCTATATAAGAACTTACCTTTTTATAACACTGATGTATTCAATCACTTAAAGTGCGTCTTGTTGTTGTAGCTGTAGGAACGGCCCCCAATTGGCTGGAGGAACAACGGGCGGAGCGGGAACAGGAGTTTGCTCCACCACAGATGTATAATGAGACGGCCCCTAAGTCAGCCACACAGAGGAAGTACAAGCAGAACCCGCTGATCCCCAGGGAGGGGAAACAAGACTGGAGGGAGGGTAAACAAGATTGGAGGGAGGGGAAACAAGATTGGAGGGAGGGGAAACAAGACTGGAGGGAGGGTAAACAAGATTGGAGGGAGGGGAAACAAGACTGGAGGGAGGGGAAACAAGAGGCATCCATGGCAGATTCTATGGAGGTGGTGATTGGAGAGGGGATCAGTGCCATACGGGCTGGTATGGAGCAAAGGGAGGGCCAGGCTGGGGGTGTTTCTTCCATCCCTCTGCCTCCCCAGCCCAGGGATGAGAGAGGCTGTCATCACAGCCCATGGGAGTCGGAAACATGTACAGGTTCAGACCTTGGCACCCGGATACCTCCGTGGTCCCAGTCGGATCCGCATCCCAGTGGTTGGGATCCTGTCCTGATGTCACACACGGATTATAATACTACTGTGTCACATTCTAACATACCAGTTGGTTTATCAACTGTGCCACCTTATGCTACTGGCACCGCTATGCCAATGCCACCCTATTTTGCAGGAAATGACATGCCTGTGCCACCTTGCCCTGCAAACACTGGTGTACCAATGCCACCTTGTCCTGTTGGCATCAACATGCCAATGCCACCATACCCTGCCGGTATTGACATGTCGGTACCACCTCCTAATGATGCTATGTGGATGCCACCACAGGCTGTGTCAACCCCGGCACAGATTGATACAACCCCACATGATATCACACCAACTACCTGTCTGTCTGACACCGATGCACTGGGATCAACACCCTCAGGAGAACTTCTAACAGCCTCAAGCATCCAGCAGCCACCAGAGGCAGCACCGCAACCAGCTCATTATACGAGCGCACCGAAGAAGTCACAGCCGAAACAGGGGCATTACGAGAGGGTGAATATGCACCAGTTACCAATGTCACTGCCAGTGCCTCCTATCATAGGACAGGAAGTTAAGTATCCATCAATGGAAAGTGTCTTTGGCAAGAAGCCAGAGAAACGAGAAGAGGACAGCATCAAGTATTGGAAGCGACAGTTTGGAGCCTCACAACCAAAAGGTGGCGCTGCAGTCAACCAAATTCCGTTTCCTGCGCCGAATATCCAAAAGGCAGCCACAAAGGATGACTCTGCAATCACTGACTTTGATTTGTCGAAACCGCCACCAAACATCAAAAAGAAGAACTAAATCGAACAATGCATTGCACTCAAATTCTCACATAAAAATATTCAGTTTCTCTTGTGATGTTACCAGATGTTTTTTTGTTATAATTGCTGATTTAATAATGGACATTAAACATTATTAATTAAAAATACATGTCAGGCTGTGCTTCAGGGTATGTAAAACTGTGATAACTATCGTTATTAAAATAATGTGCTGTGTTGAGGTTCATGTTGGCCATTTTAACTCATAGTTCCTTACAGATATAAATATTACCATAGCTACTTTTGTAGCGGACAGACAATACTCAATAATAAATCTGACAACTCAATACAATATTGGATACATCTATTATGTTAACAAGTTTTATTTAGTGAAAATCATAAACTGGTGAACTAAAAAATGGCATTTACATGACAACCTTCCACCAATGTCATGCTACTGACATTGTTTCGTGGAACATGCATGTACTCAATTTATGGTTATATGCTTAACTGTAATTTTCCATGTCAAGAAAATTTTATATCCAAACTTCGGCCTTTTGTAATTTACAAAACTATAATTGAGCTAGTGAATGTTAATGTGTTCCTCCTACACAGTTTGTACATGGGGTGCCAAACTTTTGGGGATCAAGCTACGACACTTCGGAAGTAATGCCTTTAGGTTTTTCAAAACCAGCTTCTGTATAGCAAGAATTAAACTTACAACATCTTCCATATCAGCTTCTGTGTGTATTTGGCACCATATGGAGAATAAATTTGGTGCGAGTTGCAATAATATGTAGTAATACAGGCCCTGTATCGCATATAGGGGTGTGCAAACATTCACATGTTTCAGTGAATGCCTAGTAAGTATTTTGTTTGAGATGTATTTATTACATTGTAAGTACAAACATCAGCAGACTACAAGATAACCAATGGACATCGCGTATCACAACCTGGAGACCTTACGAAGGGAAACGATCTAGAGGAAGACCGGCGAGACGTACTAGACGAATACTGGAAGAGCACCGCCTGGCAGAGGTTAGCGCAAGACCTGGAAAGATTTGGAAACGACATGCTCAAGCTTTCGCCCAACCACGGGACACTATAGCTGGACAATGATAATGAAGTACAAACATTTCAAAAATTTTGTCTGCATGAGTAATGTTAGGATATGTGTGGCGCCATGGTGCTGTGGCTAGAGCTTTGGACTCTCAATCGAGAGAACCCGGGTTCGAATCCTGTGCATTGTTGATACTTGGGCAGTTCGTTCACTGTTCATTGCTCCAGTTCAGTCAGCTGTATGAATGAGTACCTGGCTATAGACAGTGGTGGATATTTGTGTATGAATAGTCTTTGCGCATTAATTGCAGTGTAGATGCTTCCCAGAGAAGTCAAGATGGTGTTCGATTGAACAGGTCTGCCAGGGAGTAGTGTAAAGTGCTTAGTTCTGAGGACTGGGTACTGAGCTATATAAGAACTTAAACTTACCTTTACCTTCTTATACACAGGATGTATATATCGGAAGTGGGTATTTTCCTCCTCAAGCTACATGGAAATGCTGACCAATATCCTACTTTTTCATATATTTTGCTACTATATCGATCGGGCATATACCCGGTATGTACTGGGAAAACATAGTTATGGGGAAGAAAACAGCAAACAGCAGTTTGACATTTTAATTCTTGTTTCACATAATTGTTACATCACAAATACCTCTGATACATACAATTAAATTAACAGACAAAAAGATTGAGATTTAGACAGTAAGTATGAATGAGCTATAGATAGCAGCATGAGTAAAGTGTTGTATGCTTGTGTGAAGACGGAATGCCACGTATTCAGTATATAAATGATAATGAAGAAAACAAACACTGCAATACACACGGCGGTGAAGAAAAGTTTCAAAGTAAATCTTACACGTGTTGTGGCAAATTAAGATAAATACAAGAACTGTCTTTTCTAGTACATGGTGAAATATCTAGAGAGAAAAAAGCTAAATATCTTGAGAAATGAAAAAATAGGATGTCGAGCATCCCAGCATGTTGAAGACCTAGCCTCTCAGTAACAGAATGACAACGCTGAATTCATCGACCACTCGGTCTCAACATCTTATCAGTAGTGTCAAAATGAATTCAAATAAAAGACAGACCACATTTGTTTGTGTCCACCCAATAAATACGATGTGTCTCTCACAACCCCTCTCTCCTAACAAAGTTCTACTAGACCCTGTGATGGTAGCTGTCAGTACCAGACAGAGTTGCATGCAGTATCTTGTGCACATTGCCACCATCCCCAAACCATGTAACATGACCAGTGAACAAGCAAGAAGCTGTTTACCAAAGGTTTGGACATGCACACTTTCCACAAAAAATGCCAGCTAACAACCATCATCATCACTAGTGCACTGACTGTCCTTGGACTTGCTTTCACTTCTAGTTTACAGAGAGGTCTACTCTGTGGTTATGCAGCATTCACTGCCATCAAGTTGGCGTCTGTTGTAGTGTGTTGCAGAACTAGATGGCCAGTCCAAACACGCTGACGATACAGTACATTGTCTTGTTTTCCCATCTCACAGTGCAGCTGCCTGTAAATACAGTGATGTAGAGTCACGCAAGCATTCTCATCACGAAATAGGAAATACACTGCTTTTAGTTAAACGTAACAAAACTGCACTAAAAAGTTCATTGAATGCATGTACATTGTTACCCTCTTAAGGCCAGACATGGCAGGTAGATAGGATTATTTTTAATTTTGTGCAAACAGTTCAATTTTTTCTGCCCAATGCATGAAATGGGTCTTACCGAGTCAAATATATTGAACTTTTTTCAGCCAGACCCCCCGTTTCCATGGTAACAAACAAAATGGCCACCGTTTTGAGCAAATATTGGCAAATTTGGAAACACTGCCATTTTTTATTGAATCCATATATAGCTACAATTCTTGCAAATCCATGTTCTCTATAGATTATATTGTGAAATGATCAGAGCATTTTATGAAATGTGATTTTTGTTTTGGTAAAATACGAAAAAAAAAAAAAAAAATTTGCCAACAAATATGGCTATATCTTTCAAACTATTCATGATTTTAAAAAGTGTCTGATCATTGCACACAGTAGAATATGCTGAATGCAACACTGAAAACATTATTTATATAGCATAATTATTCCAAGAGATGTCCCGTTTCCAAATGCAGAAATTTGAAGAAAAATGTTTTTGAGAAAAAGATTGCATAATGGATTTCATTACATGATATCGACATGCTTGATCCATGACTAAAACTCACTTAGAGGTACGTAATTGTCATAGAAGTGAACTTTATTTATTTGATAGTATGCATACAAAAGTGTAATAATCTGGCAGAAAACCATTGTCAGTATTTTTTGTCAAAAAAACACCATTTCACCTGGGGTGTCTGGCCTTAATACTGGGATACTGCTAGTGTGATTGTTGCACTACTAAGAGTAACACACAATAACAACCGAAACTGTAGCATGTCACAGAGACTGCTACTTTACTGTATCACGAGAAGCACAGATTGGGAGGGGTGAGTTGCTACTGACCGTCAGTCGAGTTGTCCCAGAAGCAGGAGCTGGCTGTGTGTAGTCCCGCACCATTCTTCTGCATGATAACACACGTCACTGGAACATTACACACACAACAGTTACTGTGTGACACAAGCTGCTGCAGTGACTAAAGTTAGACAGAGGATAAGACGGGTAGTCTGGAATTGGAATAAGTGGCTGGCTACATTTATCCTGCACCAGTAAAACATGTCTCGAATGTTTGGGAATTATTTTTGAACTGATTTTTTTGCAGCAGACAACTGATGTGCAAATGAACTAATCATATATCTGATTAAATATGACTGTGCATGCCTTTTCTTGAGTACAAATAAAAATGTGTTAAGGCAAATTGGAATCAAATTTTTCCTTGGGAATTTTAATTGATAATTTGGAACTGAAATTGACTTTTTTGTAAGGTGGAATTGGAATTCATTTCTTGGGATTGACTACAAATGGAACTGATATTGTGACTGAGTCACAGTACATTTACATCAGGACAACACAACAGCAACTCTCAGCATGTAACTTTCTTTTGTATCCTGTTACATCCATTATGACAGAACAAGACTTGTATGGACACCGCTTGGAATCAAACTTTCAGGTTAGATCCCAAATGTCTCGAAAGCTCCATCTACTGGATTGTGAAAGGATCTACACCTTGCAAAAATGAGACTGTTGATAATGAAACGGGTGAATGCCAAAGAAAAGCACGGCAACCAAGAGGGAATGGCATCGATGCCATCAACTCACCAATGTACTTGAAAGGTTTGGCAAGCTTTGTCAGCTGGTTGAGACACTGTTCCACAACGTTTGACGTCCACTGGTTCACCTTGTTATGCTGATAAGCATTTCCCCCAATGGCTGCTTCGATCGACTGCAAGCAGCATTTGTTTTGTCATCTCCGATCGCATTAGTACATCTTCTATTTTTTTCACGAATGTCTTGATGACATTATATACATGCATAGTTATCCCATAATTTTTTGTATCAAGAATATATACTGGTAATCTTGTATTCATACCATGCTTTTTATGTATTTGTACTTTATAGCACATTTAATTACAGACGAAAAGGTGCCATAAATGTATTATTATAATATGGATGTGTAATTTTTTTTAAATCAGTTGAATTCAATTTTTTTATCAAATGATGATACTGTTTGCTTGGTTTGGTTAAGGCCAGACATCCCATATGAAATGGTGTTTTTTTTTAATTACCAGGTACTCAAAATGGTTGTCTGCCAGATTATGATACCTTTGTATGCATACTATCAATAAAGTTCACTTCTATGACCTCTAAGTGAGTTTTAGTAATGGATGAAGCACATCGATATCATGTAATCAAATTCATTATGCAATCTTTTTTCTTTCAAAATTCTGCATTTGGAAACGGGATATCTCTGGGAGTTGCCAAAAAATCATTTTTTTGCACTTAAAAAATTAAAACAAAACATTTTGTCAAATGCTCTGACCATTTCACAATAGAATGTTTACTGCAAGAATTGTAATTATATATGCACTCAAAAAAGAATGACAGTGTTTCCAAATTGCCAATATTTGCTCAAAATAGTGGCCATTTTTTTTTTACCATGGAAACGGGAGGCCTGGCCAAAACAGTGCAATGTATTTTTTACTCAATATGATCCTTTCCATGCTTTGGGCAAACAAATTTGCACAAATTACAAAATAATCATATCTACCTGCCGTGTCTGGCCTTAATCTCATAAACATGTTATAAACTGAAACCATCTGATGGTAAGTAAAAATGTACGATTGTACGTATGTACAATAAATAAATACAATAAGCCGTCAAATCTCTTCAATAAGAACCATTCTATGCAGTGAGACAATTGGACATTTTTGTTCCTGCTAATTTTTGTCAGGATTAACAATAATTGATGACATGCTGAACTGAAGTGTGACACCTACCTCTTTGATGATGTTACTCACTTCATCAACAACAAATGCTGTCTGAAAGAAATAAGTGACATAACTTTAACATTTTAAGTACTGTTTAGAGTGATTTGACATAACTGATATAACTCTACATTTAATCATGTGCAAGTAAAATGGTTACGGTGAAGAGATTCTACTGTGATATTCCTACACATAATGAATCTATGGGATTAGATTCTAGATTAAAACTAGTCACAAATACAGTATGCGTAGCCAGAAACTGGCTATACAACACAAGTAACCTGAAGTAACCTGGTCGTGTACCAGTCGTCTGAGTCACATTCATAACATCTGTACCATTGGTAATAAGAAGAGATCAATGGCCCAATGCCACAAAAGGATGACCTTGGTGAAGCACAATTATTGAGATCAACGACACATGTCGAACAAACATCATTCACATCCTATAAATGAAATCTCATCTGTAAACGTAAGTACAGATACTTCAACCTTCTAATATGTATCATCTATGCTGAAAATCTTGCAATTAATCTGGTCTTAAGGGATCATCTCAGAATGTTGATATCAAACGAAATTACTTTCATCTGAGTTCAGCACTCCACCTCCCCCTCCTCAGATGAAAGTTTGTAAACACTGATATGATGATACCAATATATTAAAAAGTGAAAAATATTGACACCCGATGCCAGACAAAACTGCCTCTGAACCCCCTTTCGCCCAAACAAAAGTATTTTCGTCTGATGTCGGACATCAATGCTCTGAGATGATTCCTAAATTAAATTAAATCTTAAATGCTGGCAGTATACAGATTAAGTACACACATGTATATATACATTTTTTATCAAGTAGCAACATATTGTTCATAGAAGTTGTGCCAAAATTTCACAATCATTCATAAAAGTTCAAACACATTTTTGTGAATATAAACTTGATTCCATGTAGAATGCGAACTGTACTTTCCATACTGTAAGCACAATTCAGAGTAAAACTTCTGGAACAAAAAAAAACATGACTATCTCGGCACATCTGGCCAAGTGCCTTTTCTGCTTTTTTGTGTAAAAAATAAGTCTTGTATTGTGTTATGGTTGTTTTCAACCAAAGGTATTGTAAACTGATGATAAATGTACACACAATCAATTATTTGAAGCACATCTCTTTTATTTTTTGATACCATGTCATCGATTTTTAGATTAACCAAGCACTTTGTCTTGATGCGTCTCTGAGCTTGATTTCCAGTAAACGTATTACTGTCAGCCGGATTGTACGTTACAGAATACATGTGTTACAAAGTTGGTAATTTTTGACATGCCCCAGACTACAAAAAACACTGCCCTGTGTAAACACTGCTCTCTAGGTCTTATTAGATTCAAGAGGATGCATCCTCGAGTCTGACGGATAATGACATGGTGACTACAATCACTAAGGTTACGCTAAGGTTACACATTCTAGAATAGGTGTGTCAAAAGGATCTCGCAAGGGCTATGAGATAGCTGGGGGATGACACTTGAGAACCAAAGCAACTATTCGCATACTATTTGTCTTGTAGAACATCCTCAGCAGCAAGACAAGCCGTATCAATTCTTCTTCTATGTTATGACCACCTTCATTAGATTGAAGATTTTGAGGGGTAATCTTTGGCATAGGGTGGTGGTGCAATTTAATGGGGTTAGGGGATGTAGAAAGGGGGAGGGAGGTTTATAAGATTCAGAAGTGGTGCTGGAGCCTGGACTAAAAATATTCCAGGGTGGTCGCAGTTACAACTTCTTGGGGCAGGCTGTTCCACTCAGCTATTGTGTATGGTGGTAGATGTCATGGGTTTTCATTGTTTTTCTCTACGGACATGGGGGGTTGGCCAGTTTAATGTATTTAACACAGACTCTACTGAGGAAGTGGGGTGGTGTCTGTTGGTGACCCAAAGTGCTGCTCTCCTCTGGATCTTTTCGAAGGCAGTTATGTCTTATGTCTTTGGTGGTGTAAGGATCCCAGACTGGGTTGGCATACTCCAGGACAGGTCTGACAAGGGCTTTATATGCTGTTTCTTTTATTTTCTTGTTCCCTATTTGGACATTCCGTCTAAGGAAACCCAGGGTCTTGTTTGCTTTGTTTGCTGTGTTATTGATGTGAGGGCTCCATGTGTTGTCACTTGTGATCGGAATTCCATAGGTATTTCAATTTAATGGTGTTAGTGAGAGCTTGTCCAAGCATGGAGGCCATATCGCAAGAAGGACATAGATATGCTAGAAAGAGTACAGAGGAGAGCAACTAAAATGATACCAAATGTGAGGGATCTTAGTTACGAAATACGCCTAAAAGAATGTGGTTTAACAACATTAGAGACCAGGAGATTGAGAGGAGATCACATAGAAGTGTTTAAAATATTGAATGGTTATGAAAATATTGATAGAAACATTTTTTTCTCAGTTAAGAAAAATAGAAGGACCAGAGGACATGAAGCTACATTAGTAAAGGAGCAGTGTAGATTAGATATAAGAAAGTTCTCATTCTCACAAAGGACTGTAAATGAATGGAACAGATTATCTCCTGATTGTGTTGGTGCTAGTAGCGTGAATATGTTTAAAAATAAAATCGACACACACCTTAAAAAGGTGGGATACATGTAGATAAAAAGTATTGGACTCTCGATAAGCCAAAAGGCTTCCTTGTCCACCTGCCATCCAGAGTAATTTTCTGGATGGCAATCTTGTTAAATCTTGTTAAATCAGTTTGTATGAGGCTTTCAGTGTCTGCTGTTTGTGCGTGGTGCTCAGGACGGAAAACTTTTGTGGGTTGAATGACAATGACCACTGCTTTTCCCAATGCGAGAGTGCATCCAGGTCCCTCTGTAGGCTTTCTACTGTTTTTGTCTTTATTTGGCGATGGCAGATTGTGTCATCTGCAAACATGCGGATGTTTGATGTTATACCATCAGGGAGGTTGTTAATGTAGAAGAGAAAGAGGGCAGGGTGAAGGTGGGGGACTCCTGAGTCAACTGACATGAGAGAGGACGTGGTGCCTTCGACCACCGCTACTTGTACCCTGTCCCGGAGGAAGCTTTGGATCCATCGATTGGTGTTGCCATTGATCCCGTATCATCGTAGCTTGTGGGTAAGCAAACAATGGTTTACTTTGTCGAAGGCCTTAGAAAGTCCATCACCACCACATCCTCCTGCATTCCTCTCTCCATGTTTTCTGTTATTTCACCAATGAGACCTAACAGTTGGGTTTCGCATGAGTGTTGTTTATGGAATCCATGCTGTTCGGATCTTAAGATGTTTTGTTTCTCTGCATGGGACATGATGTGGCTAACTAGGATATGCTCAATTAGTTTGCATGGGACACTGGTTAATAAAATGGGTCTATAGTTTTTTTTATAGCTTTTCTCCAATCTGCAGGTACAATTTCTGTGTGCAGTGATGATCTGTAAAGTGCTGTGAAGGTTGGTGCAATCTCTTCAGCTATCTTCTGTAATACTACTGGGCTGAGGCCATCAAGCCCAGGTGCTTTGTTGGGGTTGAGGTTCTTGAGGAGTTCCACCACTTCCTTTACTGTTATTTCAGGGTTGTTACAGGGTGGGTAGATTGGACTGTCTGGGGCGGGTGGACACCTCTGGTCGAACTCTTTCTCAGAGATCTGGTCTTTTGAACTGAAGACTGAAACAAATTCTTCATAGACTTTATGTAGGCCCAAAACTTTTTATTGAGTTGTGGTTTCTCTGTCTAGTCTTCAGTGAAGACGCCCTCCATATGTTTCCAGTACTGTCTGTGAAGTCTCTTTTGGATGAGTCGCTTGAGAGACTTGAATTCCTGTCTTGTTTCTTCACTATATGTTTTTATCCACCTTTTGTGTAGTCTATCCCTTCTCTTAATGAGTTTCTGGGTCTCATAATCGACCCATGGGTGGCTGGTCTTGGGTTTAGACATCTTGTGAGGAATGTGTTGGTTAATTGCTTCTGTCAGTCAGTCTCCGATGGTTGTCCAGATTTCCTCTGTGTTACTGTCATCGTCATATGATGAGGTGATCTTTATCGAAAGTTGGAGAGCTGAGGCCTTCATAGAGTTCCAGTCAGCTTTACTGTATATAGGGATGGGACAATTGGAAGTTTCTTCTTCTGTGTGTGAAGCTGCAGTTCCGTGAAAGCAGCATCGTGATCAGACAAACCCGGTCATACTTCTGTTCTGGTGACGAGGTTGGGGCAGTTGGTCAGGAAAAGGTCAAGAGTGTTAATTTCATGAGTTGAGGTTTGAAACATCTGTTCTATGATCAGGTCTTGTATGGTGTCCATGAAGGCATTGTGTGGGCAGGGGTAGCTGGTTTCTCTTTTGAAGGTCTTAGTGGCCCAGTCTGGTAAGTTAAAGCCACCTCCTATTACTATGACCACATTTTGGATGTAGATGCAATCTCTATTTCTATCTTTCCAGAAGACCTGGTAGTTCCGTGGAAAGATCTCTGAAGAGTTGATTGAAGGTTCTAGCCATGTTTCAGTCCCTATTATGATATCAGGTTTAGTG
The DNA here is from genome assembly GCA_020002185.1 of Paraescarpia echinospica. NCBI lineage: Eukaryota > Metazoa > Annelida > Polychaeta > Sabellida > Siboglinidae > Paraescarpia > Paraescarpia echinospica. Next base: position 30,180,356 of record CM034542.1, on the reverse strand, counting down.
CTCTGTATGAGGTTGTCCAATTCTGCAGTTTTCCCAACCACTGATCTGAAGTTAACATTCATGAAGCGGAGGGGACGATGAGTGTTACTGTTCTGTCAATTAATTCGTGTTCGGGATGATGTGTGCAGAGCCAGAGGCTTGAAAGAGATATCTGGAGAAGCAGAAGTTCTCTCGACTCTGCTGAAAGATGGGCGATTTACCATAGAATATTGAAATTATGTCCCGAACAAACAAGTCTAGAACTAGCTAGGCTAGTAGCCTGTAAGCCAAGGCCTGGGTACCCCTGACCCTGGGTAGTTTTATTTCTAGTCTGGTCAATCCTGTTGTGAACTCAACTTGTGTCGTTAATGTGTTTGGATTTATCACGGACACCGACTGAGAACACTTTTTTTATAATTGATTCAGAAATGGAAGAAAACAGAGTCATTAAAACAATCATTAATAATAACTATGATATTAAAGAAAGAATTGCAGCCGCCAAACACAAGAGGAAACAGGGGCAACGCCAGCAATTATGACACACGGTCGGTGTCAGTGACAACACCGTCACCGACCGAGTCGGTCATTTTTGATCAAAACGTCCTTGTTAACTTCTGTATATTTCATTTACTAAAAAAATCAGGCCTTCCAGTTATTGTGGTATGTGAAAATCAGTATCTTACCTCTTCAGATGACTGAAAATCATCCATTATCGTTGTTTGTTTGCTGGTTAGGACACCTCTTTCCTTGTCGAGCAGATTATGGGTGTTCTGAGTTGACCACAACACGAGATGTCGTTGACAACGACTTCACATTCAAACCTCGCGAGATCAGAATAAATAATGATTATAGTAGACTACGGTAGGCGGCAGCACTCATTTGCAAGTTCCGACCGCGTGGAAATCTTGCTTCTACTGTAGATTCCTATAGAAAGCGTCTTTTCGAGAGAAAAAATATTCGAAAAACCTTTCTGCGTTTCACCCCATACAAAAGGTCAAGTTACACGTTGACCTTTAATTCCAAGCCATTTTTTCCTTTTGACCCAGCGGGTGCACCTACCCGCGCGGCCACCGCACACCTCAACTTACCTATGGCTATACTGATCTGTTTCCACAGTTCATTGCACACCAAAATTAAACTTGAGGCCTATATGTCATTGATGCTTTAAATATCTCACACATTATAATGTTTTTTGTTAGATATTTGACACCCAAGGAAAACGGTGTCGCGCTTACATTTATCCGGGCGTTAAATGTTATCCGGGTGATGTTTATGTGCATATATGTAATTAATAATATTTGGCACCAGTACATCAGTGATAAATAATATCCAGTCGTTAAATATATTTCGTTTGTTGTCGTAATACGAGCGTTATAGTTAGAGTATATAAATATAATTTGTTGTTTCAGATTTGTGACCATGTATAAGAGTAAGTCACGTGACGTGTGCGTGGCGATCGAGGAAACTATTTACGACAGAAATTGTTTATGTCTGTGGGAAGCAAACATGTTTTAATTTATGTATATATATATATATACACACACACACACACATACACACACACACACACATATACATAACGCCCGGATAAATGAAAGCGCGACAGTCGTAACTGGTGCTAAATACATTCCCCCAGATACGTGCACGCGCAGAAACGTCACCGGGATATTATTTAACGCCCGGATAAATGTAAGCGCGACAACGCTAAAAAAATATACCTTAGATACCTTTTGTGAAAACAGAACATATTTTAAGTGATGTATAAATCTACTAAAACGATATGTATGTGCGGTGACTTTAACATAGTCATAGATTTGCTGAAACACGAGACTCATAATAATAATAAACAATTCTAGACGCAATGCATAGTTTGGGTCTTTACCAATTAATTGACAAGCCTACTAGTGTTATGCTTTATAAAGCAGCATATTGCTTATTTAATTGGAACTGGAAACACTAGACATGTGCAACTCGAATTTGACCGGAAGACAACAACCCTTTATTACCATCAACGGTGTAAGAGCTCACTGTAGTAAGTAGCTGTATAACGTACCAGTTATAACGATCCTGATACATGACATCCCTCCTTTAAGACTCAAAAAAACTGTATTCATAAACTCAAAAACACATTCATCAGCTTTAACGAATGTTCGCTGTGGATAAATCGATATCAAGCGAGTAGCAAACTAGGCTAAAAGTCACATTATATCGACTATCAAAAATCACATAGAATGTCACATAATGGTTACTTGCGAAACAGATCAATAATACTACCAATGTCAAATAGTATTGAAAAACACAATTAAATGTCAAATCGCATAGGCTTTCTGATTGCACGACCGTATCTAAAGAATCGTTCATTCTGTGGAATATCTTCTTGCGGAGGTGGCTCAGCGACTCTTCGTGGCGGCACAGCGACGAGTCTTCGTGGCGATGGCACGTCTGGCGGTACCGGCGTCTGAAGAGCGTTACCTTCTCCTCGAACGTCGGGATCGTCCATATGAGGAAGAATCAGCGGCGGCTGCTCGCGTGTCCTCCATAGATGACGACGATTGTGACGGAGTTCTCCTCCCTCATGCTGGATCACGTATGACCTCGGACTCTCGTGTGTCCGCTGAACGATAGCGGGATCCCAGCCCCACTTTCTCTGGACTCGTACTACATCACCAGGTTTCAACGGCTTCAATGATGTAGCACCGTGGTCATAGTCTTGTTTGAACCGTGTCTGTCTGTCTGTCAAGTCCTGTTTCGCGTTTACGACTCGCGGCTCAAGAACGGCTTTGGTTGTCGGCAACTTTGACCTCAGTAGTCTGCTCATTGCCAGTTGTGCCGGTGCATAGCGGAGTCCACTGATCGGCGTGTTCCTGTATTCTAGCATCGCTATGTAGGGATCACGACCCTCTTCGTCTGCCTTCTTGAGGAGCGATTTCAACGTTTGCACGACTCGCTCTGCCTGCCCATTCGATTGAGCATATGTTGGGCTCGATGTAGTCACTGTGATACCCCAACTCTTCGCGAATTGCCGAAAACTATAGCTACCAAACGGTTGGTTGTCTGCTACGATCTCTTCGGGTATTCCATGACGTACACTGATGCTCTTAACACGCGAGATGACAGATTCGCTTGTCTTGTTCTCGAGCAGTGCCAACTCGGGATACTTCGAATAATAGTCAACCACTACTAGGTAGTCTCGACCTTTGAACGACATAATGTCCATTGCGACTTTCCGGAACGGGCCGTCTGGGATTTCGTGTGCTATCATCGGCTCCTTCTGATTACTCCGGGCGAACTGTAGGCATGTTTTGCACCTCGAGACAGTGTCCTCGATTGCTCTGGACATTCCCGGCCAGAAGATAGCTGATCTAGCTCGAGATTTCGTCTTCTCCATCCCCATGTGTGGTTCGTGCAGCACTTCCAGCATGTCCGACCTCATCGACTCTGGAATGACAATTCGTTCGCCTGCAAACACGAGTCCGTCGTCTGCACTCATCTCATCTCTCATGTTCCAGTACGGTCTCACGTCCTCTGGTACAGCTGCCCTCGACTCTGGCCAGCCGTTCATCACGACCTGAAGTAGTCGCTGAAGAGTCACGTCATTGGCTGTAGCACTTCGGATTTGCTCGAGTCGCCCTGTACTTGCTGGGAAGTTCTTTGTAACGTTGTGGACCATAATCTCAATATCGTCAATGAGCTCATTGTCTGGCTCACCCTCTATGTAAGCACGTGAGAGAGCGTCGGCTACGTACAGCAGCTTCCCTGGTACATATGACCGGTTTATCTCGTATCGCTGTAGCTTCAACATCATTCGTTGTACGCGTGCCGTTGCGTTTCCGATCGGTTTCTTCATTATAATCTCAAGCGGCTTATGATCAGTCTGCGCTTCGATTTCCTTGCCATAAATGTACTGATGAAATCTGGAAGTCGCGAAAACGACCGCTAACAGTTCTTTCTCCAACTGTGCGTAGTGTAGCTCTGCACCGACTAGTGCCCTTGACGCATAAGCAACAACCTGCCCTTCTTGTAGAAGACACGCCCCTAGTCCAGTCTTTGACGCGTCCGACTGCAACGTTACTGGTTTGTTCACGTCGTAGAACCTCAGCACTGGCAAACTGCTTAGAATTGTCTTCAATTCGTTCACTGCATCTGCATCACCATTATGTGACATTCTATGTACGTCCTCTTTCAGCAGCGCACGTAGAGGACCAGTGATGTGCGACTCTCGCGGGATGAACTTTGCCTGATACTTCACAACGTTCAGAAACCTCAGGACTGCGCGGTTGTCCTCAGGCAGTGGCATATCGACGATGGCTCTCACTTTGCTAGGGTCTGGGCTGAGGCCTGCTTCCGATACTATATGTCCCATGTACAGCACCTCATTGACCTTCAACTGCACTTTTGACGAGTTGAACTTCACGTTTCGTTCTCTTGCCATCTGGAAAACAGCACGCATGATGGCATCGTGATCTTGTTCATCATCCCCCGCGACGATGATGTCATCGGCTATCACGTACGCTCCTTTGATGTCACCAAACGTTAGTAGCATGCGTTTCTGCAGTACTTCACTGGCTGAACTGATGCCAAACGGCATGCGCAGAAACCTTTTTCTGCCCCATGGCGTGTGGAACGTGCAGAGGTAACTGGATTCATCCGACAGTCTGACGTGCCAGTACGCCATCGACATATCTATCACTGAAAACACTTTCTTTCCAGCTAGACGCGACTGCACATCCTCAGGAGTCGGGATCTCGAAATGTTCAAGCTTAATCGCTCTATTGAGTGGTTTCGGGTCAAGACATAATCTCAACGATCCATTCCGCTTCTCCGTTATGACCAAGTTATTCACCCATGGTGTAGGTTGTTCTACATCTGCGACGATTCCATCCCTCTAACTTGTCTAGAGCCTTCTTTAAACTCTCCACTCTGGTGTATGGAAGTTTCCTGGTTGCCTGGACTACCGGCTGTACGTCCTCTTTCAGCTCGATATGATACGGATGCTCAAGTTCTCCAACTCCAGTGAACACGTCTTCATATTCGTTCATCAGAGTATCACTCGTTAGTGGCTTCTCACGCGACATCTCGCCCACTCGTTTGACAAGTCCCAATGACTCGCACGCTCGACATCCAAGTAGTGGCACATTGGTGTGCGTAGTGACAAAGAACTCGATCAGTGTCGGTTTGTCCGCGTTCTCTGGTATGCACAGAAGCTTGACCGTGCCGGCTGGCTTCACTTTGACGTCATTCACGAATGCCGACAGTATCGTCTTTGTAGGCTGCAAGGCTGCATTCGGCTTTAGTGTCTCGTAGATCGTCATAGGCAACACATTCGCCTGTGCGCCAGTATCCAACTTGAAGCTTATCTGCTGGCTGCCAATCATCATCTTCGTCATCCAGTCATTATCATGAGTAGTGTGTGTATGCACGTCCAAGAATAACGAACCCAGATACAGACATTCATTACTCTCACATTGTTCATTGTTCACCATCCGCACCTTCCTATCGACTGTAGCAGTGCGGTGGTGTTCGCACATTACTGCGAAGTGGTTCCACCCCTTGCAACGGTTACACTGTTTACCGTACGCAGGGCATGACTTTGGTGGGTGTGACCTGCTACAGAATTTGCAGTGAATGCTTCCCTGTGTAGTCCGTGGTCTCGGTGTACTATTATAACCACCCCTAGTGTCATTGTTAGTTCCCTTGATACCCCTGCCAACTGCATGGGAGCCCTTGCTAAACGTGCTTGAACGAGATCTCTGCTTCACTACATTCACTTTAGCTTCTGGCTTTCCTTCAGACGCCATGACCTTCAGTTGCGCTCTTGTCGTCTCGGCTGCATGGCACACATCTAATGCCTTAGCTAGCGACAGATCTGACTCTCTCAAAAGTCTCTCTTTAACACGCTCGTCATTGACGCTGAACACTATCTTGTCACGGATCATCAGATCCTCCTGGTCACCAAATTCACACATTTTAGCTTTCATTCTCAAGTCCTTGATCCACTGATCCACTTGTTCCCCATTGCCTTGATTGCGAGACCAGAAACAATATCGTTCGTAAACTGTATTTTTACGTGGTTTGCAGTAGTGACGGAATTTGTCTAGCACCGTTTCCCAGTTGTCTCTATCTTCTGCTGGTGGGACGTTAGCAGGTCCTGCTGGTTTGAACTCAAACTGGTTGAATACTTCTTGGGCTTCCGGTCCAGCAGTATGTAGTAGTATGGCCACTTGGACAGCTTTAGGCTTCTTGTTCAATTCACACGCTGTGTAAAATGTCCTAAACTGCTGCTCCCAACTTCTCCATGCCTCATCTAAGTTGCTGGCATCGAACGCAATACTACTTGGTGGCTTGAAAAATTCCATTTTTCAGTCGTTGACAGTGACTCGACGTTTTGACACACAGTTCAGTTCAATTTTTAGTCGTCACTTCAAACTTCACCAACACAGTTTTTCCGACACATCCTACCCTAATAGTTTGTGTAGTTTGTCTTCTGACACCATGTTATGCTTTATAAAGCAGCATATTGCTTGTTTAATTGGAACTGGAAACACTAGACATGTGCAACTCGAATTTGACCGGAAGACAACAACCCTTTATTACCATCAACGGTGTAAGAGCTCACTGTAGTAAGTAGCTGTATAACGTACCAGTTATAACGATCCTGATACATGACAACTAGGATCACAGATAGCTCAACTACATTGATAGACAATAATGTATTCACCAATGAATTGCGCTACAATCTAACATGTGGTGTCACGTTCAATTACATTATAGTGACCACTTACCGATTTTTGCACTTTGCAAGTATAACAGAAGCAGGTGTAATGTAGCCTAAATGAGTTTCAGTATATCAGAAAGATAAAATAGGATACATTTGCTTAATTATCCGATGAACTGAGTCAGCAATCGTGGGGAAATGTTCTAAATATAAATTAAGTAAATCAAACTTATGATTCTTTTCTACACGTATTTATAGATACATTTAACAAACATTGTTCAGTGAAAAGAGTTACCAGGAAAAGTTACATTGACAAAAAACCCTGGTTCACCAAAGGTAAGAAATGTGCTTAAACAAGTACGAAGAAAAATAAATTATATTTAAAAAGTATTTATTGTATCAAGATCTGCTGAAGCAGGACAAAAACACAAAGCTTACAAAATAAATTAACTTCTATATTAAGAATTACTGAAAAAAACTACTATAGCACATTGCTAGAAAAGCAGAAAGCAAATGTTAAAGAAACCTGGAAAATATAAAATAATGTAATTAACAAATGCTACAATAAGCCAACATTCCCAGAATACTTTATATAAAAAACAATAAGCGAATTTCAAACAAAGAGGATATTGCTAATGGATTTAATAATTTCTTTACTAATGTTGGCCCCCCAACTTAGCAAAAAATACTTCCTTACCTGAAAATGATGCAACTATGTATGATTACTTAGAAAGGAATTTAAAGTAGAACGTACTATCTTCCTAAATCCTGTTGATGATCTAGAAATTATAAGGACTGTATATAATTGTAAAAGTAAAATATCAACTAATTACAGTGATATATTAACATGAGCTTGATAAAGAAAGTGATTACTAAAAAAATTAAGCCATTTTCACAAGAAAAGACACACAATAAGTCAAACGGATGCAAAAGGAACTCAACACCAAACTGAGAGAGGAAAAAGAACACTACAAAGACAAAATGGAGAAACATTTTAATTGCATGAACAATAGAACATTACGGGATACAATGAAGTCGGCCATAAACATGAACTGTTCTAGGAAGCCAATACACACCACAAATGAACAGGCTTTTGCTGATGAAATGAATGATTTCTACAGACAGTTTGATACTCAGGACTCTTCCAGTAGATGTGATTCTGTGCTCAGTGATGTGTTTGTCAGTAATGCCGATGGGTTTGACATTGATGTCGAGGATGTCACCAAGGTCTTACAACATGTACAGCTGTACAGGTGTATATAGTAGAAAAGCAACTGGTCCTGATGGCATTTTGGCTTTTTATTGAAAACATATGCTGAGGAATTTGCACCGGCTTGGTGTCCCATATTCCAACTTTCTGCCGATAGTCACATGGTACCAATATTCTGGATAACCTCACATATTACTCCTGTACCAAAGAAAACTTGCCCAAAAGAAAACACTGATTACAGACCTGTTACACTTACACCAATTGTCATGACATTTTTTTAACGAATGGTGGTTCGTAAACTGCAGCTAGACGTTTAGAACTATTTTGACCCATTCCAATTTGCCTACAAGGATGGCAGAGGAACAGATGACGCTGCCAACACGGTTGCCCATTTATTTTTGAAATACTTAGACATCCCCAAGGCTATTATGCTAGACTATTGTTCAAAGACTTTAGCTCGGCGTTCAATCTTATCCAACCTCACATTCTGCTCAATAAGCTGAAACAAATGAATGCCAATCCAGATAATTATCATCAAGTGGTATCATTCTTTTCTAACAGACTGAGAGCAGCCTATTAAGGTAAATGAGATAATAATAATAATACAGTCTTATATACCGCTGTATCCAGTCCTTAGTTATGTTCAAAGCGCTTTACAGAAAAGTTCACAATTATATGTCATTCATGTATGTAGTGAAAGCGATTTTAAAAAGGGTGTCTTCAGCGCCGTCTTAAACGACGCAATAGTGTCAAACTGTCTGACTGACTGTGGCAGATTGTTCCAAAGTACAGGGGCCGCTTTGGAGAACGCGCGGTCTCCGAAAAACGTGAGGCGTGTGGTTGGTAGTCAGCAGACCAGTATAAATTAATTTGATCGGAGGGAGCGTATAGGCTGATATTCAATAAGAAGCTCGGAAATGTATTGCGGTGCAAGTCCGTGGAGTGCTTTGAAGGTGATCAGGAGAATTTTAATCGTAATTCTTTCTTGGATGGGAAGCCAACAAAGTGTTCGTGTTTCCTTGTTCGTATGATTAGACGAGCAGTCGTGTTCTGAATGCACTGCAGTCTACGTAGCTGACACTTGTTAATTCCGAACAGCAGCGAATTACAACCATCCAGTCTGGACGCTATAAATGAGTGGATGATTTGTTCGGTAGCTCCTGGCGTAAGAAATTTGATGATTTTACCCACATTTCGGAATTGAAGATCTGCAGATGGCACTGATTTGTTAATCCATTGTAAGTCCAGCATTAAACATGACCCCAAGATTTCTGACACCTGTACTGGGGGGTCACTTGGGCGTCTCCAACGTCAATCTTTGTTGTTTTATGTATCTTTCTGCGCAGCGCATCTGATCCCGTGAACAGAACTTCAGTTTTGTTACCATTTAATTGAAGTTTGTTTGCTGTCATCGAACAGTTGATTTCAGCAGCGCATTTTCTCGCTGAGATATGGCAACATGCATATGTGTCGGGGATCTTGAATGTTGTGTAGAGCTGCGTATCGTCAGCTTACATACACAAATCCAAGCCATGTTGTCGGATTTTGTAACCCAGTTCACCAGCCGTATATATGGATGAACAGTGAGGGTCCCAATACTGACCCTTGGGGAGACACGTTTGAGATGGCTTCTCCAATCTTAATAGCTTGTTTTCTGTTTTCGAGATACGAGGTAAACCAGTTTAGTGTTGTGCCCGGAAGGTCGATCTTCTTAGACATAAGTGACACAAGCACCTGGTGGTCAATCGTGTCAAAGGCAGCAGACAAGTCAAAGAGGACTAGACACGAGACACACCGATTATCCGCAGATAACAGTACATCGTTCTATAGATTCTCAGCAGTGCAGTCTCAGTACTGTGGCCCTTTCTGCATGTATGCTGACTGATTCACTTCAAATAGGTTGTGCTGTGCCATGTGCCACTAGATATCGGTCGGTAGCTTGTAAGACATTCGGTATCCAGGGACGGCTTCTTAAGAAGCGGAATCACAAATGCCGCTTTCAAGTTAGCTGACGCATCTCCTGTGGCCAGCGAGATGTTCACAATCCTGGTAATGACAGGGACAAGTGCGTCAAGGCAATTCGTCAGCATCCATGTCGGCAGAGGATCGAGGAGCAGATGACGTAGTGATGTTTCTGACCTCATCCTCCGAGGCTGGCGACAGACTGTCCAACGGATGACTTCCATCGTATTCATAAGTAGTGATCTGGGCATCACGTGCTCCCGCTCGGCGATCCAGTGCACAGCGAATGCTTGCAGTTTTCTCTTGGAAGTAATTTCGGAAAACTTCAGCCAGAACTTCTGGAGAGGCATGCGTTGGCAGTGGCGGGTCCACCCGAGTGTGAATCAATGTTTGCACAATGCTGTAGACTCTTTCCCAAACTGTGGTAACAAATACCGGTGCACCCCAAGGTTATGTCAGTTCGCCGATTTTGTACACTCTGTATACAAATCACTGTACCAGCAGCAGTACTAACAACTACATAATCAAATTATCTGATGACTCGGCTATTCTTGGTCTGTCACATGTTGATTCTGACATCAGTACATACATGTCTGAAAGTGAAAGCTTTGTACATTGGTGTGACAACAACCACCTCAAACTCAAAGAGTTGCTTTTTATGCTAAATGTATTGTTGCTGATCACATGCCTGTTGTTATCTATAGTGAAGAAATTGCCCAGGTCAGTCAGTACAAATACCTAGGTGTCCATCTTGATAACAAACTTAGGTGGAATGTCCATGTTCAGTGTTACAACATCTGTTCAGGCCTCACTGTATAGACGCTAGCATATTCAGGCAGAACAGAGACGATAGTTCTAGTAAACCAACTTTATTAAACGTGGCTGCTGCGACAAGGGAGCGGCCTGTTATTCTACTTTTTGGGGAGACGTCATTAAGTGATATTGTTACATCCCCTCCGTTTTACAAGCAACATGTACTCAACCAAAACGTACTAACGTATTAAAGTAACCAACTCATTACGTCTCTGGATCAGCATTAATGTTTCGTAGCGGTATAAATAAAATAAAGTTGCCAAAACCTGAATGCAACATAACTGAATCACGAAACGTTCCAGCTAACACTAAACACTATATAACACACTATTTCACAACAGCAGCAACATTCCTGATGTCATGCTAAAGCCAAAATGACATGGTCAACATGCAAACGCTCAATTATGAGAATAGCACCAGATAACATGTCATGCTCATACGAACATGGCAAACATGAACATATGTGTGTCTGCATCAATCATGTCTGTACTCTTCAATGTTCATGTAAGTATCATCAGCTGTTCATTTAGACACAACACAGTCCTTGTATGAACACATGGATGGGGCATCCACAATTTAACATACATGCGAGTCCGCCTGCTGGCTAGCTTGGACTTGTTGATTCTCTCGGACTTCCTGGGTGTCGTTGGACGTACCGGAGAGGATGGTTATGTCTGGTCACTCTGGTGTTGTTGTTCAACCGGTGTGTTCGGCTGAATTTCAACTAGTGTGTTGGCCCGAATTGGGTCAACTGGAGTGATTACAGGATCATCTTGAGATGGGATATCCATGGACTCCTCAACCAACACGAGGTGGTGTTTCGTGTTCTTCTTAGGTGTACACGGTTGCGCCTGTACACTGTTCCCTCACTATCTTCAACGTCATAGGACCTTTCATCCAGTTGTCTCACCACCTTCGCTTTCTTCCATGACTTGACTCCAAGCTTGAACGGCTTCATTCGGACTGCATCACCGTGATGCAGATGTGGGAGATCTGTACCAGATTTGTCATAGTACTTGGCTTGACGGCGTTGTGTCCTTTTCAGCACATCTGTTTCATGTTGCTGCACAGACGACCGCGACTCCAGAAGACTTTGAGCTGTTGGAAGAATTGTTTTCGTCCGCCTACCTAGTAGCCTCTGTGCATGACTACTGTCCATTCCTTGAGTTGGGGTGTTGCGGATATTCAACAGTGCTAAATATTGGTCATCACCAGCGCATTGTGCTTTCTTGATCATCTTCTTTGCAGCTTTCACCGATGATTCCACCTTGCCGTTTGAGCGACTGTGGTGTGGAGATGTCGTCACATGTTCGAATCCCCATTTCTTACTGAAATGAGCGAACTCGTCTGACAACAGTAAGTTGTGGACCATTGTCAGTAACTACAGTGTCCGGAATTCCCATCCTAGCAAAGTGAGCTTTGTGATTACTGCCTTGGAGCCAGTGGTTGGTAGATAGTCTATTTCCCAGAATTTGATCTGTAGTTAGTGGTGACTAGGTAGTCCTTTCCTTGGTAAGAGAACAGGTCGGCACCGACCTTCTGCCATGGCACTTCATGGCTCATCAGAGTTTCCTTATTCTGAGAACGTTCGAACTCACGACAGGCTTCACACGTTTGAATGTGCTCTTTGATTTCTGCATTCATGCCAGACCAGAACACCAACTCTCTTGCTCTTCTTAGGCATCCTTCAATGTCAACGTGGCTTCTTAATTTGTGATCTCATGGATTGTGGAATCACGTCTTTCGCCGCGGAACACCAATCCATCAGTGACGGCCAACTCATCTCTGAAGTGGTAGTATGGCACAGCAAGTGGCGGCACATCTGGTTTCTCGGGCCAGCCATGTTGCAGGACAGCTGTCAGCACTTGTAGAGTGGCATCTTGCTCGGTGGCATTACGAATGTCCTGGACAACATCTTCTCTCATGGATAGATAGTTCACAGCGTGGATAGCTTCGAACTCAGTATTCGGTTGTTCCTGTCCAGCTGGCAGGAAGGCACGTGACAGCGTGTCAGCGAGAGACATCTTCTTGCCTTCCAAGTACTTGACATCAATGTCATACGCAAGTGCACGTAGGAGCATGCCCTGTAGACGCTTGGGTGCTCTGTCCAGAGGTTTCTTTGTTATTGCCTCTAGTGGCTTGTGGTCACTGTAAACAAGGATGGGGCGACCATAGGTGAACTGATGCCACTTCTCAAGATCAAAGACGACGGCCAGCATCTCTTTCTCTATAATGGCATATCTGGTCTCTGTGTCAGTCAAAGCACGACTGGCGTAAGCAATTGGTCTTCCTTCCTGAAGTAGTGCACATCCCAGGCCATAGTTGCTAGCACCACACTGACCAGTTGCTTACTCGTGTCAAAGTAAGCCAGAGTGGGTGCCTCAGCCAGGAGTTGTTTCAGTGTTGTGAAAGCTTTCTTCTCAGCATCTCCCCACATCCAAGCAACATCTCGTTGTACAAGAGCAGCAATGGGACGGAATACATCAGTCAACTTGGGTACGTATCTCGCCAGGTAAGTTACTGTACCTCTTAGCCTCTCCACAGTTTCCCTGTCACACGGACTCTTCATCTTCAGAATAGTTTCGACCTTGGATGGGTCAGGTTTCAGACCATCAGCTGTGACAACATGGCCTAAGAACTGGATTTCATTCTCATTGAAGCGACATTTCTCACGGTTCAGTTTGATCCCATGTTTCTTGCATCTTTGGTGCAGCTTCTGGATCTTGACAGAGAGATCAGAGTCATCGTATCCATGGTTGTTGCAGACGCTTTTGGAAAATTTCACTGCTGACTTTCAAGCCGAAAGGTAGTCGTCGCCAACGATACCACCCAAACGGTGTTGCGAAAGTAGTCAGTAGGCTAGATTCTTCATCCAGTTCGCAGTGTAGATATCCTTGTTGCAAGTCACACACAGCAAATTTCTTGGAATTCACAAGCATCGGTAGAATGTCGTCCAGCACAGGAAGCTTGTAGTGTTCACGCTTTAGGGCTAGGTTGAGAGGTCTAGGATCAATGCAGATTCTGAGAGCTCCAGAAAGTTTCTTGGCTACAGACATTTGGTTCACCCAATCAGTGGGTTGGTCCACTTTGACTGACACCAGTGTGTTCTAGTCGGTCTAGCTCATCTTTCACGGTACTGTTCAGTGATTCTGGTAGGGTACGAGGTGGTCTCACAACCGGTTCAGCATTTTGTTCCAGGGTGAGACGAATTTTCTCACCAGGAAGCGAGCCAAGTTTACCGTCGAACACTTCAGGATACTCTTCAGTGCATGGAGTTTGAGCAACTCTCCACTTTCAACTTGTCTCCTGTAGCAGGATGTACGGTTTTAGCTCGGCACTTGCCGAGAGCTTCAGTATTCACATTGTTCCACATCTTCAGAGTGATTGGTTCTGGGCGGATATCTTTCTCCTTCACGTACTTCTTGGGCAGTATGTTGACAGTTGAACCACAGTCAACCTGCATCTTCACCGACTGCTTTTCGACCAGCATGTTGCACAAACGGGACCATCGTGTGAGGAGAGTGCGTGCACATCGGCAGTGACGCAGCTGATATCGCCAAAGCTAGTACCGGAGCTATCCGAGTCTAACCCATCTTGTACACTGTGAACAGTCTTAGGGCATTGCACGGAGCCTCTGAAATGGTTTCGACCCCTACATGCATCACACGTCTTGCCCCATGCAGGGCAGAGTTCTTTCTTCATGGGGTGCGTTTCCGAGCTTTCAGTGTCGATGAGAAAATACTTGTTCTTTTTTATCACTCCATTATTGAAACCATACTGCTCTATGGGATTACTGCTCGGACCTTGGTTTGGCAATTTGCCTGTTCAGTTAAAATCATAGCTTTCTCAATTGGTAAGAACTGCCATGAAAATCACAGGTTCCACATCTCCCATGATCTCCCTTCAGGAGATTTTTGAACAGACACTAAGAAGACAGTCAGTCAAGATTATTTATGATACTAAACATATTCTGCATAATTAATTTCAGCTCCTGCCATTGAACAGACGTTATATAACTCTTCAGTGCAGACTTAATAGATATAAACACTCAGTCGTGCCACTGTCCATTAAACAACTTACTTCATGATGTCTACTGCCACAGTGTCACTTGTCGTTTTAAAATAAGTAATGTGTATGCATGTATTATTTATCTGCTGTTTTTATCGAATGGTTTTATGTACATATTGCAGCCATGTCTGTTCTCACCCGAGACAAATTTCTCTACTCCATAGTTGAGACAATAAAGCATTATCTTATCTTATCTTAGTCACATGACATGTATCCTTTCAAACAGGTGTATTTCCAAGCAAGATGAAAATTGCTCCACTATTTAAGTCGGGTGAAAAGAATGTGTTTACAAATTACAGGCCAATATCATTATTACCACAATTCTCAAAAAATTTGGAAAAACTATATACTGTAATGACAGGATGGACTTATTTCTAAATAAGTATGATATACTCAGTCCAAGTCAGTATGGTTTTAGGTCTAATATGTCAACAACTGAGGCTCTTTTAGAATTGGTAGAAGAAATTACAAACTCACTATAAAACAACAGGTATGCTATTGGAGTGTTTATTGAACGAAAGAAAGCCTTTGACACTGTTGATCATGATATACTGAGTATTAAATTACACTTCTGTGGTATGCGTGATGTTGCACATAAATGGATACAGAGTTATTTAGAAAATAGAAAACAATTTGTCAATTTTAAAAAATGTTGTTCAGAAATATAAATTGTATCATGTGGTGTTCCACAGGGTTCCATTTTTGGACCAAAGTTATGTATATTAATGACATTTGTAAGTTTCAAAGATGTTTAAGTTTATTTTATTTGCCGATGATACAAACATATCATGTTATGATAGGGACTTATAATGAACTTGTTCGGATGATAAATAATGGACTAGAGCAACTGCTGGTGTGGTTTTCTGTTAATACCTATGGGTAGATTATCTCTTAATGTAACAAAAACTAATTACATGATTTTTTGGAAATCGCAAGTTGACTGCTGATATTTCTATAAAAATACGTAAAGAAATAGTCAATACAGTAAATGCCACAACATTTTTAGGTGTAATGACTGATGACAAGTTATACTGGAAAAATCTTATTTTTTCAGTAAAATCTAAACTGTCAGAGTTGTGCTATTATGTACAGGGCCAGTTTCTTGATTAACGAACGTGGTATGCAAATTTTGTACTATTCTCTTTTCATGCCTTATAGTATTGGGCAGAAGTTTGGGGTAATACATATGCTACAAATATTCAATGTTTTATTACAGAAAAGGGTTATAAGATTACTTTGTGTTGCCAAGAGACTTCATCATACAAATATACTATTTTACAATCTGCTTATTCTTAAAGTACCAAATTCAGTCAAATTAAAAACTGCTGTAATAATGTTTAAGGCTTCTTGATAAAATGGTGCGACTCCTTCTGATACATATATTCTCCTGGCGGCTAGGATGTACTGGTAATAGAACGTCACGTTCTCACTTAAATACTAGCGTCCACTAGCTGGATGGTGCTAGTTGTGTATGTATGTTGTTCTGGCTCTCTGCATCATTTTCTTGGAATAGCCGTTTCACTTTTCAGTTTAGTTTATCTGGTACATATAATCCAAGCAAACAAGTGATTTTGTCGAACATTGCCATCAAATGGACCGACTTGGTAAGTCCAAGTTAGACGAAAGGCTGACTTACATAATCTGACATAGACAGATTTTTTTATGGGAAATAAATAACAAATCAGTGTTTCTCGGAATTCTGTCCGAGTTGAGTGAAGATCCGTCTTAGGCATATCCGACTTAGGCAAGGTTTATTCTAGAGGAAGTTGGAACTAGGATGTATGCCATGTCTAGGCTTTTTTGAAGAAAACAGTTGGATACCTGAGGCGGGTGTAGTTGGAGATTTTTTGGGTCCTTAAAGGGGTGCAACAGGTCTGTCTCAAGAGAGGGTGCAGGTGGAGTTTTTTGTCGCCACAAACGCAACTTCCCAATATCAACCATGCTACAGGTTTGAATGTCTGGTTTACATAGGGTATGTTGTGGGAGTCGGATTATCTCAACGGTCAGAACTTTATGAGGCATACAACAAGAAGCCACTGGAAGTGTCACACGAGGAAAGTAAGTGGTATAGGCACATCTCATAGAAGACATACTCACCGAGACCCTCACTGTTACATCCTCACTGACAACGCGTGTACGCGTCCACGCACGCACACACTAATACCCTTTTACTGTAAAACAACTGCACTACTTTTATTGGTATATAGGCTAAGTACGATCAACATATTTACAACTTGTTTTACGTGTTCAATCCATGTGGACTACATGTGGAGTACTTTGTTTAGTATGTGGACTGCGAGTCTGGTGTGTTGGTTGGGTGAGTTAATTATGTTGTGTTAAGTCCGTTTTACTGATTCTCAGTGCACTGTGTTTTTATTATGTTGTGCTTAACATTTTTTGGACTTTCTGAACATATGTAACCAGTCCTAAGTGTGTTGTGTTGAGTGTACGACTCTAGGTAAACTGTGTTTGACGTGTGGACTGTGTTACTGTATCACCTATGTATGAACTACATGCGGACCATATTTCCATTTCACTGAACACAGGGCAATGTGTTGAGTGCACTGACTGCATGTGGACTGTCTGCGAGACAGGAGGCTCGGTTTTATGGAAACCTGTCACCATCCTAAGAACCACCACTGTCTCTAACTCAACTGGACATAACCAGATACTTGTCCCTATTTACTGTCACATGACTGTGCATGCTTCAGTCTTCATGCATTCCCACATTGCCTGCCTGTCTCACAATCACAAGACAAGGCGCCCCATTGTCCATCTGTCGGTCAGACACATGTCATGGTGTCATTTGCTGACATATTTGATCTCATCAAAGGCCTTGCGAGCCTTCCTCAGTTCTTCGTTCATGGTGAGTAGTTCCTTCACCCGAGAGTACTTCTTCGCATCTTTGCGAATCAAGAAGATGATGTCTTCCACTGCGATCCGGCCAGGACGACCCACCTCCATCCCCTTCTTTGTCTAAGGATAAACAGAGAATTCTGGGAATCTGTCACTGCGGATTTACTGACTAATGCTGCGTTCCAATCACCTCGTGTATACCAAGAATACGACTTCGTAACCCCTACTTGACCCAGTTGCATAAATTTACAAGTGGTAAACTCGAGGAGCTATGAATTTTCAAGTTCACCAAGTTGTGTTTACGATATAAACAAGCCCATTGCAACGCAACTAACGTATTACAGACAACACACTTTGGCACATCACAGACGATCAATACTATAAATCTCACCAGTCATAGCTCATATAATGTCATCGGGTCATATAGTCCCTACAATACTTGAAGTGGTCAGTACGGGGTGGTAAACAAAGTGAGGTAAAGGATCCAAAGTGTTGAGTGTAGTAGTCTTGTATTTATTTATTGTATTTGATGAGTGGTGGACACTTACCAACTCTGTGATGTACTCGACCACAAGATCTTCTATGAGGTCCACTGACTCCGAGTAGGGATTCTGGTCATCACCAAAGCCATACATCATGCACCTCACTGTAACATAACATATACCTCACTGTAACACATCATATACCTCGCTGCAACACATCATATACCTCGCTGCAACACATCATATACTTCACTACGACACATCATATACCTCACTGCAACACATCATGTACCTCACTGCAGCATATCATATACCTCACTGAAACACATTCACATTACATTACAGTGTATAATAATAAAACTTTATTTTAACACCGTCAAATCCGGGACGGCTGCCTCGTTCACGAGTGTGTACAAGCATTAAAATTATGAATAGCTTAAATTATAATTAGTCCAGGTAAATAATAAAATAATTAGATAACAAAATACATTATTTATTGCGAGTGAAAAAAGACATAATTATTCTTTTCATGTCAAGCAGAGTATGATTTTAATTATTACCCTTTTTTCTAGAGATTGGAATACTTACATTCTTTTGTAAACATTTTCTTCCTTTTTTCTAATGGGACATCTTCACCCACTTCATCATCATCAAACTGAAATAACCACATTGTTATTATGTCAAAGTACAACAAATACAGACAAAATAAAGTGACATATTCACTACATGCACGCATGCACACCCACATCCATGCACACACAAATTATTTGTAATATCCAGGTAGTTTTTTCCTATTAATATTTCCATTATGCAAACACAGTACAATAATAAAAATAGCATTCAGAATAATTCTGTCTACCTGTACAAATGCTGAGCACAAAATTCTTTCCACTATTTTATCACCATATAATTTACTCAATTTTTATAACTCATAATTAAATATATTTGTTCTGTGTCAACGCAGTCAAACTAGATGAACTATGCATCATAACAAGATAAAATTCCACAATTGTTCATATATAATCAAACTAGATGAACTATGCATCATAGCAAGATAAAATTCCACAATTGTTCATATATAATCAAAACTGAACAACACACACACAGTCTTGTCTTGTCTCCAACTGAAGCAACTACCACAATATTAGTATACTATTAGGCTCTGATACTATCAGGCTTTACTATTAAACATTATGCCGACTCCACTGTTTTAACCAACAGCATCAAGTTATATATTCTGGAAAAAATGGTAAACATTATAATTAAACCAGCTCTGTTGTAGCCAAGCACCTGGATAGTTTTACAACAATTAACCAGCAACAATGTTATAATTAGCTGCACACACAAGTGAAACAATTAACAAGAACAAAACACATCAACACGTAAGTATTACTGGCAGAAGGCAATGGTATTACATAATATTATGAACCTGAAACAAAAAGAAACAGAGACAAGGAGGGCCATAGTCAGGGACCAGTTCCTAATACATACCGAGTCCTCAGAGCCACTGTTTGAATCTGAATTACTGTCTGCAGGCTAGCAAAGATGAGACATACTGAAGTGTGCATAATCCTTGTATACATATTCAAGTTGTTTAGCACTACACGCTGGGACTTGGGAATATATCTGCTCCCACAATATCTACATAAGCCACACAGGGATGGGGTTAATTAAAAAGTCCGACAGTCCTCACTACAACCCATGAGACTTCCTTGGATTCCACGAAAAATGTTCATTACAAGGACATAAAATGTTGGTTGCAATTACTGTATAGTGTACACATATATATATATATATCAGTAAATAATTTTTTTTTATATAAGTTGGGTTGTGATTCAGATGGAATTTTCTTCTCTACGTAACATGGATAATAATTAGTACATAGGAAGTAAAAATTACTGCATAGTGTAAGTGAATATTATACACTGTGGTCTATAAAATATACAATTGAATGAATTTATTGTTGTTAACTTGTTTGACTAAAATGGTGACAAATTTATTCATTGTGGTGGTCTCTAAAAAAAAGGTGACCATTTCTGGCACATGTTATTTAACATGTGCATAAAATATCTTTAAATGAACAATTAATTAAAATAAATGTAAACCTATGTTTTGTTGTACAAAATTATGAAATTTAATGCTGTGATTCCAATTGCACATTCCAGTTTCATTGACATTGCACTTTCTATGCAGTACACCACACTATAACTGGATACTGGGTATTTAAAAATAATTTGTTTAATATTTATAATTACTTTTTATACTCTATTTATTTATACTGAAACCAAAGCCATAGACTCGCTATGAAGAAGGCCTATTCTAATAAAATATAATTGTAGATGAACATTACTAAAATCGGTAACCCTACAATACATGGGATGCCATGGCAATCGTTTTTGAATGATGAGCATTTGAATCATGTAGCCAACCAATCATTTACTTTGCTGGTATAAATTATTAACTGTACACCTGCCGGCCAACCCCAGGGGGTAGGGATAGCTGATTGACTTAGTGCAAGCATCAACAATTTATACCAGGATTTCAGTTAATGATTACTGTCAATGTCTTACTAAATAATATTATCTAGTAAGTAGTAACAATATAGTCATATAGACTACACTGTTTGAGGCCGAGTGTTTGTTATAGACAGGGCCTTGCTCTACCAGTACTAGTCTAGCCTCTAGTAAGGAGGTCAGACTATTTTTTTCTTTTTAATATAATTTTTTTCTAAGTGTAATATTAGCAAAGATACAGCCGTTTGAAAGTTGGAATTTTAGAAAAAAATTCTGACAACTTTTTGGCAAATTTCCTAATACAAGGAAATGATACAATATTTAACTCATTTTGCATATAAATCATCAGAAAGTACATCTTAGAATGTCTCTTGAGTTTTAAGCTGTCGTACATTTCATGCAATCAGCAAATTAAGCCCTAATGATAAAAACATTGAAAATTATTACTAAATATCATCAAAGTATGAGAGAAATTGCAAAATGTAAATCCCACAATATACAGCGCACATGCAATTCAGCACATATGATTGGAGGAGAAGACAAGATGGCGTCAGATTTTAATTTTCAGGCAGGGATACCAAACACGGACCTTGTGCACGTTTGTGCAACCAGTCAATATGTCAAAACTAGATTCAAGTCATCCCAGACATATTTATCCTTCAGCATATGCAATAAACATCAATTGACTATCCAACTACGTTTAAACAACCACAAATGGTCGAGCGCACGTACTCAAATGTAAGCCAGTTTAAATGCCAAATTAATTAATAACTGTTTTCAACGGATTACCGTGACAATTACAGCTTCATTTTCCTTCGTTATTTTTCTTTGTCAAGGTGGAGGATCTCATTATAATAATCTCGCAAATTGATCAGATAGACGGGACCTATCAGTGGGATTCAAAATGGGGGATTGCCGCGGTAAGCAGAACTTGAAAGCAGAAACAAAATACGCCATCAAAATGGAAAACATTATTACCCCTGCATGTCTCCCATGTTATTGTTAGCAGAAGGGAAGGCAAATCGGTCTGACCTCCCTATCTCTTGTCTAGTCTAGGTCTAGGACTAGCCCTAATTGTCCTAAATTATTACTGGTAGCAGCGTCCGCCTACTATATTCTATAAGTACTCACCTAGCCTAGGCCTAGGGACTGGGATTAGGGTTGGGTATGTGCGATGACAACTAACTTAGGTCATTGGGTATACCGGTCATTGACTTTAAGTAAAGATTACCGGTGGATTTATGGGTACAACTGGTTAATTCCTAGCCTAGAGGCTAGACGCGGTACCAGTATCATATGAGTATATTAGATAAAAGATTGCCAATCCACGTATTATCGCCCAAATGACAACTATGTGACGGTTCTATAGCATGTTTCTGCAGAAGTGCCCGAGACGTGTGCATAACATTGATTATTATAAACTGTTACATAGAATGCTATATCCAAAGTCTCAGTTTCAGCATACTTACTTGATCTTTCGAGGTATCGTTCTCGGCCATAATTATTGTTGATACCCGAGCGCGTAAGCAATCTACGCGATTGGAAAATCGCGTTCCGTGACACTGGCTGACTGGCTGTTAATTATCCAATCATTCTGAGGGGAAATTTGAGTAAAGCAGGCAGGCACGCACGCACGTACACATGCACAGGCACAGGCACAGGCACAGGCACAGGACGAGCGCACGCACAGGCTCACGAGCACGTAAGTACGCACGCACGAACGCACACACACACGAACACGCGCGCGCACACACACACACACACAAACACACACACGTGTACCAATCCACCCAACCATCCAAATATCTTCGTACAGTATATAGTTATAGTAAAGTCAGCCATTGTTCTGTGGCCCCGGAACGCCATCTCGATCAGTTGATTCCTGTTATCTAGCTATATATAATTATAACTTAAACTAGCTGCTTCAACAATTAATAAACGTATGTTGGTTTTGGCCTTCCTTTTCCTTATAACTATCAGTGGCCTGTAGGTTATAATAATTAATGAATCAGAATGAGAATCATATATTCGTCCACAAAAAACAATTCAATTTCGGACTATTTTAATAACAAGGTAGCTGAAATTCGACTAAGCTTACATGCTGCCAGAGATCGCGTCATACCGCCGCGTGAAACACGTACGTCACATTTACACCGGCCTACAACAACACGTGGAATAACGACTATCAACGCTAGAATGTGTACGTCTTGCATATTTGATCCGTTACCTTCCGATCAAGCCATCACTGTGTAAGGATACCTTAAGTAACTACCGCCCAGTCAGCAACCGGTCCCAACTTTCGAAAGTGATTGAAAAGTTTGTGGCCAACTTATTGAACATTCACCTAGCCAATATGAATCACTTACGGATACATTTCAGTCCGCATACAAGCGAAACCACTCGACCGAGATAGCATTACTGTGGGTAGTCAACGAGATCAAGACTGCGCTAGACCATAGACAATTAAGGTATGGTCGTCGAGCTCTAGCTTCAATCTAAGCGCCGCATGCACATACATGTATATATTCCAAATGTATGTATGTTTCTTTTTCTCCCCCCTCTCTCTCTCACTCTCTCTCTCTCTCTCTCTCTCTCTCTCTCTCTCTCTCTCTCTCTCTCTCTCTCTCTCTCTCTCTCTCTCTCTCTCTCTCTCTCTCTCTCTCTCTCTCTCTCTCTCTCTCTCTCTCACACACACACACACACGCACACGCACACACGCACACACCCACACACACAAACACACACACACAGACACACATACACACACAAACACACACACACCTCCCTCCCTCCCTCCCCCCCCTCCCTCCCTCCCACACCGACTTAATCTGTGGACGGTTGATTTGCGTGGGCGCAGCTTACATTCTATGCATATAGCAAACAGTATTTGCTTGATGCTCGATTGTGTGCTTCGTGTAACAGGTGGTCTCAAATGTGCGGCAGACAATAGAACATTACTATAGTAATATCGTAGCATAATGTAAAGACATGTGTAGACAGACTGGCAGACAGACACGTCCATACGCACTGGCATGATGTGTTCATAGGACATCTTGTCGATCACAATGCAAACACACACACGCTTGTGCTTGACCGATTATAGTTAGATTATTTTGAAACTGTCAAAGTAATGTTCTCCGTAGGTCTGCCTCTCTAGATATTCGTCTCTTGCTAAAAACAATTCCTACCTCCTCGCAACCCCCAAAGAGCGGAGTAAACATAAGTTCTCACTTCATCTCTTCTCGTTTCTAATTCACAAAATACCGCACTGTATTGTATTTGAACCGTTGTTGGTATAATACATAGGCAGTAAATATGCTTTGACTTTTGGAAGCTTCTCCATTGTGTGCGCCATCTAGGATTCGCCCCTACCGTCGTCAAGCAAAACTATCCGTGAATTTGCATACATCAGAATACGTATTAGATTAGATTAGTAATATTATTTAGGCCGCGTACTAATACGTTTACTGCATCATATCATGTAACATAACATGCGACAAAAGTTTTAATACCATTCTACCGAATAAACAACTTCACTAGGTATAGATATGTAATATTTATTTAAAGTTGCGCATTTCTGAAAAAGTTCACACCACAATTTCATATGGCGTCACTTTCTGGGGTATAAAAGCAAGCCAATTTCATATATTATTTGCAGCTTGACGTGCTCAACATATAGGGTTGTGTCACGTGGCATGGATGACCACCACGCCTATGGGAACGTCGTATGTCTTGAAACCCGATATAACTCTCACCTGCGAGTACTACCACGTGGGGTCAGCTGAGAGAGATCAGGTTGAGACACTTATGTTCCAGAGAAGTGGTGTTAGGAGCAACCGAGATTGATGTCCTGATCGAGCTTACGATTAGTGCAGTTAATTAGCTCTGTACTATAGGCAGAATGGCTCCACTATATACCACTTCCTGTTCTCTTTTGTGTTTTTGATGAATGGTGCCATTCATATTTTATCATACAAGAGAACAGCAATATTGTCGGATAGTACTGTGTTCAACAAAAATAATGGAATAAAGTGTGTGTTTGCGTGCATTCGTTGTCTCAGACATTCTCCACGGAAGATTTATTTTAGTATTTTTATTAGTTTAGAGGTAATTTTGAAATTTACTAAAGAAGTTAATTTACTATTTTAAGAAAGAAACAGATGTACATAAAGTATTCAAACAATAGTTGAAAATAGCGACCTCTGTTGAGCTGTGTAATTTATTGTAGTATTGTTTCTAGTTGTAGTTGTGTCCAGCGCTCGGCAACGTTCTATTAACTGACTAGTCTGTATTATTGTGGTTACAATGTAATGGTCTTATGAGGTCTCGGTCAACTAGTCAGCTGTTTTTAGAACATTATCGCCAAACCGACCTTTATATGTTGGCACTGAGGATGGTCACTGCCAGGGTGCTTGTCGTCCTCAGTGTTTTTTCCGTCCCAAATTGAGACGGGACCGACATTAACGTGATCTCCAAGTCACGAGGGATACACAGTCTCCAATTTTGAGAGCCAGATTTTTACACCAAATATCATGCCTGCCCGGTCCGGCTTTCGAACTCAGAACGCTGGCATGCCATGCGGATGTACTAACCACTACACTAGCCGCGCTACGCGTTTCAGTGTTATGTGTGGCGTGGTTCAAACCCCGCTGGTGTTCAAGATCCAAACACTACTGGTTGTGCACATACACTGATTCCATTAAATAACTTAAATACGATTGAACCCACGATTATTGCCCACACCAGTATACTGCGTAATATCGCGTCTCTCAAGTTCAACTTTCGAAAATCAATTACTCAGATCCTAAAAAACATGATCATTACAATGGTTCGCTCTCTTGGTTATTAATTAATGAATACGTCACGTATCAACAGAAAATGATATAAATGTATAGCAGGCAGCAATTAAAAACAGCCTTAAAACCTACCGAGTGAGCGGAGCTTAACATGTAAAAATTTAGAGCGCATGACCAGAGCATGCTTACCTCCTCTGATGCAGTTTGATCTTCGTAGCTTTGAATCATGTCGTTGCGTATTATATTAACCAATAATTAAGCCATTAACTAAACCATTATTATTATCATCACCATCATAGTTAGATATGACAAGACGGACATACTTATTATATTATATTACATTCACTAGATGGCACCACTAGCCATTCCAGCGACGCAAAATGGGAGAGAGAGAGTGTAAGTTTGTGTGTGTGTGTGTGTGTGTGTGTGTGTGTGTGTGTGTGTGTGTGTGTGTGTGTGTGTGTGTGTGTGTGTGTGTGTGTGTGTGTGTGTGTGTGTTTGTGCATGTGTGTATGTGCGTGCGTGTGTGCGTGCGTGCGTGTGTATGTGCGTGCGTGTGTGTGTACGTGTGTGCGTGTGTGTATGTGCGTGCGTGCGTGCGTGCGTGCGTGCGTGCGTGCGTGCGTGCGTGCGTGCGTGCGTGCGTGTGTGCGTCATCTGCTGTGTCAGAAACGACCGTAATAGTCCGGCAAAATACAGCATTATGCGGCTATTTTGGGCTGGAATTGGCTGACTTGGAATGTTAGTCTTAGGGCGGGTCTGACCAGCCTGAGGTCTAAAGGGTTTTAATATAACACAATTTTTATTTTTTTGTCCGCATAAGCATTGGTGGGTCGTAGGCACCCGGCATTTTAGGGGGCCCTAGGTAGATCCAGTTGCGGATCCAGATAGGATAGTGAAAAGTAAAGGTAAGTTCTTATACAGCGCAGTATCCAATCCTTCGGATTTCACAAAACGCTTTACACTTTACTCCCTGGCAAACCTGTTCAATCAAACACCACCCCGACTTCTCTGGGAAGCAACAAGCCACGCTGTAATTAATGCGCGAAGACTATTCGTACACAAATACCCCCACTGTCTATAACCGGTATTCATTCATACAGCTGGGTGAACTGGAGCAACGTAGAGTGAACAAACTTGCCCAAGGTTCGATACAGCAGTACATGATTTTAACCCGGGTTCTCTCGGTCGAGAGTCCGAAGCTCTATAGCCACTGCACCACTGCGCTCCACGCAGTATTCTTGGGGGGGGACAAAACCTCCAATTACACACCCATTTGAGGCTTACCAAAAAACCTCAAAAATTAATATTGGGTGAGCTCAGCCGGAGCTTCAGCACGACTTCGTTGTTGGATCATGACATCGGAAGAAAAGGGTTGGATGCTGCTGAAAATGTATCTCCTTTATAGTAACATAGTAAGTTATGTAGCAATACTTTTATCATGTGTAAACAATGTACTTTAAAGTACGCCGATTGACGTCCAAATGGAGAGTTTGTTGCTATGTACAGTCGAGTGTACACATATGCGCGTTGAGGTAATTTTAATCAGGTTCACTAGATGGCGCCAACTGTCGGTCGATTTATCTCCGCAGTTCATTGTTCGTCGTTAAATGGATTAGAGCACAGTTAACCTTCCTGTTGTGTTTCAGAGCAATAGAGTACTAAGAAAATGATGATATTTAATATAAACTTTTTTATGGGAAATGAGTGCAATATTCGTGTGGAATTTCTGAGCCGTTTTTAGCATTGACATTATTCGGAGAAAGCAACAATCTAGCTGGGATGATTGGATTCGTACGAACTCTGCAGTAAAACGTTGTTCTAAGTCTGCGGAGCTATAATACTTAGCAGGCACTACTAAGCGCTGCACGACATCTACCAGTAGGGGTAAGACGACATTAAGGATTCGTCCGCCATTACCCTCCGAGAGAGTTCCCAATAGAAATGGCATTATGCAGGTTGTGTGAATTTCTGAGAGTACTTGTATAGTGTTGATTGAGTAGAAATTATGTTTTTCTGCAGCGTGGTACCAGAGCTGTCAAATTATGACAGTTGTCAAATTGTGCTTTTCTGCGTATAGACACAGGTGTCATTTGGCTGTATGATGTCATTAGGGCAAATCACTGTCTGGTTCTAGCATAAATGAAGGGGTGTCAGGTTTGAAAGTGGTTTATGGAAAATTGAGGTATGAGAATTTTACGAATTTTGCACAGCATGTGTATGAACAGAGGGTAAATATGGTGTAGAAATTTAAAGAAAACTGTTGGGTAAAATTTACAGGAAATGTAGGAAACGTTATAATGGCCGCCTATGGGGAAATCTAATGTGGTCTCGCCCCAGTAAACGAAGCGACTGTCGGTGAACAGAAACGAGCACGTCACTAGGCGACTATAGCCACGGGTCGGCTTCGTTCGACGACGAGTAAGTAGCAAACGTACGAGGTCAAAAGACAGGATTCTAGTATAAAAATGTAATATATTGTCAACGATGAATTCACAACATGGGTGATACAAGCACACGATGAAATCAATCCGGCATTGACGCACACAAACACGCGTTGACTGGGCGACGGCCGACTGCATACACACTTGGGGCGTCACAAGCAACGTTCGAGAAATAATCGTATTTACAAAGTTCGACACAGTGTTCACGAAGCACACGGCAAGGATGATCACCGTAGTTTACGCCTTCTTTGGTGCGTCCTTCACTTGTGTCTTCGCCTTCTTTGCCTTCGGGGCGGCGGGCTTCTTCGCTTTCGCGGCCGCCTTCGGCTTCTTCGCGGGGCTCTTTAGTTTCTTCGCCTTCTTCGGAGACTTTGCCTTCTTCGCCTTCTTCACTACGGCGCCGGCCGCTTTCGGCTTCTTGGCGACGGCCTTCTTTTTTGAAGCCGCCTTGTTACCCAGACTGAAACTGCCCGACGCGCCGGAGCCCTTCGACTGCTTCAGAGCACGGCTCTTACCGCAGGCTCTCAGCGTCATCTTCTGGTTGGTTGACGATGCGCTCTTCTTTGCTGACGTTGTATTGCTTCACGATGTACTTGAGGATCGCCTGTAGCAACGAACCACCACGCTCCTTCAGACTTCCGACGGCTGCGGCGATCATCTCGGTGTACTTCGGGTGCGCTGCCGGCTTCTTCGCTACCTTTTCCTTGGCAGCAGCCTTCTTCAGTATTTGATAGCTGCGTGTTAAGGCTTTCATTCTCACGATCCCAGGATGGCATTCGTGAAGTTCGTTGAGTAGTTTCTCTCGTCCTGGTACTAGAATAATAACGCGAGATCCCCATAGCAAGCACCTTGTTCTACGGACAGTTCATCCTTCCGTCTCCTGTATGCAGCAAACTCATCGTCAAAACATCAGATGGCCAGCTTTGCATAACGATGTTCAACACTTTTGACAACACTGGATCTTGAGCTGTCCACTGTGCTATTTCGGTCGTGATTGGGTGTGACTGATGTGTCATGGACAATTGACAACAACAGAACCACTTCCTCTGGCACAGGAACTGAAGCTGTCTTCGTTGGTAACGGTAGTCTGCTCAGACAATCTGCATCGGTGTTCTGCACACCAGGTTTGTATTGCAGGTGATACTGATAGTTCGACAATGCCATCCCCCAACGCTGTATTCTAGTGCTCGCGATTGATGAGATCATCTTGTCCTCCTTCAGCAGATCCAATAGGGGACGGTGGTCTGTCTGAATGACAAAATCTCGGCCGTAGACATATTTGTGGAATTTTGTGGCGCCAAATACAATAGCAAGGCCTTCTTGCTCAATCTGTCCATAAGTTCTGTTGGCTGGCGCGAGTGTCCGCGATGCGAATGCGATATGTCATTTCAAGGGCAGCTAATTATGTAGAATTATTTTCTCTAAATCCATACTGGTTATTGAAATATAGTTTATTTTTGTTGGAAATAGTTATGAATCTGTTCAAATATAACTTTTTCAAATACCTTGGGATTGTAGGAAGTAAAGAAATAAGTCGATAGTTGTCAAAGACTGTATCGTTTTTTGTAAATTGGTAATACTCTGGCTAACTTTAGTTTTTGGGTAAATATGCCAGTATATAAAGATTCATTTATAATTAGAGTTATCGATTTTCACGCTTCTTCTTTGATTTGCGTTAATACTTTTACAGATAGCCCATCACTGCCATAGCTGGATTTTGATTTGAGACCACCAATTATTCTGCTGGTAGTTTCTACATCTACAGGCACGAATTTAAGGCAGACTATTAATACATGGGGCTTTTAAATACCCGGTAATCTTTATAGTGTCATTATTTGGAGTGAAAATAATAGATGCAAGTTTAATTCCAATATTTGCTAAATATAAATTAAATTGGTTAGCTAGTGTGGATTTATCATTAATAAGGTTTCCATTAATTTGAAAATGATAAGGAAAATCGTTTTTTTTTTTCGATTTATTGAGGATCTTTTTAATTACAAACCAGGTACCTTTTGTGTCATTTTATAATTTTCAAAACAGGATGCATAGTACATTTGTTTTGCTATACGAATATTCCTTTTTAGTATCTGATTATATGTGCGGAGATTAATTTGTAAATGAATAAATTCAGGTGAATCATAAGGAGTTTGTTTAGGTTTCCTGTACAATCTATCTCTAAATGAGATTGAACAAATGATTACTTGAGTTATCCAATTTGATTTTTGTGTCTGTGTTTGTTACACCTAACCGTTTTAGCTGAAACGTTCTTGTCTATATTAGTAGTAAATAGTAATTAGTTTATCTAGGATATTGCGGTTATTATTAGGATTGGCAGTTGTATCCTTGTTTAATTGTTCATAGACATTTGCTTTGCATATGTTCATTTTGAAATTTAACAGTGAAGATGGATTTTCCTTTTTTATACAAATTAATTTTGTAGATTCATAATTTGAATATAATTTATTTAAGCTAATAAAGTAAGGTTGATGATCTGAAATGTAGTTAGTTAAAATCCCAGCTATAGTGTTTGTACTTGCAGAAGTGAATTTTCACAGGAAATTATCAATTAGGGTGCAATTTTGATTGGAGAACCAGGTTGGTAGTGTGATTTTGGGAAAGAGTGAGCGAGATGTGATTGTATCCAAAAATACTGACAATGTTATTTTCATTTATTTTTAATAGATCAATATTAAAATCGCCAGTGTTGCATAATGTGTTAAGTATATGTATATATATATATATATATATACTTTATTTCTAAGTATATATATATATATATAATTACATATATATATATATATATTAGATCATTTGTAAATGTATGATGAGTTTCAATAACATTTCTTGGAAGTCAGTATATGTTTCCAATTATAATTTTCTTGTTTAGTGTACTGCCTGATACTTAAATAAATTGTCCTTCCCCAATATCAGATGTGTTATATATGTTTAGGATTGTATGTCTATATTCATTATTCAAATATACCAATAGACCATCTTGGACACTACATACTTTACCCATAGAGATCCGACTGAATCCAGTCAAATCCAAAAGTGAAGTATCAGAGTTATCAGTTAGCCAAGTTTCCTGTAAACATATAGCACTGATTTTACAATCATGTTTATTAAAGTTTTCTAGTAGTATTTTGGACTATCAATTTTAGCATTTATACTTTGACAATGTAAGCTTAATATCGTAAAGTGGTTAGTTTTAGGTTTTAAAGTACTAATTAAACTACCATCATCAAAATATGGGAGAATGTCTTATTATTTGAGGTAATTCATAGACAGAGTCATCAACATGGTTAGTGTTATTATTAAGGAAATATATAAGATAATTGTTATTTAATCGTCCAAAACATCATTAAAAATCATGATCATTAATCATGGCTACTAAAATAATACTGATTAGACAACTAACATGTATTATTGAATATGCAAAGCTTTTGTGAATAGTTCTATTAATTTGATTGTTAAAGTAAATAAAAATAAGGCATTAGCTAAAATCCTTTTTCCATGTGTACACAAAGTTTAACATTGTATGTAACATTTGACAACATTAAACAAATACAGAAAAATACATTTGTAGCATAAATTCGATTTTAAACCTGTGAAGCGATTCCCGCGGAAAATGAAATTTTAATTAGCTAGGCGATCACGTGGTATCGTGACGTCACTTATGACACACACACACACACACACACACACACACACACACACACACACACACACACACACACACACACACACACACACACACACACACACTCGCATCAGGCCGACCCTTTCCATGCATTCAGGACCCTTCAGAACATGTTTACAAGTGTAGCTTTTGGGTCGAAACGAGCGTCAGAATGAGTTATTGTGCAATATTCCGATGTAATACAAACACTAGTCATCATAGAGGAACAAGCAGTTATCTTACGGTTCCACATGAATCGAATTTTATTCAAAACAATGAATGCGAATGGGCCTACATGTCGACTAGGTTTCGCCGAGCTTGGGCTCGTTTTCCGAATAATGATATCGAATGCAACCAACGAGATATAATCTACACCAATAAACATACATAGCAAACATATATTGTGTCCAGCTACAGAAAGTAACGTGTATAATCTCATAATATCACTAGAATATCGATATATGAAGGAGTTGTACAATTTATCATAACAACTTAAATCAGTCAGTGAGTTTCTGCTGGTCCCGCTAACTCAGTGGGTAGGCGCGTTGGTTTCTTGTCGTTTATTTTACAATCGGGCGACGCCGGTTCAATCCTGACAGCATGCAAACCATTGATTTTCTTTACACTTTTTTGTTTATGTTTTCACGAAGTAATATAAACCTAATCATGTTATACTATAATGCACAATAATGCACAATAATTCATTCTGACGCTCGTTTCGACCCAAAAGCTATATTTGTAAACATGTTCTGAATGCATGGAAAGGGTCAACCTGATGCGAGTTTGAGTCATAAGTGACGTTTGGCTTGGTGGACATGGAAATAGATAGCAGGATGTAATATAACATGAATTTAAGCATTAGGTGTTTTTATTCCCTTTAAATAAAGTGATGATACAAAATTATTATTAATGAATGGCGTTTTATGTATTATATTTAAACATAAAGTATAAAAGTTTGTAGTTGTAAATGTAACAAATTTTGGAACGTTGAAAGGTACATCATTGTTATTACTATCATCCTTATTGTTCTACTGTTTATGTATACTGTAACTATTAACCACAATTGAGAAACAACTATTAATATTATACAGAGAAGATTGTTACTAATATTGTAATGTAATAGATATTAAATATTAACATGTAAAATAGGTAGTGCTTGTATTATGACATATAACGTGGCTAAGCTTGTATATTTTTCACAAGCGAAAAACATTTGAATAATACTTGTTAATATGGCGAAAATAGAGGGGTATTTACATGAAACCCAAACACATGTATAACATTTAAGATACATATATTGTTCAAATAAAAATAATTTGTAAAGGTGAAGTTCATCGTGCATCGTGCATTGGTCTTGCTGAAGTAGAAAAAATACATTATACTGTCATTATTCCAAACTTGTCACATTTTACTCCGTCGTCACCTCAAAAATTTCGTCGTCACCTCAAAACCTATCTTTTCAATATCGCCTATCCTCCCTAGCTTCCTAGCACATCCATCCATTTGTTGACGACTTTCGCCTCGCACACGAGTACGAGAATGCTTAATCCTTTGGTTTTGGTGCGCCACTGAGCTCGGACTGTCTGAGGATATTGGCGCGTTAGGATTAAGGGATTTATTATTATTATTAAGTACCAACTCTCTCTCTCAACATTGGGGGGCTGACTCGCCCAAACCCACCCCCGGTTCCGACGCCTATGAAATAGTGTGGAACGACGTGGTCTTTCGTTTTATATTCCCCGTACCAAATAACTGTGGGGATATAGTCCTACACACCCTCACAGGGAGCAGTAACGATGAGTTACTCCGTATCCGTGGCCTTCTCGGTTTACGTCGGATCGCCCGTAGACGGCTCCTTCCCCCGCTGCCGCCGTGGGCGTCGGTGCACATGCCGTCGCTGTCTCCCCGCCGCGGAGCCGCGTAGAGCCGAGAGGGTAGCACGCGGAGCGGACGTGTGCCGACTCACTGAGCCGCTGTCGTCATGGGGGAGTTCGTTCAGGTGCAGCTCCGGCGTATGGAAACCTCACAGTCGTGGGGGTTTCGGCTACGTGGGGGTACTGACCAAGGAATACCGTTACATGTTGAACAGGTAAGTGCATATACCCTATTCGGTGACAGAACCCCTCCCCCGTTTGTGTCACTGATATATTATGTTGATGTTTGCCGAGGGCAGAGCTCGGTGCTGATTTCAGACAGCATCACTTGCTAAATCATCCACGGAGGCGAGTTAGCAAAGTTTGTGCGGCGGCGAACCTCAGTCAGTGCGGCATACGGGCCAACTTCGACATTCCGAACCGTTCCGCAACCACTACATTGGGGCGACAATTGATGTAGCCGGCCCTAGGCGTAGCGTTTGATGCTTGATAACCCTCCCCGCTCACCATGCCGTGAGCATGACAGGGGCGTCGCAGTGCGGAAAGTTGACAACATCAATCACTCAGCTTGACGGGGCCTGCAGTGCCAGTCTACAGCAGCACAACTCGTGAGTTGTAGCTGCGGGTGACGCGTTCCAGGAAGCCATAGGCCACATACTAGTGGTGTAAGAACGTCCTCACGACTATTGCAAAATCTGGCTACTTTTGTCTCGATCAGGTTTCATCCTCTAACCATTCATTTTGTTCACTTTTATTTAAGTTCCAATCAGTTTGTGCCCTGACGGCGCGTTGCCACGCTCGTGA
Source organism: Paraescarpia echinospica (assembly GCA_020002185.1). Classification (NCBI taxonomy): domain Eukaryota; kingdom Metazoa; phylum Annelida; class Polychaeta; order Sabellida; family Siboglinidae; genus Paraescarpia; species Paraescarpia echinospica. The sequence goes on along the minus strand of CM034542.1, from coordinate 30,146,161 downwards.
CAGTCACAAGTCAAAAGATGGTTGGATTCGACAGGAGAAAATTGCAAACGCTACATTTGTTCTATCAAATATAACCACAATAGATACCCGATGGTAAAAGTATGTTTCTACCACAACTGCTACTTAAAATTTACACCAAATGTAATGGTATACATAAGAATATATTACAATTAGCGCTTACGTGCTTTTTTATTTAACTGGTACCTTATTTTAGCGAACAAACATCAACATTACGTTCCCATGTTCTACTTTATAATTCGATCCCATATTTTTAAGGTCAGCCACTAAGACATTTTGGAGAATCATTCTTCTCCGTATTGGAAAGTCAACTGCTGTCAGGCACGTAGCGTGGTTGATTTTGGGGTGCCTTTTCACCCAGTCCGTACACTCATTATAGGTCTGATCATGCGGAACTCTTGTCTCAGTTGAAGGGGGGGGGCAGTAAGCGGTACCAGTGAGCACATGCACCAATGATGTCAGTGCCACTTGTTGCTAACGACCAGGCCAGCGTCCCACATTCCTAACCCTGGCGGCTCCGACGGCTGCTAGAGGGACATTCGTTTGTGGTGACGTGTCTAATTGTTTTAGACCCAGCCACCAGCGTGAGTGCGTAGTGTGCGTCCTGCCTACGCTGAATGAGACCGAAGAATTGCGTCAGGGTAGATCGGTATTTTATTTAGATACCAATGTTATAGAAAAAAATGCCCATGGCTGTTACTCGGATATATTGGAGCATGTACTGTCTGCCTGCCTGCCTGCCTGCCTGCCTGGCTGCCTGCATATAATAAAATTATTCGCCTGCAATGGGGTCAGTAGTTATTTTAGTAGGGCATATCGGGTGACAGACAAAGTGTAGGCATTTAGAAACAATGCCGCCCAAAGTGACCAAACCCCACACTAAGACGTTGTCTCACCCCGGAAAGGGACGCGCCCTGCTTTTCCCCCTTTCTTCCCATACAAGTCTACTGCGGATGGTGAATGAACTCATTTGATGAGGGGTCATAATTGAAGTCACCGTCACATATTAGAAACACGTATAGACACGTAGTTGAGACACAATCCTTGGTTGAACTAGTTTCATTTATACTTTATACAGTTAACCCCCAGGTGGCAGCAGCTAGTATATTGTCACGCAGTTCAAACAAAAACACGATGATCTATAAATGATAAAATGTTAGGATGGATTGCACAGGCAATAAGTATAATATTCATTTAGACGTACATTTTCATTATTTTATATGTCTATGATTATGTGAATTTGTTATTATCTGTGTATGTTTTTGGTACAAATATGTACACCTTTTTATAAGCAGTATGTCGTTAACTTGCCTTATAAATAAATTAAAAAGCATTGCTTGGTATCGGATGGGAAATATTCAGATGAATATAAACGTTAACATGAATTATCGAAACTTTCTCATACAATTCGTAATCAATTATTCTATCAATTCGTGGTCGATCGCCATTGATCTGAGATATAGGATGTGGTTATTTCGTATCGTAATACGACGACGAAGTCCGATTGAATTGCTGTTGACGATTACCTCCTAAATTGAGGAATCACTAGTTAACGAGCATACAAGACGACGAAAACGTTATAACTTAAAACATGATGTTGAGGCAGGGTACACTACACTGGTCACTATGATGTAGTGACCACTAGTAGTGCCGTAAGTCCTCAACACCAATGTTTTCTTTTGGCTTGCATTGTATATCTCTCAAAGTGGATAAGCTCCAAAAAAGGAGGAGGTAACATCCAGTATTGATAAGGAATACCAACAAAGTCCATAAATTGGAATTCCATTGGTTGAGTTAACATTGTAATATATCCTTTAACGTAATAACTTTTTTCCAATCGAGTATTAGGCCCCCTCCCAACCGGAAGTTGAGAAACAACCCCATAAACAATATTCAACGACGAAGGTAAGTGTCAGTTTCGTCGGATATTCCATGAATTGGAGCAACCCAAGATGGTATTGTCTTGGAAACACATGTGAAGCCAGCGTTCAAAAATAACAATTAAAACAATCACTTTGCTGCAAGATCTACGTCGGACTTGTCGTGTCGCCATTAACTGTCAACTGAAGTCAGTAATAACTTCCTGGTTACGCTTAGACTCGTATGGGGCGCCGTGTAGCGGACACAGGGTGATCGATGAAAATAACGATTGAAACGATGCGATTGCTCGTTGGAATAATGCACAGCTGTCAACTCTCGGCTCGCATAGTAGATTCAACTGACATATATTTTGATCGGGAACGCAAGGTCAAACATACAGTTCAAATATATGTCACAAAGTATCATTCATATGTTATACACTTCCACACTTTTTCACCTACATTTTAACCTGAGATTCAGTTCTTCTTGTGGAGCTTGTTGTACCCCATGGTATACGTAGCGTTTAGCTTGTTTTGAGAGTTCCTTGATGTTCCCATTTGCAGCATGCGCTACTTGTAAATCTGAGTTGGCCACCTTGATTGTCTAAAACTTGATTGACCTTGTTGTCTTTGTGTGCAACGTTAGTGTTGATCGCAATGAGAGATTCACTGGGTTAAACACCCGTTATAGAAACTATGTTCCCGTGAACCAGAGTTGGTTACCCTGCCTGGTTTGTTACTACCAGGCACACGGAGACCACCAGCTCGACTGGGCGATGTCATGCCTATGCTCCTCGAATATGACCAACAGAAATCGAAAGACGTTCGCAGATCTACGCTTTCTGAAAATCTAATTTTAAACCATCATCTCTCGAAGTGCACATGTTTTCCAGTGTGAGTGGTACTTACACTCAACATACTGGAAGGAGGGTTAGTAATGCAAATGTTAGCAATATAAATGGAGACGTTCTGGTCCAGCCTATGAAGGTTATAAGATACGAATATATAACATAATGTTCGATGACGTCAGACGGCTTCAGAAATGAACGTCCACTACCGCGTGGGTGGAACGGGGGAAGGATCATCTCGTATATTATGTGATGGTAGATGCCGAGAGTGATGAGAAGACTGCGAGGCAAAGGGCCGTCTAACATCCACTCTACCGTTCCTTCCAACGGGAACCGGCACGCGAAGGGTTAATACTAAGAAGCTACCCGACATGGGTTGACATCCACTTTATCGTTCCTTCCAACGGGAACCGGCACGCGAAGGGTTAATGCTAAGAAGCTACCAGACGTGGGTTAACTTTGTTCGTTTCGCCCAACATACACGATGGGTTCCGTTCAGCATCACTGGAAACGCCACTAACTTCAGTTCTGCGGCATGGATAAGAATTTACTGTATAAAAAGGCTGACGGGGAACGTTAATTAAGTAAAGACCGTAATCATTACAGGCCTACGTGGAATTATGGAAGAGTCACAGAGAAGCAATTAAAAATGCAGTCGTTGGTAGATAATGTTGCAACAATGGAAACATGAAGTTGTTGAAACGACGGCTGCTGCAATCTAACGGGGCACCATGTGCGATTACTGCATTATAAATATGACACTACGACAGACATGATTATACATAATAGCAGGATCTGCCTGTACATAATGCAGTTCGTGAGTGGATTGAAACAGAACATTCCTGGATAAATACACACGCGCATAACAGATGTTGTAGAATTCAGCGCCAACGGCGAATATGTTAATTATTGACGTTGTATTATATTATATGCTGAGATGTCCCAATCCGTCGCTGAAACAGTAGGCGGACGCTACTTATGAGTATCACTACTATGGTATCAGTAACGAACGAACCGGCCAACACTCGCAGAAAAACACATCGGTTGATCTTATCAGGACGGTTAAAAAAAGTTTGTTGTAGGCCTCGAGCTCGTGACCTACATATGTCTGGGGATACGTAAACACCTCGATCGTTCAGCGCATAATCTACGAGGGACATGTAGAAAACGGGCCAGGTGGATAGCGATAGGCAGGGTCCAGACTGGAAGCATTCACTCGGTTACGCAATGTCGGCACATACCGCCAACACTTCGCTAGGTGGCACCACCGTAGCAATGTATTTTCCCGCGACACGTAGTGCCTACCAACACCCTTAACACCCCCCTACTACGCAATGCTTAACGTATTTTTGGACTTCGCGAACTTATGCGAAAACCCCTTAGCCACATTTTACGAAGAGGAACGTGAGCATCGCAGCTAAACAAGGACGGCGCAGATACTTGCGATAACGTTTTAAAGGGAGTTCGTCTTTTTCTTATTTATTAGTATGTATTACTGTTCTCAATACCAGAATACGTATGTTGAATGTTACTGACTGCCAAATTGCGTTTAATTCGTCCAAAGCAGTGTTTGCAATTTGAATGTTGCGTCTGCGAAATGTCTAAATTGTAAACACAACATTCAAATACTATAAGCAGCCACTATTGCATATAATTGACACTTATTGCCAAGGCACGCGTCCCTGCCCGTAAATATTTTGAGGTTCATCGTTCCCACACATCAAACCACAAGTGGGGCGAAGTACAAGTGATTAAGCGAATATTTTGTGCTAATAATTACCACCCCTGATTGATTCCGGGTAACGGAATGGACAACCCATTTTAATAAGGCATAAAGCTGAATATGATTGCTACGTACAGTCAGTCACAAACTGTTGGCACCACACGAACATTACACAGGCGACGGGACTCGTAATACTTGCAAGTATCTGTTAGAACACCACAGGCAATATAATATATATTGGCAGTGTTCTACACCTTAGCTGAAAAGTTGGTGGTCAGTCGGACCTTCAACTTCCAAAATTTGGTGGTCCCACACAAAAGTTGATGGTCCAAATATTAACATAATTACACGAATAATATACATTTGTAGCTGTAACGCATGGCGATTATTAATATACCAGTTCAGTCCAAATATGTCATATTTACACTAGTCAGATTAAATGAACCGGCGAATATAAACTGACAACATAGCAACAGTTTATTGTTGACAGAAAAACATCAATGTTGCAAATTACAACAAACCGCACAACATGAATGCCTGCAGGGGACTACTCAGAACTGCCATCTGCAGGACCAGCGGGACTGTCAGGCTCCGTGAAACACTCGTTCCAGTTATTGACAATAACTCCAGCTGAATCCGAGCTGGACTCGGACTATGACCATAGATATAAATAGAACACGCTAGTTGAACTAGGGGAATGATTAATGATGTAACTCTATAACTGTGACTCACTGTCCGAGTCCAGCTCGGTTTTGAAGTTGGGCATCCTCGCGCCGGATGTATTCCACAGGTGGATAGGTGATATGGGTTTGAAGTCAGCCATGTCAGGTGAATGCTGGATGGTGATATTAGCAGACACTGTGGATAGGTACTGTCACTATGCACGATAAATCTGTATTTGATTGAATCATTCTAACCCCCCAAACTGGTAAATTTTCACATTTTGCCTACTTTTTTTCAAAAACTCTTCAGTAACTTTTTAACTGATTTAGCGTAGAAATTTCATGTGGTAGTGCCACTATACACAATAAATCTGTATTTGATTTAATCATTCTAACCATCCAGGGTACCCCAAACTCCAAAGGACTTCAGGGCCCATTTTTGCAACTTGTTTTTCTACCACACTTAAATTTCCCGTTCGGAAGTATACTAATGTCACCATTATTGGCACATGTTGACTTCGTTGTTATAACAACATTTGTTTCCATACGCTGCTATATTGGTCACTGCGGTAACGCACTGACGCAAACTGTTGGGCCTCAAAAGTGCCATAAGCCTAAGACGCAATATTTTTGTAATATAAATATGCCTGGGATGATGTTGAAGGACAGAACTAAACCACTGAGGTATCAAATTTAGGCAAACGTGTAGTCATAATGACAAACTCGAGGTTGCCATGACACTAGTGCTCCATTATTTTATATTAAAACTTCTGCCGGTCTTGCGGGCCGACACGTTTTCAAAGAACATTAACAACAGGAAGGATTGAAGGAAAAAGATCCAGAGGACACCAGATAATGAAAATAATAGAGTCTGTCAACATGGTGTGGAAGGAGCACAACAGAACTGCTACAAACTACAAATAACCGTGCGGTTTACAGGGCCATGATCGCCAACGCCTGTGCCAAGCACTGTACTTAGTCTTAGAAGAAGAACCGGTTCGGCCGTATTGCACCTACACATGGTCTAGGGAAAGACCAACGCACGGTCTTGCGGCTGAATAAAAACACACACAAAACGTAGCTTTTATCATGTAATTCGTGTGCTCCGTTACCCGCGTTGGAGCATTCTTAGGACGAGAATAGACGTAGACAAAGTGTTTTAATAAATTTATTTATGTATTCACGTCTAATACAACGTAGTGAACATACATCATATTACTGGTTGCAGTCATAACGTGTGGATGTGTTTGAATAAAGAATCGTGACGTACATTTGAGGGTAGCCTGTTTTAACGTCGCCACTGCCTTTACAATTCCGCATAATATTTTTTATTTATTTTTCATTTAATTACATCCTGACAAAGAACTGTATGCTGCTGCATTGGTTTGGGTGTTTTATTTATATTTGTCTGCTGGCCTTTTTCCTTTGTCCGAGTTGGTTAGGTTGCGTTCGTGTGCTATCACCACGCGAGCACGCACCACATTGTATAACACGGCTGACCTTCTCCTTGGTATCAGCGCAGCCCATCGCAGTTGTTTCATCGCTCATAAAATAGTGTTGCCGAAGTTGTTATCTCATTCTACAAGTCGTGTGTCTCGTCAGAACAAGCGGCATGGCACGACAGGTCTACTTTCGTTAGGGTGTCCATGTATTTTGTAAAATATATATTGGGTTTACCATTACTGCGATATTCTATATTCCAGTCCCTTTCTAACTACGTCATTCTCTTCCTTCTCCCTCCTCGATACTGAGCCTCGATTGTTTGTTTTCTTTCCTCCCAACTGCAGTGGTCCATAAACTGTTTCTATTGAGTATGTGTTGGTAATTCGTCAAAGCGTGAACCATGGGAACTGGTAGATCTGATGTCATGTTGCAATGAAGCAAGTACGGGGTGTTCTTCAACGTGACCGGATATTTGGCACACTGCAGGCCCTTCTATACTCAAGCAGTGTTGTGTATGCAACATGCACATGTCAGTGCACGACGTTGGATTACATGTTTGTGGTGTTTGCCGCCACCACGGCACATGCCCCGCTCCTCAGCAACCCCGAGGGAGTACAAGACGGCCAAGAACCCGCTGTACGGAGCGACCTCAACCACAAACCACGACAACAGACCTACGCTGCTCTAGAGCGGTTTTTTGCTGAATACGTTTTTCGACCTGGCTTATCAAAACAACCTCAATTAACACCACCATTAAGGCTCACTAAAAACCTCCGGCTCCACCCCCACGAAGCTCACCAAGAATGATCCCTCCGAACCCTCGACCTGTGGCCTGGTATCAAAGAACCCGATGTTTTTGTTAGAAACTTACGCAACGTCCAGTCAGTGTTCTGTTCACTTAGAACAATTGACTACTGTTCAAATACAGACGTCAGCTTTAAATACAATTTCTGGGGATAATACGGGATTATAAGACATCAAACATAACTCTAAAAGAAGGTTCACAAGCCTTGTGTATCAAGATCTAAATCAACATCTGGATAAAAAACCAAGTATATAGGAAATCATTGGCTTGAAATGTTGGGACAGATTGTCTGTTTTTTATTTATTCCGATTATTTGGGTGGGAAGTAGGACGTTGAGAAGCTGTTAGACACCCTTCCCGATCCCGATCGCGCCAAGCGATCTGGTGGCGGCGATCGGTTCGATTGTCCAACAATGGAACCAGTCGGATACGCGCAACTGTTGGATAATCGAATCGATCGCATGGTGCGATCGGGATCGGGAAGGGAGTCGTCGTCAGGACGCATGCAAACACTCTATCACGAGAATCGCATCATTCTACTGATATAGTTACATCCAGCTTTCCGTACCGATGTGGTTTTTTACTTTTTGTTCTGTTTCTTCTGGGGTTTTTTCTCACACCAGCTTGTAAGATGGATGTCAGTCACTGTAGAAGGTTTCTAGAACGGAAGGGTCATAGGTTATGTTGGCATCTTTTCATAAGTTTAATTTACCGCGGTGGTAATTAAATTACAATTATGACAAGATGGCACCGATGTGTCTTTGTGACTTTCTTAAACGTTGTTATACGTGCGAACTGAACAAAACAACGTAGCCTTAGGCCCTATATATCTCTCCAATAAAAGGCATCGCATGCACAATAAGACGCACACTGGTTCTACTTTCGGTGAAACGAATCGCTCTCACGGGCTTAGCTCGTCTTCTCAAACGTCGTAGCCCAATGGTTTTACGAGCGACATCTCCAGCGACTAAAAATATCCGACCGCACCTACAGCGTCTCCGGCATTACCTGTGGATTGGCTATTGGGTTGTGCTACCTTATTTGGGGCAGACTAACACGATCACTCGCCGGTAGTTTACGCTGTAAGGCGAGTATACAGGAACGCGTTACCTGCGAGACGTCTAGGCACAGCTAACGCTCGCAGGCGCGTGCGGCGTGCGTGCCTGAGGTAGGCGCCACGCCTGACGCTACCGTATGTCTTCAAACGTACGACCGCGTCATTCGCACGTTCACCGGCTACCGCATATCTTCAAATAGTAGCCGAATTATTAGACACAAATCAGGATTGTGGTTGTTAACACGCCTTCATAGAATGAGTTATGTGCTTAAATGTGATTGTCTTCTTCGTCTTTCAATGCTACGTAAACCTCGCCGAGTTGAGGACTATTTTATAACGTAGGCGCAAATAAAATAAACTGTAAGTAAATATACTTTCAGACTATCGATTGTGGATTGAACAAACCAACCATTTATAATAAATGCATATATATTGTGTCGCAGCACAAACCAATTTACTATAATTATAACTGCTATTTTAAGGGCTTTTTGTGTTTGACTCAAGCACATTACCATTAGCATCACACATGCGTAATTTTTATCTATAAGATAATAAAAATGTATGCCATCAAATTAGATCGATGCACGATATTTTAATGTTGTTGTACGTTGATCTACAGTGTCACAGAACGTTTCAACTGGAGCTGTGTAATATAGTAGGTTCTGCCTAACAGTGGCATCATTCCAATGATGGAATTATTAGAACATTCTAGTGTGGCTGAATGCTTCACTATAAGCAAAGTGTAACGCGTTATAAGCGTCGAATGTTTGAGAGACGCAGTATATATTGAACGCTATGCGTTGTTTTCATTAGGTGAACCCACAAGGCCGAGCGGCACAGACCGGCTTGCAGCAGGGCGATGAAGTGGTCGCCATTTGTCAAAATGACGTCACACATATGACGCACAACCAGGTTAAGGGTGAGATACTGCGCGCCGGCAACGACCTAGACCTCACTGTGCGCAGGTGTGTAGCAAACGCCCGTGTTACTGTGTGTGTGTGCGTTCGTGCGTGCGTGTGTACGCTCGCTCGTGCGTGCGTGCGTGCGTGCGTGCGTGCGTGTGCAATTAAGTTACGAACACAACCTCAATGTTTGTAAGTGACGAAACCAAAAACGTGTATTTACAATGTCGCTTCATAGCCGTGAAAAAGTTTATGCTGCATAAATAACACGTGGTTAGTGAAAACAAAGATTTCGCGAACCATCCGGTGGGAAAATGAGCTGTTTTGTATTTAGTGAATTACAGTTTATAGAAGTGGTTCAATGGTGTATGTTAAGTGCTATTCTGAAAGGCGCACTTGTGCCTAACAAATTATCAAAACAATTAATAACCCTAAATTATATTGAAATATCCAATGTAGAGTTATATAAGTAAAGTTTGCACATATTTATTGGACAGTTTTGTCTTCTCTCATAGCACGTACACCAATCCTGCTCAGCACATAAAAAAAACGTATTTTTGTGCACGCTCTCCACAGTCCCCGTAGTAAATGGACTCCGGTTCATATGTCACATGGGTTAATTTACAGTGCAGTGTAACCTCAGTATTAAGGTCACATTTTTGGGCAAAAATGACCTGAACGGCCAGGTGACCGTATCAGCGAGGTTATTTTTCCTATTCTTTACTGTTACAAACTAATTTCAGACTATCCTAGGGTGATCTTAATTGCGAGGTAGCTGTAATAGCGAGGTGATCGTAAAGCGAAGTTCCACTGTATCCCACCACGCCGTGTGTCTGTCTCAGGGGAGGGTTGGCGGGCACCGGTCCAGCGGCGCCCCAACAGCGCCAGCGGGTCGAGGTCTGCGAGGAGCCAACTCAACGCATCGGCGGTCCCACCTACAAACCCGTCCAACCGAAGACGTACAAGGTGCTCGACGAACAACTGGCATCGGGACAGGACCCCGCAGGTAGGAGCTCAAATGATGTGTATAAGTTACGAACGCAACCTCAATGTTGTAAGTGACGGAACCAAAAACTTGTGTCTATAATTACCAATGTTACTTCATATATAGCCATGAGAAAGATTAACACATGATTGGTGACAGCAAAGGTTTCACTGTTCATGTATACCTTGTTCATTTGAATAACCAACTATAGAACAAAAAGAGCAGCCGACAAAAGTATCGGCAAACGTTATTGTGCTGAAATTTGATGTCTTACCAGTGTCATTTTAAGGGATTAAAACTTGTCGCAATGCTGTTTACTTATTTTAAATTGTGTATATCGTGTTGTTTTACATGATTGAAACACCCACTCGGTGTCCATGTTACAGCAGCCAAACCATCGTCAATCTTCGACCGGAAACGCCAGGAACGGTCAGCATACTTGCAGGCGAAAGGCAGTACCATCCAGAAGGCTTTCGGCGAGGGATAAAACATCATCTCGCGTAGCCTAACACTGCGCTCTTATTTCACTTATTTTATTTGTTGCACACATTTGTGTGGACTGACTTGTTATGGTGATAATTAGGACGTGGTATTTGCTATAATTAAATTGCATACCTGGCTGTAGCTAGTAACTGTTATTTTTGCACAAGTTCGATCGTTCATAGCATTACACAGGTAAATAAATCATACACACCTATCGATCATTTTGATATTGCTTATGTTTGATTTGAAAAGCCGAAGCTCTAAAACGCATGCGTACATAATTATATACATGGGCTTCAGTTTCATGCTATTCCCACCAGCTTTGTGGATCAGTGGTTATATTATATATTCACCCGTGCAAGCGTAGGGGTCTATTTGAAATCTGTCCCAGACGTCATCTTGATCAGTAAGATATTGGGCTAGAATGCCAGTTACATAAATCGGTCTAGTGGACATTACTTTGTTGGCCATTGTTGTAAAACGTCTTTAGCGTGGCGAGACGCATAATGCATTTAAAACTGTTTTGATGTTACGCTAGGATCGCTAGAACGTCATTGTTGAAACATGTTATTGTTGTCGTCGGAGAGTTGTATATCTGAGTATAATAAACATCAACATTATAATATCGCGAAATTATGCTTAATATTATTTTCATTTTAAGTCTGTTTTTCTTACTATCATTGCCATTGTGGCACAATAGTGGAGTGGTTTGCTGGACGGACCGGGGTGGGAAACTTGGGCTATTTTGTTCACCCTACGTTGGGTGAACAAAAGCCGACTAGAGAAATGTCCGAGTATTAAATGGCTACAAAAAGGACATTTAGTTACATCAATTAAAAATATGTTTTTATAATATATACTGAATACCCGCATACCAAGTCGGGTCAATGGCGCTGGCGGGAAAAGAAAGCATACTCACCAGTCGCTGAAACACTGCGATTAAGGATCAAAAATTAATTATTGTTACATTATTTAGTCACTTACAATATCTGTCACAAATCAGGAGGTCCGACAGACGTGTCCAGAGTACTGTGTTCGTCTAGTAGAATGTTCGCAGCTTAGGTCCACATCTCATCTGGACAAGACACTACTCACAGACTAACATATTTCTTGGTTGCATTCCGCTTTGTTGACTTTAAATCCTATGAAAATCCGTATCAAACCGTATAGTGTTTTCACTGGTTGACATAGTTATAATCCAACGCCCCATTTGGGGCATACAACTAACGGGACCTTTCTCCCAACTAGGAATTTAGTGTGATCCATACGAAATATACACAGGAGCTATAACCACATCAGCGAGTGACTCTCGCACACTGCTGGAAACCAACAAAACGATCATCATCCTATCAAATAAAAATTAAGCCACAGGAGCCGACGCAGTCTACAAGGCCTGTGGTTATAAGCTTGTTCAGTCCATGTGGGACCAAGAAACAATTCCTAAAGAGCACCAAGAAACTTCAAGAAAAAAGCCAAGAACACCTTCATCAACCTCACCAAAACCTTCGATACAGACAGCCGGGATGGTCTGTGGAAGATCATGGAGAAATGTGGCTGCTCACAGAAATTCATCACCATAGATTGACAATTCCATAACGGCATGCTTGCACGTGTCCGTGAAGGCGGAGAGTTTTCTGACTCGTTCCCAATCGCCAATGGAGTCAAGTAAGGATGTGTGGTGGCGGCTGTAATGTTGTTGTATTTGGGTTGTTTTGAGTGAGTTTGATAACCACAGAACAGGCCGTGTGTGAAAGGGGTAGAAGCGGAAGTTCCCAATGTATTCAAAGTAAAATACAAATCGCGCGTAGTAAACGGCTACATTACATTCCTCCCTGTCTCGGAAGAATACTTGTGACTGTAATAAACCGAAACAAAAACTAAGTGTCCTTGTGATATACGCATAATAAAGAACAGTAAAACACGATAAATTCAAGGATACGAGTTGCTATTCTAAACGTCCATCACGAAATCTCTAAACCTCGTAGGTGCCTTCACCCGTCTCACAGGTCTCTGTGGAACATTCGCGTGCGCAGCTTCGTCGTTTTGCTGATCGCGAACTTCTCGAGTCAGGTAGTCGTCTAGTTGGTCGAGTTGGTCGTCTTCACTGATGTCGTCGAACTTCACGCGCGGCACAGCCTTGAAGTGCGAGACGTTGCGTGTTATGGAGTAGTTTCCACGACTCGCAGTGACCATGTTGCCTTTCGTGGCCGACACTTTCAGTGGACGAGGGTCGAACGCAGCTGACAGTTTATTTTTACGCGTCTGTCGGACGAGTACAATGTCGCCCACTCGCAGATGGCTGTCGCTCGTATGACGTCGCTCGCCTGCGTTTCTCTTCATCTTGGCTTTCTCTTGGGCATCTCGATTCTCTATCTCTCTTCTCTGTGGATTCTTCTCGTACATTTGGGGCAGCAAGACTTTCATCTGTCGCCCGTTCAGTAGTTGACTCGGTGACACGCCTGTCGAAGAATGTGGCGTTGCACGATACTGACGTAAGAACGTGTAGAGATCTTGTTTCCAATTTCGTTTCTCGATGAAAGCTGATCTGATCGCTTTACCCAGAGTTTTCATGAAACGTTCCACTTCGCCATTGGCGCCTGGCCACAGCGGAGTGACGCGTCTGTGATTGAAACCAAGATATGATGCATATTTCGTGAATTCTTGTCCATTGAATGGAGGTCCATTATCAGTTCTTATGTGTTGTGGAATCCCCTGGCGAGCAAATATTGCGTCTAGCTTGGGAATTACCGTGTTGCTGCTTGTTGAATTAATGAGTTCGACTTCTGGGAAGCGGCTGAAGTCATCGATGACGACGATCAGTGACTCTCCGCTCGGAAACGGTCCGATGAAGTCGATCGATAGGTCTTGCCACGGTGCGTCTGGAAGTTGAGACATTCGCAGCGGTGTGCAGCGCTCGGAACCGTGCGTGGTCGTAGCTTGGCAAGGCAGGCATGCCTTGACTTTGTCGTCTACCATGATGTCGATTCCAGGGAACCACACCTTTTCTCCCAGCAGGCTTTTCGTCTTTACGACTCCTTGATGCCCACGATATGCAAGATCGACGGCACGCTCGCGGAGTGAAAAAGGAAGGACGATGCGTGTTTGTCGTAGGACCATGCCTTGTTATACAGCTAGTTCGTCCTTGAGCTTCAGGTATAGGGTGACACTTCTTCATCAGTCCATTGACCGCTCTCTATGGCGTGCAGTAGCTTCTGCATGACGCTGTCTTGTAGATATTGTAGTTTCACCCCCTGCAGCGTCATCGCCTTGGGTATGCTGTTATTACAAATGTAGTTGACCGTATTTTCTACAGCATCAGTCGCCGGTGGTTCAACAGGGTGGCGACTCAGGTAATCCGCCGGGTTCTCGTCATCTCGTCCTGGACGGTAGAGAAGTGAGTAGTTGTACGGCGAGTCTCAATCGCCATCGCTCCACTCGTGCAGACGCTTGTCTCTGACTGGCGAATATTCCTAGCAACGGCTTGTGATTGGTGATGATCTCGAATTCCGATCCATAGACGTAGAGGTGAAAGTGTTCTGCACCCCACACGACAGCCAACATTTCTCGTTCAGTTTGCGAGTATCGCTGTTCGACTGAAGATAGCGCTTGGCTGGCGTAACTAACGACCTTGTCGTCTTGACACAATATCGCGCCGATGCCGACAGGACTTGCATCGACCAGCACTTTTGACGGTTTCGTCGCATCAAAGTACTGTACAGTGCACACACTGGCTAGCTTCGCCTTCAAGTTGTCGAGTGCCTGTTGATGTTTGCTTTTCCATTCCCATGGAATGTCTTTGTGTGTCAGTCCTCGGAGTGATGCAGTGACATCCGAGTAGCCAGGAATGAATCGCAACACGTATTGTGCCATTCCCAACAACGAACGTACTTCACTGGCATTCTGCGGTGCAGCTGCATTGACGATTGCTGACGTCTTCTTTGGATCCGCCTCGATGCCAGTCGCGCTGAAGATGTGTCCATAGAAGCACACTTGTTTTTGAGAGAATAAACACTTCTCTCTGTTGAGTTTGACGTTCTTGTTTTTCAGTCTCTCAAGCACAGCTTTCAAGCATGTGTCGTGTTCGCGCTGTGATTTTCCGTAGACGATGATGTCATCAGACATGTTCTTGTATCCAACTAGACCAGACAACAATTCGCCGAGTGTGTTTTGGAATATTTCAGATGCTGCGTTAATTCCAAACATCAGTCGTTTGTATTGCCATAGTCCCACGTTTGTTGTGAATGTGGTTATGTATCTGCTTTCAGGACTCAATTCTAGCTGATGATACGCAGAGTTCAGGTCCAGCGTACTGAAGACAGATGAGCCATTCAGATCGGTGATTAGCTCGTCGATTGTTGGCATGACATGTTTGATGCGTTGTACAGCTTTATTTGCTTCTCTCATGTCTACGCAGATTCTGACTTCATCCGATTTCTTAGGCACCACGACTATTGGGCTGACCCATGGTGTTGGTCCGTTTACCCTCTCGATGATGTCTAGCTTTTCTAGTCTATCAAGTTCTTTGTCAACGTCACGTCGGATGTGAAAAGGAATCCGTCTGTGCTGTTGCTGTTTTGGAGTGACGCTCTGGTCGATGTGTAATTTCACTTCCACGCCATCCACTTTTCCAACACCATCAAAGAGATCTGCGAACTGATCTACGATTTGTGGTTGGAACGTGCCATTTGTTGTGACGTTCTGTCCTGTTGCGACGTTTTGATGTGGAGGATTCCCAAGTCCTGTGCAATTTGGCAGCCTAACAGATTGCCTGTCGTGCCCTCCACCACATGAATGCTTGTGTCGATGACCGTCGAGCGAAACTTCACTTTCGTAATAAGCACGCCGATCACAGGCAGTGGTGTTTGTGAGCCACATGGATACACTTTCGTCGTAGGCTGTTTGAATAACATACTGCTAGATTGTCTGATCATTTTGAATATGCTGTTGTCAATTATATTAACTGACGCCCCGGAATCTACAGTCATTTTGATAGGATTTCCTTCAATCTGCACTGTGCATGTGGGTAATGGGTTGTGCTCGTTTGTTTGTTTGATTGCGGAAAAATCATAATCATTGTCAGATTCAGCTGCCCGAATTTTTGGACTGACTGCGTTGGTGCTTGTGACAGTGTTAGTTTGCATTCGATTGCCGTATTTAGATCTGCAGACTTTCTCGAAATGTCCATTCTTATGGCAAAAATTGCACGTTTTGCCTTTTGCAGCGCATTGTTTAGTCGGCGGATGCGGATATTTGTCCCCACAGTAACGACATATTGTTGATGTCTGTCTACTCGCAGTGTTCATTGATGTTGCGTTATTGAACCGCTTGTTTCGAGTTGCCTTTTTCTTGAAGCGTTTGCTGGCGATGTTAACTTCATCTTCTCTTGACGTTTCTCCCGATGTTTCCATCCCTGACGCGTTTCTCAGACAATTCCATCGCTCTGCCTTCATCCAGCATTTCAGTGAGCGATATAGTGGCATCACGCAACACACGGCGTCGTAGTCTTGACGACGTACAATTCTGCACAATCTGTGTCTTAATTTCACGATCAGTGTCAATGAATTCGCAGGTTGCAGCAAGACGTCTTAAACGCGTATGATACGTGTCGAGTGATTCACCGATTTCTTGTTTTTCTTTTCTGAATTGGTACACTTCGTACTCAATGTTCTTCTTTGGCGAGAAATATGCAGTGAGCTTTTCACAAGCTTTGTCAAAATCGTCAGACGCGCCTGTATCTGGCAACGTTTCAAATATTTCGTACACCTGCTCGCCAGCATAATGTAGCAGCAGTGCTCTCTGACGTGCGCGACTACTAACGTCCATCGCCACCATCATGTTTGTGAAACGAGACAACCACTTCTTCCATCGGACGCCCGTATTGGCATTGTCCGTATACACGTCAAATTCGGCGAAATGCGGCAAACCGTTTGAAGCCATGATATCTTAACTCACTTACTCATGCTCGTCGCCAATGTAATGTTGTTGTATTTGGGTTGTTTTGAGTCAGTTTGATAACCACAGAACACGCCGTGTGTGAAAGGGATAGAAGCGGAAGTTCCCAATGTATTCAAAGTAAAATACAAATCGCGCGTAGTAAACGGCTACATTACAGCGGCAACGCTCTTTAGCATGATGCTTTCAGCTATGATCACTCATGCCTTTCAAGATGATGCTTCTGGCATCGAAATCAGATATTGCACAGACGCTAAACTGTTCAATCTTAAAGGAACGACTCCAGGCCAAAACCAAGGTTCAGATACACACTGCGTGACTTCTTGTTTGCCGATGATCGTGTACTCAATGCCGGGTCACAGCCTTGACATGCAGACTTGTTCTCTTCTACATGTGATAATTTTGGTCTTATAATCAACACAAAGGAGACGGAGGTGATATATTAGTCTGCTTCAGGAAAACCCTACATCGGGCCAAAAGTAACCTAAATACCAGAATCTGATAGATGTGAACAACCCATGGTCACCTACCTTTGGAGTAAACTCTCCCGGGTTGTTCACATCGACTACGAGACAAACGCAAGGATTGCCAAAGCAGGCTAAACCACTTTGACACGAGCTGCCTGCTAATGTTGTAGAAGATCAAGTGACAGGACAATGTGCCAGACACCAAAGTGCTCGCCCAGGCTGGGTTTATAGTACTCTAAGTGCCATGCTGATACAGGCACAGCCGAAATCGGCTGGCCATGTGACCAGAATGCCAGAAACACGTCTGGCTATGAATGTATTCTATTCAGCTGGCAAACTGGACCCAGTTTCACGGAGGACAAAAGAAGCACTTTATAGACACAATGAAGACACACACACACACACACACACACACACACACACACAAACGTATGGGCACGCACGCACGACCACACATACACCACACATACACACACACACCACACCACACACACAAACGTATGGGCGGGCACGCACGCACGACCACACATACACACCAAACACACACACCACACACACACACAAACGTATGGGCACGCACGCACGACCACACATACACACCAAACACACATAAACACACACACACACACACACACACACACACACACACACACACACACACACACACACACACACACACACACACACACACACACACACACACACACACGGACACTGTTCTACCACTGTTAAATATTATCATTTACACTTGTGTTAAAAATGCAAGAAAACATACTTTTTCACGATTTTGACATTTGAGGCAACTCAGTTTTAAAACTTCAAAACAATCCACATTGTACTTGCAGGCCATAGACAGGAAATCCGTTAAATTTGGCTTGTCTGCACTCATCGTGAGTGACACAGACAACGATGTGTTGGACATCCCAGAAACTGGGCTGAACCACTCCTCTAGGCAATACGTAGCCACCACAAGATGGAGATATGAGACACAACTACAAGAAGGCGTGGAGATAAATTTACCTCCTCCATATTCTCACAAATCAAGCCTATAGTACAACCAGCTGTGGCCTAAGTTTCCTGCACATAAGACACCTAGTGTATACAAGCCACATATATAGTGGAGAATCAGTATAAGATCACCAAATATATTCTAATCAATTGGTGACATTAATAAACAATAAGTCCAGCTGACCTATCACATCATATAACCAATTACCTAACAAGTAAAACTCTAACTGACCAGGTGTAATTGTTATTACAATTCTCAATAAATATTATGTTTATCTTTATGGCAGCAAAGTTGTTTTCGTCTCTATCAATGATTATCTATAGCAGATGTTCTGGTCAGATATTGATAGATATCATAAATATAGCGATGTTTTATTGGTGTGCCTGACAGTGGTGTAGCAAGGGTTGTTGGCACCCAGGTGCAAGACATAAAATGGCACCCCTCCGGCGACACATATTTTATGTTTCTTCTCCAAGCAAATTGAACCGGTCATGCTACCTTACTTAGTTCTCTTCGTGCACACTGGCAGAAACAAGGGACTCCCCTTTTCTGGTCTGCAGCTTATTTCGCAGCTTGGCCCAGTTTAGTTGTATCTGTTCGAGTTCCATACAGAGCATTGTTCAACTACAGATGTGATTTTTATAGGTAGATTTGTCCCAGTTCAAATTAGACAATCATGAATATTTTATATGCAAACACAGGAATATTGTATATTCACTCTGGCATATTCATGATCTCACAAAATATCTATACTAATATGCTTAATTTGGAGCACCGTGAATGTATCTCCTCCCGGGTGCCGCGGTCCACTCACCCCTTGCTATGTTCATTCACTCCCTTCAACCATTGGTCTTTCGTCTACCAACTGGTGACGTATTTGAAAGACCACAAAGGTAGTTATTTTTAGTTTTTTCTTTTTAGATTGACACATCCAGCTGTCAGTCCCCAGGTGGCGCCACTATCATTGTTAAAATTACTACCTGCCGCATCCAATGCCAATAATTGACAACAGCAGATATTATATGGTCATGTGAACGAATTTACGTTCAAAATACTGTATTGGACTATTGGTGACACTTGCTGCCCTTGGCTTGTTCCCCAACGGGTGGGTGTATACTAGTGAATAATATAACGGAACATCTTATTGCATACTGGCTTAGTTTATAAACATAGCAGTTCTGTATAATATACATGTTATTATGTTTTTTCTAAACATATTCTGTCCAGTTATGCTGCAATCGAACAGTAACTGTGATGGTACAAAATTGAACATTTATTACTGCAATGCATACTAAATAACAATGTAAAGTAACATGTTGCACTGTTCAACAAACTCAAAAATTACCGCTAATACACTTGCATTCTGTATATAGTGTTTACCCGATTAATAATATCGCGAAACTGTGTTTGTGTGTTTGTGTGTGTGTGTGTCTGTGTGTGTGTGTGTGTGTGTGTGTGTGTGCATGCGTGAGAATGCATGCATGTATGTATGTGTGTGAGACTTTGTGACACTGAGTGTGATATGTTCGTATGTGGCATAAATACGTACATGTACATATATGTATATATTTATATATATATATAATTATATATATATCAATATATACATGCAAACATTTGTACGGTATACTGGCTGAAGCTGTAGGTTTAATATAGCAAAACAAATGCAACATAATTTAAATAGAATACAACATATTATTAAACAATCTTACTAATTCACTCTATGGCATCTTTTTCATCCTCTACAGGAAACAATATAAGTAATTGAAAAATATGGCTTTAGAATAAGCTTCTAAACCTAGCCCCCTAAAAGCGAATTACTGGCTCATAAAACTCCACAGAGCTGTGTGTAATTCGTGGCAGTGCTACGGTATGTTGAAGTCCCAGATCTTGATGATGTTGTCATAGGAAGCACTGGCGATCCTCGTTGGGTCGATGTGGACGCAGTTCACCTGGTCGTGGTGGCCGCGAAATGTGTGCAGACTCTTCTCCCTGGGGCAGCAAGAAAAACAGAAATAGAGGAGTGGAAACGGGTGGTGGAGACAGCAGTACAGGAGCATAAACAGGAAAAACGTCAAGGACCAGTATCGAGACGAGCCTCACCCTTGACTTGGGGGAAAATATTCCAACACACATGTATATTATCCTTCTGAATAGTGTACATCATAGTATTATGTATGTACACAGTGGAAGGGAAACGGAAGAGAGGACGTCTAAAATCAACCTCGTGCAAAACAGTAGAAATGAAGATGAAGGAGGCAGGACACAGCTGGAGCACCCTTGAGAGAGTAACACACACACCCACACACGCACGCACGCACGCACGCACGCACGCACGCACGCACGCACGCACGCACGCACGCACGCACGCACACTATATTTAACCAGCAAAAAGTCCATCCTCCAGTAGGTACACTCACATAGAGGAAGAAGAGTTTCCTGAAGTATTTTTACCTGACGTTTAACAAACGTGTTGTAACTGTGAACAGTTTTTGTCACGTTGCACATGTTTTCAACGACTGTCCCCAAGTTATGTAGATCGTCTCCCCAACTGAACATCTGACAGTTTATGTAGCTCAGAATAATCGCATCATTTTAGATGCATATTGTGATACTTCCTAAATGTATAGAGGCCATGGCTGGTGGCTGAGAGAAGGGAGAAACATTGTTGCTGGTGCTACAGTAAGTTACACCACCCAAGTTTGTGTTGGTCACCTCAGAGCAGCTGCGATTGTAATAAGTTTGATCAAAAGTAGATAAGCGAGCAAAAGTGTACAACTCAAAACACGTCTCAAAACACCGAATTGAAAGGTTGCTAGCACCCTTATGGCTCATTCGATCTTGATATTGGTTTAAAGCCCATGTTTTCTGGTATTCAAGCATATAAATAGTTTCCTGATAATCATTCTTAAAGTAAACTATAAACAGACCTACAACCGTGTCGTTTCCTATATCTTAGACACTGCGAACAATGTTGGTTCGTCCACATAGTTCACCAGTCTAACGATTGAGGCACCACTATCTGATTTCATGCTATAAGCTCCGCCCACGTTTAAATGGCGGCGTAACTGACATACTCGAAGTTGGTGTGACATCACAATCACGCATATGAATGGTTACTGGGAAATGTAGATGAATGCTAGAATAACAGAAAGTGCATGCGTTGAACTGATAATAATAATAATATACTTTATTTATACACTCATATCCAGAGTAGGACTCTGTTCAAGGGTGTTGACAGCTAATAGCTCCTAAAATGTACATAATATAATTCAACGTATAAAAAGACTATAACTGCATTAAAAAAAAACTGTACTAAACAAACCTAAGTTAAAAGTATCAAGACATACATAAAAAAAAAAAATAATAAATAAATAAATAGACAATAAAATATTAATGAATAAATTATTTAAGTAATAGGCTGAGTGACTACTTACATGTTTAGGTCCCAGCACTTGAGAACCCCGTCTTGCCCTGCACTGATCAGAGTGCCCTCAAGGGGGTGGGTACCCCGTACCAACAGCTCCAGTGTTTCCACCCTACATGAATGATCAAATTCAAATCAGATTTATTGTAACTCAAATTTATTGTAATGATGACCATGATTTGTTAAAGCGACCTTGCCTGTTCCTTTACACAGAATCATCCTATCATGACAGGAGCGGTAATTATTAGCAGGAACTTCATTGAATCAGGTGTACTGCGCTGAACATCAAAGGGTAATACTAGGAACTTGCATCTACTTCTTTGGTGCCTTACTTTTTCCTTTTAAAAATCGGAGCTCAGTGGTGCAACAAAGCCAAAGCATTAGCCACTCTCGTGATAATGTACAATGCGAAAGTTGTCATCAAATGAATGGAACTGCTAAGAAGCTAAGGAGGATAGGCAATATTTAAAAACACAGGTTTTTAGATGACCGCAAAAAGAAACTATATTTTCTACTGATTTAACACTGATAGGGAGTAAGTTCCACACAGTTGGTGCGGCGACAGAGTTCCAGTGTTTGTCTTAACTCTGGGAACAGAAAGTATTCGTTCTATTTAGCATTCTGTACGCTTGAAATAATTTCTTATGGTAACACCAGTGTGAAAATGACAATATTGTGGCACGACAATGTCGCAACTGTGTGTAGTTGTACTGTTTCAAGTGTAATCAAAAACGTAAGTTGACTGGAAGTGATATATGTACTTCCGCATGAAGGCGATTTTGTGGTTAAAGGAACACTGCAAATGTTACAGATGCTGGCGGAACTGTTTCATGTTGTGACTGGTTGATATGGAATTAATTATAATAAGTGATGTACCAGTGAAGAAAACTGTGAGCTTCTTTAGGAAGACAACAATGATCACTGGTCCGATCACTTTCTTGCAGTTTCTAAATGATCAGTTTTAGTCGTAGATCGATACCAGATGCTGCTGAAAAAGGGGGTGTACACTAACAAAGACGTGCATTTTATATAAAATGGTAAGTTCTTATACAGCGCAGTAACGTCCTTCGCAGTATCCAGGCACGCTGCAACTAATGCGGGAAGACTATTCGTACACTAATATCCACCACTGTCTACTCATTCATACAGCTGAATGAACTGGAGCAATATAGAGTGAATGAACTTGCCCAAGGTTTGACAAAGCAGCACAGGATTTGAACCCGTGTTCTTACTACTGAGAGTCCAATGCTCTAGACACTGCACCACTGCACCACTTCAATCCACACAAAAATATAACGAATATGGTAAATTAGAACCGAAGCTGTGAAAGAAAAGGACTTGAAAGTGGGGCACAGTGGTCAAACATGGTTGACTGATCGGTGGTTCGGTACTGATACCAACCGCATGGTCGAAACTTGGGCAATTCCATTTACCCTACATTGCCTGTGTCTTTCAGTAGAGACACTATATCATCCGTTTATCCCTTCTATCTGGTGTCTCTGACTGGGGGAGTAAAAGTGTGGGGAAATGGAAAAACCTTGTCGTGGACTCACCTCACTGAGTTGGGATCTTATTCTTTAAACTCCCATTGACGTTAAAATAAAAAGTAAAGTTTAAATGAAAAGTCTGAAATGAACCCTGCCAATTAATAACAGAAAAAGAAAGTGACCTTTTCTTGTGTTCATGGAAGGTGCGCAGGTGGAGCGGGGGTCTGTCATGGTGGAGCCGGTAGACATTGACTGTGGAGCCCGCGGAGCAGGCAAGATAGCCACGGCAGTAACTCACAGCCATGATGGATGTAGTCTGACTCGCCCAGATCACTCTCATCTGTCTGCCGGAGCCAGCACTCCACAGGCGCACACTCTGTAACACCAAACTGAGTAGTCAAAGTAGGCAGTCTGTTTCTATTTTTTCATTTATTAATTTATTTAATGTTCATAAGACTATTAATTATCTTGTTTTAGTAATGTTTGATTAATAGTTTTATTTACATAATGATTAATTAATTTATTATTTTTAAAATTTATTTAACCGTTCTTATAATTATTATATAATGATTTTACTCAATTTACATTTTATTTGCATTGTGCTTATGCTACATTTAATGGTTTATGTTTTTATACAGCACTTTAACAATTTTTATTGGAAATAGCACTTTATAAAACATAAATATTATTATTATTAAGACTATGCTAACTATGTTGGAAGTGTGCTGTCTGCCAAATTGTGTTTAGTAAGCCTGTAATAACGTTTGCAATTTGGAAGGTACGACCCCGGAGCATTTCAAACAGTAAACAAAACATCCAGGTTCAAAACATGCTTTATTGGCAATACGGCCGAGTCGGGATGAGTTAATACTTTTTTATGTTCAACAATGTCCCATTTTCCCACGTTCAACACAGCAGACTACCTGTTACAAATTACCATGCCCACTAATTCTGGATAGAGGAACTGACTGGCTCCCTTTAAGTTGCAAAATTGTGAAATTGACTTTTGTATTATTTTTGATTTCACAGATCATGAGCTTTAAAATGATTCTTTATTTGTTTAAACATTTTCAGTAGTTTTTTATTTATTGCAAAATTAAAGGAAACTTTAAAGAAGCACCATTTTTGGGAAACTTAAATTTGACTGATATATAAGTCTATTGTTTTTTAATCAATGGGTTAATAAATGCATGTATTTTATTGGTTTGGATTACTTGTCGAGGAAAATAAACTGGACATTGAAAGATAAGATTATAAAGTATTCATTTATGTAAAAATCACAAAATTGATCAGCTATTTTTGGTTTGTGTCCAAAAAAAGAACATGTGACTTAATACCGGTTCACTGGGGCGGGTGACACTGGAATATTGCTTACATGTAAGGAGGCCA
Organism: Paraescarpia echinospica; assembly: GCA_020002185.1. Taxonomy (NCBI): domain Eukaryota; kingdom Metazoa; phylum Annelida; class Polychaeta; order Sabellida; family Siboglinidae; genus Paraescarpia; species Paraescarpia echinospica. The sequence continues at coordinate 30,121,646 of CM034542.1, read as the reverse complement.
TATCATAAGAAAGACATTGATCAGTTAGACTGAGCACAACAAAGAGGGACCAAGATGATTCCTAAGCTAAAATTACTTTAGTTATGAAAGCCATCTAACTGAATGTGGGTTGACAACATTAGAGGCTAGGAGACTAAGAGGAGACCAAATAGAAGTGTTTAAAATATTTAATGGTTATGAAGGTATTGATTAGGGTATTTTCCAAAATTAAAGTACGTAGTAGAACCAGAGGGCACAGTGTAGCTTTAGTTAACTAAAGAACAGTGCAGGTTAGATATGAGAAAGTACGCATTTTCACAGAGAACAATAAATAACTGAAAATATCTGTTAACTTGTGGAATTGTCTCGTTGATTATAAAAAAGTTCAGTTACTATTACAAATCTAAAAAAACGATATAAAAATATGATCTTCAAGAGTACAAATTATGTAATTAAATTGTTTATTGTTAGGGCATGTGGAGTGGATTCATTTATTCAATTCATGTATATTCTTTAGTTACTAAAATTATACCACACATTTCTGTTTAATATTATGTTATATTGATTTTGAGGGAAAGTGCTGAGATGCAACGCGCTTCAAATTTCTCCCTTTCCATGTGACGTTTTGAAATTTATCAT
>CM034542.1:30090396-30120028 GCA_020002185.1 Paraescarpia echinospica | reverse complement strand
ACTTACAACCTGTGAGATCCACAGAGGCTACAGGAAGTAATGTGTGCATTGTGTGTACTTACAACCTGTGAGATCCATAGAGGCTACAGGAAGTAATGTGTGCATTGTGTGTACTTACAACCTGTGAGATCCATAGAGGCTACAGGAAGTAATGAGTGCGTTGTGTGTACTTACAACCTGTGAGATCCATAGAGGCTACAGGAAGTAATGTGTGCATTGTGTGTACTTACAACCTGTGAGATCCATAGAGACTACAGGAAGTAATGTGTGCATTGTGTGTACTTACTACTTACAACCTGTGAGATCCATAGAGGCTACAGGAAATAATGTGTGCATTGTGTGTACTTACTACTTACAACCTGTGAGATCCATAGAGGCTACAGGAAGTAATGTGTGCATTGTGTGTACTTACAACCTGTGAGATCCATAGAGGCTACAGGAAGTAATGTGTGCGTTGTGTGTACTTACAACCTGTGAGATCCATAGAGACTACAGGAAGTAATGTGTGCGTTGTGTGTACTTACAAACTGTGAGATCCATAGAGGCTACAGGAAGTAATGAGTGCGTTGTGTGTACTTACAACCTGTGAGATCCATAGAGACTACAGGAAGTAATGTGTGCATTGTGTGTACTTACGAAGTGTGAGATCCATAGAGGCTACAGGAAGTAATGTGTGCGTTGTGTGTACTTACATCCTGTGAGATCCATAGAGGCTACAGGAAGTAATGTGTGTTGTGTGTACTTACAACCTGTGAGATCCATAGAGGCTACAGGAAGTAATGTGTGCATTGTGTGTACTTACAACCTGTGAGATCCATAGAGGCTACAGGAAGTAATGTGTGCGTTGTGTGTACTTACAACCTGTGAGATCCATAGAGGCTACAGGAAGTAATGTGTGCATTGTGTGTACTTACTACTTACAACCTGTGAGATCCATAGAGGCTACAGGAAGTAATGTGTGTACTGTGTGTACTTACAACCTGTGAGATCCATAGAGGCTACAGGAAGTAATGTGTGCATTGTGTGTACTTACTACTTACAACCTGTGAGATCCATAGAGGCTACAGGAAGTAATGTGTGCATTGTGTGTACTTACAACCTGTGAGATCCATAGAGGCTACAGGAAGTAATGTGTGCATTGTGTGTACTTACAACCTGTGAGATCCATAGAGGCTACAGGAAGTAATGTGTGCATTGTGTGTACTTACAACCTGTGAGATCCATAGAGGCTACAGGAAGTAATGTGTGCATTGTGTGTACTTACAACCTGTGAGATCCATAGAGGCTACAGGAAGTAATGAGTGCGTTGTGTGTACTTACAACCTGTGAGATCCATAGAGGCTACAGGAAGTAATGTGTGCATTGTGTGTACTTACAACCTGTGAGATCCATAGAGACTACAGGAAGTAATGTGTGCATTGTGTGTACTTACTACTTACAACCTGTGAGATCCATAGAGGCTACAGGAAGTAATGTGTGCATTGTGTGTACTTACAACCTGTGAGATCCATAGAGGCTACAGGAAGTAATGTGTGCATTGTGTGTACTTACAACCTGTGAGATCCATAGAGGCTACAGGAAGTAATGTGTGCATTGTGTGTACTTACAACCTGTGAGATCCATAGAGACTACAGGAAGTAATGTGTGCGTTGTGTGTACTTACAACCTGTGAGATCCATAGAGGCTACAGGAAGTAATGAGTGCGTTGTGTGTACTTACAACCTGTGAGATCCATAGAGACTACAGGAAGTAATGTGTGCATTGTGTGTACTTACAACCTGTGAGATCCATAGAGGCTACAGGAAGTAATGTGTGCGTTGTGTGTACTTACAACCTGTGAGATCCATAGAGGCTACAGGAAGTAATGTGTGTTGTGTGTACTTACAACCTGTGAGATCCATAGAGGCTACAGGAAGTAATGTGTGCATTGTGTGTACTTACAACCTGTGAGATCCATAGAGGCTACAGGAAGTAATGTGTGCATTGTGTGTACTTACAACCTGTGAGATCCATAGAGACTACAGGAAGTAATGTGTGTTGTGTGTACTTACAACCTGTGAGATCCATAGAGACTACAGGAAGTAATGTGTGCATTGTGTGTACTTACAACTACAACAAATATTACAAGGCTAACCCAAATGTTGCTGCAAAGGACCTTCCTTTAAAAGAAGACAAAGACAACATTCTGGTGTGGTTACTGTCGCTGGTATCTATGCATCAGAGGTGGCTCAACGTGCTGGACAGATTGGCACAACAAAAAAGAATACTGGCGCTAGTTTACGGTAGGAACAGTTTACAGTGTGTTCATTGCACTCTGACTGTTCAAATACATGACATAAACCACTGTTGGTTGCATTGCAGTAATTTTGTCGATTTCCCTTAGGAGCCTAGGGTATTGGTTATTTTGGTTGAGATTTCCAGGGTTCAAAAGGTTAAGTCGCACTGGTCTATTCTGGACAGGAGCCAAAAATAGCTGTCTAGGTTATGTTCCATCAATTGTATTATTTTGGCAGAAATGCGTATACCTTATTGTTCAATGTCTAGTTTATTTTCCTCGACAAACAATCCAAAATTAATCAATTGCATTCATTTATGAACCCATGGATTAAAAAACAATAGACAGCATTTAATGATAAGTTAAAATGACCTTGTTTCTCAAAATGTTACTTTTTTAAAGTTTACTTCAATTTTTGTAATAAATCAAAAACTACTGAATATGTCTAAACAGATGAGGTATTGTTTTAAAGTTCATTATCTGCAAAATACAAAATAACACAAAACTTAATTTCACAATTTTGCGACGTAATACCCACATTGCTATGGCAGGTCACATTTGGGGTCAAATAAATGTCTTCTTTTCTTTCATCTCGTCTTATGAAAATAAATTGGTTGTATGATAACAATAGTCACTCTGTGCGGTTCTGTGTCTAACGATAAATTATTTTTATTATTAAAATTATATCTTTAGATTTTAACAATGTCCATATCGCAACTTGCCGTCCATTGATTTAGGATAATCTGCCATTCATGCTGTTACTCTTCTTCACTGCTGCCATTATTGCCATCATAACTGTCGTCTTTATTTCTGTATTCATTAATGCAATAATTACCCAAATTAAAAATATTAATTAAAGGTAATGCTAAGATTTGGTTTGTTTTTAAAATTATTTAATTGTACAATTACTGAGGGTATTAGAATACAACCAAGGTGTCACGAATTACTGAGGGTATTAGAATACAACCACAATGTCATGATTACTAAATATATTAGAGTATGAACACAATGTCATAATTACTGAGGATAATAAAATATGACCACAATGTCACGATTACTGAGGAAATTAGAATACACAAAAAATACCACAATTACTCAGAATATTAGCATATGACCATGATGTCACAATTACTGAGGATATTAGAATACAACCAGTGTCACAATTACTGAGGATATTAGAATATGACCACGATGTCATGATTACTGAGGATATCACAATACAACCACAATGTAACTTTTACTGCTGATAATAAAATATGACCACATTGTCAGTTACTGAGGATATTAGAATATGACTACAACCTGTCTGCCTGCATTCAATGCTCACCTCAGAAAGAAAGCCCAGCTAGACAGCTTTGCTCAGCAGGTTCTAACCTACTTTCTGTTCCCATATTTAAGACGAACGCTGGAACTCGAGCCTTCTCGGTTGCCGTACCAACTTTGTGGAACTGACTCATCAGCATTAAGTCAGTAGGAAATTATTAATAAATCTTTTTAGTATTGCATATCCATCTTAGTTTCTTAGCAATTCCATCCATCTGTCGGATATTCCGATGATATTGGCACAAAAGAAGTCATTTTATTATTACAATATTATTAATGTCTCCTGCAGAGAAAACATACAAAACAACTCCAGAGACTACGCATCCATCGGATGGAGAGTGCCTACCTTCAGGTGATGGGTCACCTGACAGGATCAACCAATCTTGTGAGACTGCCTCAGCTTGCTGGATCACTTCAGTCTCTCACCGCATCCGATATGGCAACCGGACAGAACAGGTCAGGCTTTTTTGACGTCATTCAGCTGAACTCTGGTATTGTCTTATCTGATGGGCTGAAATTTATTTGTACCTGAACAAATATTTAAAAAACATATTGTTATATAGTGCTAGAGTCATGTGCGTAATTGTTTGAACCTATCAGATGATGGAAATAATGATTAGTGTGAATTGTATTATTCATTACGGTTAAGGTTATTATTGTACATTGTTATGGTTGGAGTCAGTTGTGGTTGGGGTTAGGGTCAGCAGTAGAAAATAGGGTTGGTTAGGGTTAGACCCAATGATTATGCAGTCAGCTGCCCTCATAGTTGTTTATGCAAGCCACCTAGCATATATAAGGTGAGCTATCTTCTGCAAGTGGCTCCATCTGTACAACAGAATTAGCGGAAAATTGAACATGAGCAATTCTAGTCTGATCATTGTTAATACAGACTTTCCTTATTCTTACAAACACAACATAATTTAAATTCATTTTTAAATATCTTTTTTAGTCATTCAATCAAAGCATTTTAGGCATCACATCATGGTAGACCTACTCATTCCACAAATACAACTTTCTCTGGGAACCATTAAGCAACACTACAGTTACTGCACAAAACAACTCCTCTAGAGTCTAGTGCTGATTTAAACTGGTGTGTGAATTGGAACACAGCCCATGCTTCAAGAACATTCATGCTAGTTCTCTTTATTAAAAGTCAGACATTCTAAACCAGCCTGGATCCTTTGACTGAAACTCACCAACTAGTTGCCTGTTTTTTTTTTGGAGTGGAGCACAGTGACACACTGATTAGCGCATCAAACTCTCAAATAAGATAACCTGGATTTGAATCCTGTGCTGCCATGTAGAACCTTGGGATCACTATAATATTCCCTCTACTACTACACTGCAGAGTTTGTTTAGCCCAGTGTCGTGAATGGATATGTTGTCACCAAGCAGGGTCTGTTGTCACCAAACATGGTCTGTTGTCATCAAACAGGGTCTATTTTTGCCAAACAGGGTATATTTTCGCCAAACAGGGTCTGTTGTCATCAAACAGGGTTTGTTGTCACCAAACAGGATCTGTTGTCATCAAACAAGGTCTATTTTCACCAAACAGGGTCTATTGTTACTAAGCATGGTCTGTTGTCACCAAACAGGGTCTGTTGTCACCAAACAGGGTCTGTTGTCACCAAACAGGGTTTGTTGTTATCAAACAGGGTATGTTGTCACCAAACATGATCTGTTGCCACCAAGTAGGGTCTGTTGTCACCAAACAGGGTCTGCGCAAGTCTTCCGAGTATAACAGAGGGTTCCGTGGTCACGCAGTCACCCAAAGATGCTCTCATACAGACAGCCATCTTTGATGGAACGGCGACGCGCACACTTCAGTGGCTGCACGATGCTCCTCCTTGCCTGAGGTCTGTCTTATGCATTACATCGTTACGACACAGTATAATTTATTTTTTGATTACCATAATGAATGCATGTATTCAGATATTTAAAAATAATTTAATTCTCAGCAGTCCGAACACATATGGTATAGAAAAATATATTTTTTTTCAGATTTTTAGGATCTGAAAACATAGTGTTCAAATACATACAGTCATTACGGCATAGTGTCAATATTTAAAACAGTAACAATATACCTGGCAGTGACCAACCACACATTGTGGCAAACCAATGACTTTCTTGTCAAAATGCCATCAGAAGCATATTTTGAATGGGAACTCTTTAAAAAACTTTATTGAACATTCTTCATGATAGTTCTTTTTCAATTCAAAATGTTTCACTTTTGGCATATCCAAATGGTATTTGTACCTGGTATTAAGGTAAGTTGCGATCTACCTCACACGAACGATGATGTCATAGAGCATCATAGGTACTGAAGAAGTGAATGTGAAACGTCTGACGAAAGCTTTTACCAGGTAAAAATACTGTTTGGATATACCAAAATCAAATATTTTGAATTGAATCTTTAAAAAACTATTGGAATTGTGGTGATTTTATTAATATTAGCATAAGCTTAATAAATAATATATGTTGATGATTGTTTGACTATGTAGTTAAGACATTGCAATGTTTCTTAACATGCTTGCTGTCGTAATAAGTTGCCGTACTGAGTTTGCTTTCCACAGATTCATCGAGATGCCTGTACGTCGACACATGCAGGACGAAGCATATTGGAAAACTGTACGCGGGTCACAACCCAAACACGGCATCAGAGCAACAATGCAGAACAAAGTGATTTGTCCATCTTTTTGTCCTTTCTTTGAGTATTCGGTGATGCTTCTCCCTGCTTCCTCGTGGCAAATGAGAAATGAAACTTTTATTTATTTCTTCATTACACTGATCTGAGACTGTTTAAATAATCAAAGCTAAGATTGACCATGGTTTATATTAATTTCTGCCACCGTCACCATTGGCATCTGATGAAGACATCAGAGTGCATTTAATAACAGATTGGGACCATTTCTATGACATTCTTATGAGCCCATAAGCCCAATTTGTGACCTGCTACAGGGAAATGGGTGTCAAATCGCAAAATTGTGATATGGAGTTTTATTCCTTTTTGGATCCCTGAGATCATAAGCTTTAAAACTGTGCCTAATTTGTTGTAATATTTTCAGTAGTTTTTGACTTACTGCACAAAATTATGCAAACTTCAAAAAGTGATGTTTTGAGAAATGAGGCCAGTTTTTACTCATTATTGTCTATTATTTTTTAATATATGTGTTCATAAATGCATGTATTTTATTAATTTTGGATTATATATCGAGAGAAATAAACTAGACATTGAAGGATTAGATTGTAAAGTAGACATTTCAAATCACAAAATTGATGAGACGTGACCTAGACAATTATTTTTAACTCGTGTACAGAATACAACTTGATACAGCTGTACCTGGTTTGCTGTGATCACTCACATTTTATTCTTTAAAATTTATTTTATCTCTTAAGTGTGATATTGTTTACTGAAAACTGTCAGTGCTGGAATGCGCCGTCGGGACACTTTCGCTGGTGTGCTTCTGAAATAATGTGCCCAGTGATGTGGTAGCAGCTTTTTTGCATTTTGAAGACATTTAAGAATGGATTCTCTTTAATTTTCCCAAATAATCCCAAGTCATTACTGAGATATATAGACCAAGTCTGTCTTTTAATTAATCAAAATATTTATTTATTCATAAAAAGGATGTACAACACCCGGCTAATCAACATGTGCCTGAATGGCAACCAGGTTAGTTAGAACAGGTCTGAATGGTAATCCTGGTTTAGTAGAAATAACGTATAGACATGTTTCATGTTTAAGCATAATATTTGTTATTCATTTAGAAACTGCAAGAAAGTGATCGGACCAGTGATCATTGTTGTCTTCCTAAAGAAGCACACAATTTGCTTCACTGGTACATCGATCTATGGAATGGTAAGGACCTTGACTAGGTTAGTGTTTATTCCTTACGAATAAAACTCATTTATTTTATATTACACCTGCGTACTGTGCACCTTAATAATCATATGAGCCAGTTGTAAATAAGTAATTACAGCACCCACACACTGGACATCAACAACATGCTAGGTGACAGTCAGTATAGTGTAGCCTAGTCGGTAGAACTTCGGACCCTCATTTGAAAGATTCTGGGTTCGAATCCTTAAATTTTGCTGCTGTTTCATACCATGGGCAAGTTTATTCACTCCACGTTGCTCCAGATTACTCAACTGTATGAATGAGCACCTGGTAATAAGCAGTGGTCGATGTTTGTGTACAAATAGTTTACATGCAGTAAGCAATGCTTCCGAGAAAAGTCATGATAGTTTTCGATTGAACAGGGCTAAGGAGTGCATATTACACTGTATAAGAACATACCTTATAGTGCAGTTACTATGCAGCATTTTTGGACATGTCTCTTCTTACACACACACAAACACACACATATTAGTTCCTATTATCGTACACAATTTAATAGCAAACATGTACAAAAAAGTTACTGTTAGCTGCTGATTAATTAGAAGTCACTAAGTTGTCATGTAAAATAATAGTATATAATTAGTTATAACCAGGACAGCAGCATCTTTCATCATATTATTGTAAACTATTTGCTTTGCTGAAAGCTGCACAAGAATTAGTAAGATTTATATTGAAACCAGAGGTATTCTGTCAAGAAATTTGTGATAACTTTAATAGAAGAAAATGGCTGGTTCTACAATGTTTTACTGATTGAAACCTATAAGACAGCAAATACAGTGTGATTATATAAGCACATTTTGGTAATATATATTTTGTGAAGTACACAATGTTCCATTGTTATTATAAAAAAATGTAAATTGATTTGTAATGTTCCGAGATGCCAAATAATATTGCACAAAGCGGTAGATCTTCCACTTTTCATGATGTGATGGCGGTAGTTGAGGACCTGGCACCATGAGCCTCGCATTGCAGTCATGAGGTGGAGTATGGGCAGAAAACGGAACCACTCCATAGCCAGATAAAGTGTCAGTTTTAAGGTATATTTACTTCATTTGGAGCATTTCCTACATGAAATGTTGGTTACGCTGTACTGTTGGATTTAAAGTGAGTACTTATTTTGTAACCACAAAATATTGGTAGTAGATTTTGGCACTAAAGCAACAGACCATGAAATTATCCCACAAATTATGAAAACATGAGTTCTACTCCCAAAGCAGTAGGCTTGGCACCAATGAATGTTAAATTATGAAATTCCATCTTTTTTGTGTCATTTCAGAACCTCAGCGAAATGAATTTCTTCACAAACTCCTCTTAAAGTTGGATCCACGACAGCAATATTACCTTTCTAGTCTTCTCTCTGTGAGTATGCATCATACAGAGAATGTCTCTCTCTCTTTTGATATGTTCTAACAACATTAAAGCATTGCTTTATAAAAATAAAATAGTACACTCTACTAGTAATGGGAGTAATACATGTTTCAGAGCCAGATTACTTATTTTTGCCAAAGTCGATCCGGTATAAGGCCAAAAAGTGAGTACCGGTAGCCATTTTTGGATGAACCAGCATTGGGACATGCCAGCCTTGTGCCAATGATGGCATTCCAGCATTCCAAACTGGTAAGTACCCTAAGTCCATACTTTACTTCCGAAGGGTAATAGGTTACTCCTCAGAATTTTGAGCAATCCAAACGATCCATGAGGAAAACGTCAGCATGCCTCACCACCCATGCACATGGGTAAGCTATCCTGATCATAGTTAGATTTTCAATTTTGTGTACACATAATCTGATCTGAATTGCCAGCGTTTTGTTTGCCATGTAGGTTCGACAGTTCTGTGACTTTCTGCTCCTCCTGCCAGAGAATCTTGCCTTGAAGATACTCTCCTACCTTTCTCCACGTGAGATTATCACTGCCAGCGAGGTAAGTACTCTTATACTTTCATTAATGGGTGTTTGGATGGCGCCTACAATAGGGACCAGTGTTTGATCTTGGGTGTTTGGATGGCGCCTACAATAGGGACCAGTGTTTGATCTTGGGTGTTTGGATGGCGCCTACAATAGGGACCAGTGTTTGATCTTGGGTGTTTGGATGGCGCCTACAATAGGGACCAGTGTTTGATCTTGGGTGTTGGATGGCGCCTACAATAGGGACCAGTGTTTGATCTTGGGTGTTTGGATGGCGCCTACAATAGGGACCAGTGTTTGATCTTGGGTGTTTGGATGGCACCTACAATAGGGACCAGTGTTTGATCTTGGGTGTTTGGATGGCACCTACAATAGGGACCAGTGTTTGATCTTGGGTGTTTGGATGGCACCTACAATAGGGACCAGTGTTTGATCTTGGGTGTTTGGATGGCACCTACAATAGGGACCAGTGTTTGATCTTGGGTGTTTGGATGGCACCTACAATAGGGACCAGTGTTTGATCTTGGGTGTTTGGATGGCGCCTACAATAGGGACCAGTGTTTGATCTTGGGTGTTTGGATGGCACCTACAATAGGGACCAGTGTTTGATCTTGGGTGTTTGGATGGCGCCTACAATAGGGACCAGTGTTTGATCTTGGGTGTTTGGATGGCGCCTACAATAGGGACCAGTGTTTGATCTTGGGTGTTTGGATGGCGCCTACAATAGGGACCAGTGTTTGATCTTGGGTGTTTGGATGGCGCCTACAATAGGGACCAGTGTTTGATCTTGGGTGTTTGGATGGCGCCTACAATAGGGACCAGTGTTTGATCTTGGGTGTTTGGATGGCGCCTACAATAGGGACCAGTGTTTGATCTTGGGTGTTTGGATGGCGCCTACAATAGGGACCAGTGTTTGATCTTGGGTGTTTGGATGGCGCCTACAATAGGGACCAGTGTTTGATCTTGGGTGTTTGGATGGCGCCTACAATAGGGACCAGTGTTTGATCTTGGGTGTTTGGATGGCGCCTACAATAGGGACCAGTGTTTGATCTTGGGTGTCTGGATGGCACCTACAATAGGGACCAGTGTTTGATCTTGGGTGTTTGGATGGCACCTACAATAGGGACCAGTGTTTGATCTTGGGTGTTTGGATGGCACCTACAATAGGGACCAGTGTTTGATCTTGGGTGTTTGGATGGCACCTACAATAGGGACCAGTGTTTGATCTTGGGTGTTTGGATGGCACCTACAATAGGGACCAGTATTTGATCTTCGGTGTTTGGATGGCGCCTACAATAGGGACCAGTGTTTGATCTTGGGTGTTTGGATGGCACCTACAATAGGGACCAGTGTTTGATCTTGGGTGTTTGGATGGCGCCTACAATAGGGACCAGTGTTTGATCTTGGGTGTTTGGATGGCACCTACAATAGGGACCAGTGTTTGATCTTGGGTGTTTGGATGGCGCCTACAATAGGGACCAGTGTTTGATCTTGGGTGTTTGGATGGCACCTACAATAGGGACCAGTGTTTGATCTTGGGTGTTTGGATGGCGCCTACAATAGGGACCAGTGTTTGATCTTGGGTGTTTGGATGGCGCCTACAATAGGGACCAGTGTTTGATCTTGGGTGTTTGGATGGCGCCTACAATAGGGACCAGTGTTTGATCTTGGGTGTTTGGATGGCACCTACAATAGGGACCAGTGTTTGATCTTGGGTGTTTGGATGGCACCTACAATAGGGACCAGTGTTTGATCTTGGGTGTTTGGATGGCACCTACAATAGGGACCAGTGTTTGATCTTGGGTGTTTGGATGGCGCCTACAATAGGGACCAGTGTTTGATCTTGGGTGTTTGGATGGCGCCTACAATAGGGACCAGTGTTTGATCTTGGGTGTTTGGATGGCACCTACAATAGGGACCAGTGTTTGATCTTGGGTGTTTGGATGGCACCTACAATAGGGACCAGTATTTGATCTTGGGTGTTTGGATGGCGCCTACAATAGGGACCAGTGTTTGATCTTGGGTGTTTGGATGGCACCTACAATAGGGACCAGTGTTTGATCTTGGGTGTTTGGATGGCGCCTACAATAGGGACCAGTGTTTGATCTTGGGTGTTTGGATGGCACCTACAATAGGGACCAGTGTTTGATCTTGGGTGTTTGGATGGCACCTACAATAGGGACCAGTGTTTGATCTTGGGTGTTTGGATGGCGCCTACAATAGGGACCAGTGTTTGATCTTGGGTGTTTGGATGGCACCTACAATAGGGACCAGTGTTTGATCTTGGGTGTTTGGATGGCGCCTACAATAGGGACCAGTGTTTGATCTTGGGTGTTTGGATGGCGCCTACAATAGGGACCAGTGTTTGATCTTGGGTGTTTGGATGGCACCTACAATAGGGACCAGTATTTGATCTTGGGTGTTTGGATGGCGCCTACAATAGGGACCAGTGTTTTATCTTAATAACGCTCCTAGAGCAAAACTTCCCAAAGAATTCTATAGATTTTCTATTGAATGTTTATGGCCATTTCCATTTCAGTAGAATTCTATAGATAGAATGTTGTATATAATTCTATTTAAAATCTAGCCACTTTACTTTCTATATAATTCTTAGAATATTCTATGGAATTATACAGTCTTGTACAAAAATCCTACATAATACTTCCTATAGCATATATTCCATAGAATGATTTGCTAAGGGGTCTTTTGTCCCAGAACAATTGTTTGCATTGTTTTTGTTCCAATATATATTGTTCAATTATATGTTAATTTATATTGTGTATTTTACATTTCAATATTTGTATATCTGTATAATTTGTACTGCAGTTGGGACAAATAAAAGCATCCTCATCTTTAATGCTCAAAAGGTGCTACTTGATTTTTGTAAAACTTGCACTGTTGAATTCAAACGTTGTTTCTGCATCTTTTTTTAATATTTGGGTGGTCGGCTTATTAAAACACATAATTTATACTGCATAACATGATTTTACAGTAAAACAAATGGAAAACCTCTCTGTAAGCAATAAGCTAGCTAGTCTTGCACATCACTTTTACCAGGGAGATTCTAATTTATATCCCCAACTTAAAGGATGTTAGCCAATTGACAGATCCAGAATCTTGTGTCACAATTCTAATTATGTGCATCATACTTCACCATAGCAACTGTGTTTGTAAATATAATTATACTTACATTACTGGTGCCAAATCAATATTTCCTGCATACCATTATCATCTAAACAACTTTGCCCTTTGTTTTTGTCACAAAGAAAAAATTGGGGCCAGAATTTTAATTCCAGACATTATATAAGCTTGATGGACATAGTTGCTCGGCAAAAAGTGATGTGATAAATCCATCAGTTAACTGGACTCATCTGACAATACCTACCATTTCTTCAAATTTTTTTGCTGACCTCATGTTGTTGTACTTGCAAACTTCTCTTTCAGTTATTCTTTATGTTTCTGTATTTTGTAGAACCTTCAAGACCTAGCTGAATTATTGTTATACAGGTGTTAACAGTAAAAGGTGGGATTGGATCACTATTATGAGTGTATTTAGATGTATTTAGTTTCATCATGATGCGTGCCAATGTTGTTTTAGGTGAGTCAGCGTTGGCACCAACTGTGCAATAAAAGTGACCTGTGGAAGCTGAAATGTGACCATGTTAAACTGGGTGAGCTGACAACAGATATTCTATATTTCACATATACTGCTACAAATGTTTTATATAGTCCACCTATCTGTTGGAGATGTTCTATATTCCACATGTTCTGCAAATGTTCCATATTCCACACATGCTGCTACAGATGTTCTATATTCCACATATACTTGTGCAGATGTTCTATATTCCACATATACTTGTGCAGGTATTCTATATTCCACATATACTTGTGCAGATGTTCTATATTCCACATACACTTGTGCAGGTATTCTATATTCCACATATACTTGTGCAGATGTTCTATATTCCACATATACTGATGCAGATGTTCCTGTGACTGGGTCTGACCCACAGTGGAAAGCTATCTACAAGGCAAACGTGTGCGTGAAACGCAACTGGCTGAAAGGACACTGCAATGTCATCAACTGTGAAGGTCACTCAGACAGGTAGGAAAAAGATATAACACCATCATCCATTTTTAGTCCTTTGGCCGAAGGTCCAAGGGACTATTGCCATCACTCTGCATCCGCCGTCCGCCGTTAGCTGCCGTATCTCAGAAACCGTTCAGCATCTTTTTCTCTAATTTTGCATAGACACATCTTAGGGCACTGCCACTATGCCCGAGAAATATGTGTTTGATTGAATCATTCTAAGGGCTCCCTAGGCCTCCAAGGACCCCGAAACTGGTACAAATGTAACATTTTCCCTATTTTTTCAAAAACTGTTCATCAACTGTTTCTCTAATTTTGCATATACATTTCATATGGTAGTGTCACTATACACAAGAAATCTGTATTTGACTCAATCATTCTATGGGCTCCAAAGGTCCCCTAAAATGCTAAATTTGTTAACTAAATGGTCTACTGTAGCAACAGATCTAGCAGGCTTCCAGTCCTTTTGTTCAACTAATCCCTTTTCCCACAACATCTGTCACACCTCACTGTGCCTGTCTGGTGAAAGTGTGACTAATCTGTAACTGGTCACTGGCAGAGACTTGGGTCACTGTGGCTGCTGGTTGGAAGTGTGACTAATCTGTAATTGGTCACTGGCAGAGGCTTGCATCAACAAACACAGCACCTTGTACCAGAAACAGAACACTATACCCCTTTCCAAAACATCTGTCACATGCGGAGTCTGTGTCTTGTATGGATATATATTTGTATGCAGTTGTTTTATATAAGCAGAAAGTTAATTGAAATGAGTTATTCTTAGGCCACAGAAACGTAATTCCCGGTTTCTCATCGATGCATGTATTTAAAAATATGTGTCACAACATTTTATTTTCTATTATAATTATTCCTCTAAATGCAAGACATGGTGCAATAAGTGAACAGTAAACATGTCAACATTTTACTTCCACCATAACCCTTAATGATCTGTAACTATGATTCACCTAAAAAACATTTGATTAATAATTACCTACAGGGTTGTTTGATTTATGCTGGGCAGAAACTGTTTCTGCAAACAACATTTGATTAATAATTACCTACAGGGTTGTTTGATTTATGCCGGGCAGAAACTGTTTCTGCCCGGCAGAAACAGCAACAATAGAAAATACATGCCATTGATAGGCAAACGTGTTCTTTTTATAGAAAACGTTAGTTTCTTTCTGTATCTGTCTACATATGATAACCATTTGTCTGCCCTGCTCACAATAAACATCACATGAATAATAAAAGGAAGATCACTGCCACTTAACTTGTGGATTATTATTATTATAAAACTGCTCTGCTACTGCTTGGTGGACAAGCACGTTTTTCACACGTAGTGGTAGTTTAGGCTCAGTAGTGTGCTGGCAGCTACTAAACTTATAGGCTTGTGTGAAAAGGATAGTTGGCAGAAGAACTAACTTCAAAGCACCATTGCATCCATTTAGCCAGGCAGCAGTCACACTGTCCCAGTGTCTGCTGGTATGTTTATATAATAATTATATAGGCTTAATGATCCCAATACACCAATCTGTTGGCACAATGTCAGATAATGGAACTAGGTTAAACATCTTAACAATAACTATAATTAATTCTGTGGGGCTGTTTTTTCTTCAGTGAACAGTAAACATGTAAACATTTTACTTCCATCATAACCCTTAATGATCTATAACTATGATTCACCAAACAACATTTGATTAATAATTACCTACAGGGTTGTTTGATTTATGCCGGGCAGAAACTGTTTCTGCCCGGCAGAAACAGCAACAATAGGAAATACATGCCATTGATAGGCAAACGTGTTCTTTTTATAGACAATGTCAGTTTCTTTCTGTGCCTGTCTACGTATGATAACCATTTGTTCGCCATGCTCACAATAAACATCACATGAATGATAAAAGGAAGATCACTGCCACTTAACTTGTGGATTATTATTATTATAAAACTGCTCTGCTACTGCTTGGTGGACAATAAGCTGCAACTGTCTTTGAGTTTGTTTACATTTTGACAAACTACTATTATATAGCACTAATTTTTGAATGAATCACATTTTGAGAATGCATGTCATTGTTTGCGGTGTAACTTTTGTATGCTTCATTTTCTGCTGCTACAAGTTGCGTTCACCTGAAAGATTATTCAATTACCTATCCAATGATAATACATATGTTGTGGTGTTGGAAATATATAGCTTTGGTATATTGTACACGAGGGAAACTATTGGACATTGTGACAGTCCAGAAAGATAGTATGAGATGTGTCACTCAATATATGATGTGTGACTTTCAGATACTTCATTTTGTAGTGCTATGGATTATGATGGGCCTCTCCATTAACTCCCTATACATTTATGTGAAATATATCATTATGTCATTAAAATATTTCAGAACAGGCTAAAGCTAAGCTGCAACTGTCTTTGAGTTTGTTTACATTTTGACAAACTACTATTATATAGCACTAATATTTGAATTGGCACGACTAATGCTAATATATCCCACAAAATGACTTCTACAGGAAACAACGTTGGTGTAAATTATCATCCCATTATTCTTACTGACAAACACCTGTAAGTTAGGTGAGTAACACCTTCGAAGTTCTAACAGCAGGACACCGCCTTCGGTGAAGTCGAGACAAAAGTTTGACAAAGTTCAAACGGTCTATCACCGTCCAGCTGACCCATTTTTAATTTTCTTTAGACTACCTTTTGCTCTCAAATAATCTGTCCTCTTAATTTTATACATAAAGACATAATCTGGCATAACTTTATAATTTTTTGTAGCAGCACATTTGTACTTCCAGTGTATCATATATTTATCACTTGCTGTGTATTACACCCAGCTGTGGAGCTAAGATTCTCTGCCTGCTATTGTTTGATGGAAACTGTGACTAATCTGTAATTGGTCACTGGCAGAAGCTTGTGTCAATAGACAGCATTAAGCCACTAGACCCCTGTTAAACTGTAGGTTTTAAACTGTGTCAAACTGAGTCTACCTTTTGCTCTCAAATAATCTGTCCTCTTAGTTTTACACATAAAGACATAATCTGCCATAACTTGATAAGTCTTCGTAGCAGCGCATTTGTACTTCCAGTGTATCATTGCAACATAACATACATATTACATACTGTGTGCCACATTTGAATGTTGTGCATATAATATTTCCATGCAATCCATTTGCATATATAATGTAAAACTTCAACAGCCGTTTTCTTCATTTTCACTTTTTGACCCCTACCATGTTTTTGACCTCCATAACTTCGCCAATTTTTGTAGCAGTCATAATTTTTGAAACCGTGTAAAGCACCCTACCAAACCTTACAAGGATGTAAGAAAACAATGTTACAATTTTTCGACTTATCACTCATTTCGTCAGCCGGGGTCACATATAGACGTATTAGTCCAAAGGACTTCAGGGCCACTTGGCCCATTTTTAAGGTATGCCATTGTAACGTCAAGGCCACAGAAGCAATACAGCCAACTGGACGCTCCATGAATATCTGTCTTTTCTGGTATGTGTGATAACTTCTCTAACATGTATGACTCATAACTCGGTCTTCTTAGCTTAAATATCACATACGGTAAAAGGTGCAAAGTGAACAGTAAGCCTATTGTTGCATGAAGCCAGTAACTAACAGGAAAGGTGGGGGAACATTTCTTGGTTTCATCCCAACACAATAATGCACAGAAGGGGTTTTAGGTTGCTTTGATGCAGGGATTTAATGTTTAAACCCAAACCTGTCTTGTCAATTTAAGGGTGAATTCCAAATGCTACCTGTGTGTGGTTGCTTTCCCCACCTCTGCTGTTAAGTTCTGTATTATTATTTTATTATAATGTTGATGTTGCAGAGTGTTGTCGGTGACCTTTCACCTGACCCAGATGGCAACTGGCAGCGTGGACCATACAATAAAGATCTGGAGGTTGGCAGACGGCGTGTGCATCAAGACCTTGATAGGACACAGTCGAGGAGTGTGGTGTCTGAGATTCGTCACCGACGTCTTACTCCTGAGTGGCTCCTATGACTGCACCATTAAGGTCAAAGGTCAAAGTGCATGCATTAATATTCAAATGGGTTTTGACGTCTGCCAAAAATAAATTTTAAAGTAATAAAGTTTAACAAAGCTGTTTTAAAAGAAATAAAATACCACTGAAATAAATTTATTTTATATTTAACCTTTCTTATGTCTTGAGTACTTTATTCCACAATAGCTAATCAAAAAACATTATGATTTTTAAAAACGGTATTGTGCCTGTCAGTATACCTCCTGGGATGTCTCTAGTGCAGTATCTGCCACAACAAGATAATGTTATTCAATATTTACATGGAAATCTTACCCAACATACAATCACACACAAATGCATGCAAACAGGTCCATGTACACACACATGCACGCACACACGCACGCACATACATTATATAAGTTTACATCTTTTTACAATATACAAAAGTGATTTATAATGTTCACATATATCCTGCAATACTTTCCACCAGAGCAGAACCAGTTGATCTATATTCCTTGTCTTATTCACAGGTATGGAACCTGCAGAAAGGGCGCTGTATTCGTACCCTGCTCAGTCATGAGGGCCCGGTCTGGGCCATTGCCTGCAGAGGAAAGATCTTTGCATCAGCTTCTCAGGATCAGACTGTACGTCTTTGTAAGATATTATTAATTGGCGCAAAAAACTGAGTGTTCACTTGTCTTGTTTCAAACTAATTTCCACAAAAATCAAACCTACTATCTCATGCTACGTTTTTGTGCAAATTTTTGATAAAATCATTGGACAAACTTTATTATTGATTTTAATTCTGTCAAGCTGAAATTATGTGAAATTTTAAAACACCATAATTTAATAATAGATTCTTTTTAATGATGGATTTTTCTTATGAGCTCAGTATTTTAGTGACACTGTCTGCAGACTTTAAGTGTGCTGTCTTCTCTGTGTGTTGATAGGCAAAGGTATGGGATGTTAGTCGAAGTCGTCTTGTGCACACTCTCACTGGACACACGGCGGCTGTGTTTGCAGTGGACATGAGCGACTCAGGGGCAGTGGTCATCACCGGCTCTGCTGACCGTGTACGTTTCTCATAGATCACCTAACATCTCCCTAGAAAAGTTGAGATGGTGATTGATTGAACATTGGACAATTTCACTGAAATAAGAAGCTCTTCAGAAAATCTGTCACTAAACAGAATCCATTGTCCAATTTAAAGAACTTTTTAAAAATGCAAAGAGTTGCCACCATTTCACCTTATCAGATATCTAACAGATGCCTCAGATATCTATCAGATGTCTATTTACGTGATGTGAAAGTGTAACAGTGGCGCACCCTGGTGGTGACAGGTTTCAGTATACAAGATCACTTTTAAGGAGAAAATTTGATTTTAAAAAGCAAAATCTGGCTTATGAGCTCATAAGACTTGGCGAAGTGGTCTGAGGTTTGCCGGGGAGTGAGGTGTAAAGAGCAGAATCTCTTGAATGAAACTCTGATGTCCACCATCACATCAATCACCTTTAACAAGATATTTATTCAATTCTTTATTTCTAGTTGAACAAAGACCTAGTAGACATATAACATAAGTACGTATGATAAATTTCAAAACGTCACATGGAAAGGGAGAAATTTGAAGCGCGTTGCATCTCAGCACTTTCCCTCAAAATCAATATAACATAATATTAAACAGAAATGTGTGGTATAATTTTAGTAACTAAAGAATATACATGAATTGAATAAATGAATCCACTCCACATGCCCTAACAATAAACAATTTAATTACATAATTTGTACTCTTGAAGATCATATTTTTATATCGTTTTTTTAGATTTGTAATAGTAACTGAACTTTTTTATAATCAACGAGACAATTCCACAAGTTAACAGATATTTTCAGTTATTTATTGTTCTCTGTGAAAATGCGTACTTTCTCATATCTAACCTGCACTGTTCTTTAGTTAACTAAAGCTACACTGTGCCCTCTGGTTCTACTACGTACTTTAATTTTGGAAAATACCCTAATCAATACCTTCATAACCATTAAATATTTTAAACACTTCTATTTGGTCTCCTCTTAGTCTCCTAGCCTCTAATGTTGTCAACCCACATTCAGTTAGATGGCTTTCATAACTAAAGTAATTTTAGCTTAGGAATCATCTTGGTCCCTCTTTGTTGTGCTCAGTCTAACTGATCAATGTCTTTCTTATGATATGGCCTCCTTACATGTAAGCAATATTCCAGTGTCACCCGCCCCAGTGAACCGGTATTAAGTCACATGTTCTTTTTTTGGACACAAACCAAAAATAGCTGATCAATTTTGTGATTTTTACATAAATGAATACTTTATAATCTTATCTTTCAATGTCCAGTTTATTTTCCTCGACAAGTAATCCAAACCAATAAAATACATGCATTTATTAACCCATTGATTAAAAAACAATAGACTTATATATCAGTCAAATTTAAGTTTCTCAAAACGGTGCTTCTTTAAAGTTTCCTTTAATTTTGCAATAAATAAAAAACTACTGAAAATGTTTAAACAAATAAAGAATCATTTTAAAGCTCATGATCTGTGAAATCAAAAATAATACAAAAGTCAATTTCACAATTTTGCAACTTAAAGGGAGCCAGTCAGTTCCTCTATCCAGAATTAGTGGGCATGGTAATTTGTAACAGGTAGTCTGCTGTGTTGAACGTGGGAAAATGGGACATTGTTGAACATAAAAAAGTATTAACTCATCCCGACTCGGCCGTATTGCCAATAAAGCTTGTTTTGAACCTGGATGTTTTGTTTACTGTTTGAAATGCTCCGGGGTCGTACCTTCCAAATTGCAAACGTTATTACAGGCTTACTAAACACAATTTGGCAGACAGCACACTTCCAACATAGTTAGCATAGTCTTAATAATAATAATATTTATGTTTTATAAAGTGCTATTTCCAATAAAAATTGTTAAAGTGCTGTATAAAAACATAAACCATTAAATGTAGCATAAGCACAATGCAAATAAAATGTAAATTGAGTAAAATCATTATATAATAATTATAAGAACGGTTAAATAAATTTTAAAAATAATAAATTAATTAATCATTATGTAAATAAAACTATTAATCAAACATTACTAAAACAAGATAATTAATAGTCTTATGAACATTAAATAAATTAATAAATGAAAAAATAGAAACAGACTGCCTACTTTGACTACTCAGTTTGGTGTTACAGAGTGTGCGCCTGTGGAGTGCTGGCTCCGGCAGACAGATGAGAGTGATCTGGGCGAGTCAGACTACATCCATCATGGCTGTGAGTTACTGCCGTGGCTATCTTGCCTGCTCCGCGGGCTCCACAGTCAATGTCTACCGGCTCCACCATGACAGACCCCCGCTCCACCTGCGCACCTTCCATGAACACAAGAAAAGGTCACTTTCTTTTTCTGTTATTAATTGGCAGGGTTCATTTCAGACTTTTCATTTAAACTTTACTTTTTATTTTAACGTCAATGGGAGTTTAAAGAATAAGATCCCAACTCAGTGAGGTGAGTCCACGACAAGGTTTTTCCATTTCCCCACACTTTTACTCCCCCAGTCAGAGACACCAGATAGAAGGGATAAACGGATGATATAGTGTCTCTACTGAAAGACACAGGCAATGTAGGGTAAATGGAATTGCCCAAGTTTCGACCATGCGGTTGGTATCAGTACCGAACCACCGATCAGTCAACCATGTTTGACCACTGTGCCCCACTTTCAAGTCCTTTTCTTTCACAGCTTCGGTTCTAATTTACCATATTCGTTATATTTTTGTGTGGATTGAAGTGGTGCAGTGGTGCAGTGTCTAGAGCATTGGACTCTCAGTAGTAAGAACACGGGTTCAAATCCTGTGCTGCTTTGTCAAACCTTGGGCAAGTTCATTCACTCTATATTGCTCCAGTTCATTCAGCTGTATGAATGAGTAGACAGTGGTGGATATTAGTGTACGAATAGTCTTCCCGCATTAGTTGCAGCGTGCCTGGATACTGCGAAGGACGTTACTGCGCTGTATAAGAACTTACCATTTTATATAAAATGCACGTCTTTGTTAGTGTACACCCCCTTTTTCAGCAGCATCTGGTATCGATCTACGACTAAAACTGATCATTTAGAAACTGCAAGAAAGTGATCGGACCAGTGATCATTGTTGTCTTCCTAAAGAAGCTCACAGTTTTCTTCACTGGTACATCACTTATTATAATTAATTCCATATCAACCAGTCACAACATGAAACAGTTCCGCCAGCATCTGTAACATTTGCAGTGTTCCTTTAACCACAAAATCGCCTTCATGCGGAAGTACATATATCACTTCCAGTCAACTTACGTTTTTGATTACACTTGAAACAGTACAACTACACACAGTTGCGACATTGTCGTGCCACAATATTGTCATTTTCACACTGGTGTTACCATAAGAAATTATTTCAAGCGTACAGAATGCTAAATAGAACGAATACTTTCTGTTCCCAGAGTTAAGACAAACACTGGAACTCTGTCGCCGCACCAACTGTGTGGAACTTACTCCCTATCAGTGTTAAATCAGTAGAAAATATAGTTTCTTTTTGCGGTCATCTAAAAACCTGTGTTTTTAAATATTGCCTATCCTCCTTAGCTTCTTAGCAGTTCCATTCATTTGATGACAACTTTCGCATTGTACATTATCACGAGAGTGGCTAATGCTTTGGCTTTGTTGCACCACTGAGCTCCGATTTTTAAAAGGAAAAAGTAAGGCACCAAAGAAGTAGATGCAAGTTCCTAGTATTACCCTTTGATGTTCAGCGCAGTACACCTGATTCAATGAAGTTCCTGCTAATAATTACCGCTCCTGTCATGATAGGATGATTCTGTGTAAAGGAACAGGCAAGGTCGCTTTAACAAATCATGGTCATCATTACAATAAATTTGAGTTACAATAAATCTGATTTGAATTTGATCATTCATGTAGGGTGGAAACACTGGAGCTGTTGGTACGGGGTACCCACCCCCTTGAGGGCACTCTGATCAGTGCAGGGCAAGACGGGGTTCTCAAGTGCTGGGACCTAAACATGTAAGTAGTCACTCAGCCTATTACTTAAATAATTTATTCATTAATATTTTATTGTCTATTTATTTATTTATTATTTTTTTTTTTTATGTATGTCTTGATACTTTTAACTTAGGTTTGTTTAGTACAGTTTTTTTTTAATGCAGTTATAGTCTTTTTATACGTTGAATTATATTATGTACATTTTAGGAGCTATTAGCTGTCAACACCCTTGAACAGAGTCCTACTCTGGATATGAGTGTATAAATAAAGTATATTATTATTATTATCAGTTCAACGCATGCACTTTCTGTTATTCTAGCATTCATCTACATTTCCCAGTAACCATTCATATGCGTGATTGTGATGTCACACCAACTTCGAGTATGTCAGTTACGCCGCCATTTAAACGTGGGCGGAGCTTATAGCATGAAATCAGATAGTGGTGCCTCAATCGTTAGACTGGTGAACTATGTGGACGAACCAACATTGTTCGCAGTGTCTAAGACATAGGAAACGACACGGTTGTAGGTCTGTTTATAGTTTACTTTAAGAATGATTATCAGGAAACTATTTATATGCTTGAATACCAGAAAACATGGGCTTTAAACCAATATCAAGATCGAATGAGCCATAAGGGTGCTAGCAACCTTTCAATTCGGTGTTTTGAGACGTGTTTTGAGTTGTACACTTTTGCTCGCTTATCTACTTTTGATCAAACTTATTACAATCGCAGCTGCTCTGAGGTGACCAACACAAACTTGGGTGGTGTAACTTACTGTAGCACCAGCAACAATGTTTCTCCCTTCTCTCAGCCACCAGCCATGGCCTCTATACATTTAGGAAGTATCACAATATGCATCTAAAATGATGCGATTATTCTGAGCTACATAAACTGTCAGATGTTCAGTTGGGGAGACGATCTACATAACTTGGGGACAGTCGTTGAAAACATGTGCAACGTGACAAAAACTGTTCACAGTTACAACACGTTTGTTAAACGTCAGGTAAAAATACTTCAGGAAACTCTTCTTCCTCTATGTGAGTGTAGCACCTACTGGAGGATGGACTTTTTGCTGGTTAAATATAGTGTGCGTGCGTGCGTGCGTGCGTGCGTGCGTGCGTGCGTGCGTGCGTGCGTGCGTGCGTGCGTGCGTGTGTGGGTGTGTGTGTTACTCTCTCAAGGGTGCTCCAGCTGTGTCCTGCCTCCTTCATCTTCATTTCTACTGTTTTGCACGAGGTTGATTTTAGACGTCCTCTCTTCCGTTTCCCTTCCACTGTGTACATACATAATACTATGATGTACACTATTCAGAAGGATAATATACATGTGTGTTGGAATATTTTCCCCCAAGTCAAGGGTGAGGCTCGTCTCGATACTGGTCCTTGACGTTTTTCCTGTTTATGCTCCTGTACTGCTGTCTCCACCACCCGTTTCCACTCCTCTATTTCTGTTTTTCTTGCTGCCCCAGGGAGAAGAGTCTGCACACATTTCGCGGCCACCACGACCAGGTGAACTGCGTCCACATCGACCCAACGAGGATCGCCAGTGCTTCCTATGACAACATCATCAAGATCTGGGACTTCAACATACCGTAGCACTGCCACGAATTACACACAGCTCTGTGGAGTTTTATGAGCCAGTAATTCGCTTTTAGGGGGCTAGGTTTAGAAGCTTATTCTAAAGCCATATTTTTCAATTACTTATATTGTTTCCTGTAGAGGATGAAAAAGATGCCATAGAGTGAATTAGTAAGATTGTTTAATAATATGTTGTATTCTATTTAAATTATGTTGCATTTGTTTTGCTATATTAAACCTACAGCTTCAGCCAGTATACCGTACAAATGTTTGCATGTATATATTGATATATATATAATTATATATATATATAAATATATACATATATGTACATGTACGTATTTATGCCACATACGAACATATCACACTCAGTGTCACAAAGTCTCACACACATACATACATGCATGCATTCTCACGCATGCACACACACACACACACACACACACACACAGACACACACACACACAAACACACAAACACAGTTTCGCGATATTATTAATCGGGTAAACACTATATACAGAATGCAAGTGTATTAGCGGTAATTTTTGAGTTTGTTGAACAGTGCAACATGTTACTTTACATTGTTATTTAGTATGCATTGCAGTAATAAATGTTCAATTTTGTACCATCACAGTTACTGTTCGATTGCAGCATAACTGGACAGAATATGTTTAGAAAAAACATAATAACATGTATATTATACAGAACTGCTATGTTTATAAACTAAGCCAGTATGCAATAAGATGTTCCGTTATATTATTCACTAGTATACACCCACCCGTTGGGGAACAAGCCAAGGGCAGCAAGTGTCACCAATAGTCCAATACAGTATTTTGAACGTAAATTCGTTCACATGACCATATAATATCTGCTGTTGTCAATTATTGGCATTGGATGCGGCAGGTAGTAATTTTAACAATGATAGTGGCGCCACCTGGGGACTGACAGCTGGATGTGTCAATCTAAAAAGAAAAAACTAAAAATAACTACCTTTGTGGTCTTTCAAATACGTCACCAGTTGGTAGACGAAAGACCAATGGTTGAAGGGAGTGAATGAACATAGCAAGGGGTGAGTGGACCGCGGCACCCGGGAGGAGATACATTCACGGTGCTCCAAATTAAGCATATTAGTATAGATATTTTGTGAGATCATGAATATGCCAGAGTGAATATACAATATTCCTGTGTTTGCATATAAAATATTCATGATTGTCTAATTTGAACTGGGACAAATCTACCTATAAAAATCACATCTGTAGTTGAACAATGCTCTGTATGGAACTCGAACAGATACAACTAAACTGGGCCAAGCTGCGAAATAAGCTGCAGACCAGAAAAGGGGAGTCCCTTGTTTCTGCCAGTGTGCACGAAGAGAACTAAGTAAGGTAGCATGACCGGTTCAATTTGCTTGGAGAAGAAACATAAAATATGTGTCGCCGGAGGGGTGCCATTTTATGTCTTGCACCTGGGTGCCAACAACCCTTGCTACACCACTGTCAGGCACACCAATAAAACATTGCTATATTTATGATATCTATCAATATCTGACCAGAACATCTGCTATAGATAATCATTGATAGAGACGAAAACAACTTTGCTGCCATAAAGATAAACATAATATTTATTGAGAATTGTAATAACAATTACACCTGGTCAGTTAGAGTTTTACTTGTTAGGTAATTGGTTATATGATGTGATAGGTCAGCTGGACTTATTGTTTATTAATGTCACCAATTGATTAGAATATATTTGGTGATCTTATACTGATTCTCCACTATATATGTGGCTTGTATACACTAGGTGTCTTATGTGCAGGAAACTTAGGCCACAGCTGGTTGTACTATAGGCTTGATTTGTGAGAATATGGAGGAGGTAAATTTATCTCCACGCCTTCTTGTAGTTGTGTCTCATATCTCCATCTTGTGGTGGCTACGTATTGCCTAGAGGAGTGGTTCAGCCCAGTTTCTGGGATGTCCAACACATCGTTGTCTGTGTCACTCACGATGAGTGCAGACAAGCCAAATTTAACGGATTTCCTGTCTATGGCCTGCAAGTACAATGTGGATTGTTTTGAAGTTTTAAAACTGAGTTGCCTCAAATGTCAAAATCGTGAAAAAGTATGTTTTCTTGCATTTTTAACACAAGTGTAAATGATAATATTTAACAGTGGTAGAACAGTGTCCGTGTGTGTGTGTGTGTGTGTGTGTGTGTGTGTGTGTGTGTGTGTGTGTGTGTGTGTGTGTGTGTGTGTGTGTGTGTGTGTGTGTGTGTGTGTGTGTCTTCATTGTGTCTATAAAGTGCTTCTTTTGTCCTCCGTGAAACTGGGTCCAGTTTGCCAGCTGAATAGAATACATTCATAGCCAGACGTGTTTCTGGCATTCTGGTCACATGGCCAGCCGATTTCGGCTGTGCCTGTATCAGCATGGCACTTAGAGTACTATAAACCCAGCCTGGGCGAGCACTTTGGTGTCTGGCACATTGTCCTGTCACTTGATCTTCTACAACATTAGCAGGCAGCTCGTGTCAAAGTGGTTTAGCCTGCTTTGGCAATCCTTGCGTTTGTCTCGTAGTCGATGTGAACAACCCGGGAGAGTTTACTCCAAAGGTAGGTGACCATGGGTTGTTCACATCTATCAGATTCTGGTATTTAGGTTACTTTTGGCCCGATGTAGGGTTTTCCTGAAGCAGACTAATATATCACCTCCGTCTCCTTTGTGTTGATTATAAGACCAAAATTATCACATGTAGAAGAGAACAAGTCTGCATGTCAAGGCTGTGACCCGGCATTGAGTACACGATCATCGGCAAACAAGAAGTCACGCAGTGTGTATCTGAACCTTGGTTTTGGCCTGGAGTCGTTCCTTTAAGATTGAACAGTTTAGCGTCTGTGCAATATCTGATTTCGATGCCAGAAGCATCATCTTGAAAGGCATGAGTGATCATAGCTGAAAGCATCATGCTAAAGAGCGTTGCCGCTGTAATGTAGCCGTTTACTACGCGCGATTTGTATTTTACTTTGAATACATTGGGAACTTCCGCTTCTATCCCTTTCACACACGGCGTGTTCTGTGGTTATCAAACTGACTCAAAACAACCCAAATACAACAACATTACATTGGCGACGAGCATGAGTAAGTGAGTTAAGATATCATGGCTTCAAACGGTTTGCCGCATTTCGCCGAATTTGACGTGTATACGGACAATGCCAATACGGGCGTCCGATGGAAGAAGTGGTTGTCTCGTTTCACAAACATGATGGTGGCGATGGACGTTAGTAGTCGCGCACGTCAGAGAGCACTGCTGCTACATTATGCTGGCGAGCAGGTGTACGAAATATTTGAAACGTTGCCAGATACAGGCGCGTCTGACGATTTTGACAAAGCTTGTGAAAAGCTCACTGCATATTTCTCGCCAAAGAAGAACATTGAGTACGAAGTGTACCAATTCAGAAAAGAAAAACAAGAAATCGGTGAATCACTCGACACGTATCATACGCGTTTAAGACGTCTTGCTGCAACCTGCGAATTCATTGACACTGATCGTGAAATTAAGACACAGATTGTGCAGAATTGTACGTCGTCAAGACTACGACGCCGTGTGTTGCGTGATGCCACTATATCGCTCACTGAAATGCTGGATGAAGGCAGAGCGATGGAATTGTCTGAGAAACGCGTCAGGGATGGAAACATCGGGAGAAACGTCAAGAGAAGATGAAGTTAACATCGCCAGCAAACGCTTCAAGAAAAAGGCAACTCGAAACAAGCGGTTCAATAACGCAACATCAATGAACACTGCGAGTAGACAGACATCAACAATATGTCGTTACTGTGGGGACAAATATCCGCATCCGCCGACTAAACAATGCGCTGCAAAAGGCAAAACGTGCAATTTTTGCCATAAGAATGGACATTTCGAGAAAGTCTGCAGATCTAAATACGGCAATCGAATGCAAACTAACACTGTCACAAGCACCAACGCAGTCAGTCCAAAAATTCGGGCAGCTGAATCTGACAATGATTATGATTTTTCCGCAATCAAACAAACAAACGAGCACAACCCATTACCCACATGCACAGTGCAGATTGAAGGAAATCCTATCAAAATGACTGTAGATTCCGGGGCGTCAGTTAATATAATTGACAACAGCATATTCAAAATGATCAGACAATCTAGCAGTATGTTATTCAAACAGCCTACGACGAAAGTGTATCCATGTGGCTCACAAACACCACTGCCTGTGATCGGCGTGCTTATTACGAAAGTGAAGTTTCGCTCGACGGTCATCGACACAAGCATTCATGTGGTGGAGGGCACGACAGGCAATCTGTTAGGCTGCCAAATTGCACAGGACTTGGGAATCCTCCACATCAAAACGTCGCAACAGGACAGAACGTCACAACAAATGGCACGTTCCAACCACAAATCGTAGATCAGTTCGCAGATCTCTTTGATGGTGTTGGAAAAGTGGATGGCGTGGAAGTGAAATTACACATCGACCAGAGCGTCACTCCAAAACAGCAACAGCACAGACGGATTCCTTTTCACATCCGACGTGACGTTGACAAAGAACTTGGTAGACTAGAAAAGCTAGACATCATCGAGAGGGTAAACGGACCAACACCATGGGTCAGCCCAATAGTCGTGGTGCCTAAGAAATCGGATGAAGTCAGAATCTGCGTAGACATGAGAGAAGCAAATAAAGCTGTACAACGCATCAAACATGTCATGCCAACAATCGACGAGCTAATCACCGATCTGAATGGCTCATCTGTCTTCAGTACGCTGGACCTGAACTCTGCGTATCATCAGCTAGAATTGAGTCCTGAAAGCAGATACATAACCACATTCACAACAAACGTGGGACTATGGCAATACAAACGACTGATGTTTGGAATTAACGCAGCATCTGAAATATTCCAAAACACACTCGGCGAATTGTTATATGGTTTAATTGGATGCAAGAACATGTCTGATGACATCATCGTCTACGGAAAATCACAGCGCGAACGCCGACACACGCTTGAAAGCTGTGCTTGAGAGACTGAAAAACAAGAACGTCAAACTCAACAGAGAGAAGTGTTTATTCTCTCAAAAACAAGTGTGCTTCTATGGACACATCTTCAGCGCGACTGGCATCGAGGCGGATCCAAAGAAGACGTCAGCAATCGTCAATGCAGCTGCACCGCAGAATGCCAGTGAAGTACGTTCGTTGTTGGGAATGGCACAATACGTGTCGCGATTCATTCCTGGCTACTCGGATGTCACTGCACCACTCCGAGGACTGACACACAAAGACATTCCATGGGAATGGAAAAGCAAACATCAACAGGCACTCGACAACTTGAAGGCGAAGCTAGCCAGTGTGTGCACTGTACAGTACTTTGATGCGACGAAACTGTCAAAAGTGCTGGTCGATGCAAGTCCTGTCGGCATCGGCGCGATATTGTGTCAAGACGACAAGGTCGTTAGTTACGCCAGCCGAGCGCTATCTTCAGTCGAACAGCGATACTCGCAAACTGAACGA